>CM045770.1:139566877-140017791 GCA_025200525.1 Camellia lanceoleosa
CCAGTTTATTCGGCCCAAAGATCCTCTGGCGTCTTGTGAAGCGAAGAGCCGTTCAACACCGGCTCCTGCGTATCGAACCGTCTCTTTAATTACTCGGCTCCCACAATTGCCCCCCAAGCATCTTGTCAACGGCAGTTGGACGAGGTGCTTGGCTCTGATTTTCAAATACTACAAACCGAAGTTCTTGGGGCTTCGACTTATTACGCGGTTGTTTAATTACTCCCCCTTGAATCGTCGCCTCAGACTCCCGTCCCTTCGTGCACGCATATTCATTATGACTTGGAGCCTGGTGTCCCTTCGAATTCATGTTCTATGACGCTGGCCGCTAGACTGCTCTTCGAATCATTCTTGCACCTCTTCCATCTGCGATACTCTCCACTTTTGTAAGTTTTCCCCTTCTCAACTCTGAAGCTTTTCTTAATTTGTTTACTGTCACGCGTATTCTTATAATCAATAGATTATGGCAAAGTATTTAAGAGACCTTCTTTCTCCGGGTCGAGTTGTTGATTTTAGACGTCATTTCTCCATTCCTGACGATGTCCACCTATCGTTAGTGGCGGACCGCACTCTTGACATGGAGAGGGAGGAAGAAACCTCGATTGTCTTTCCCCTTTTGTCGATCGCAGAGGGGGGAGTTCGCTTCACCCGCTTCGAGGCGGTTCTTCGCCATTGGGATTTGATCCTTCCCCAATGTAAATTTCTTTAGAATTATAATGGGGTCGAGCGTTGAACCGTCGCCTTGGTGTTAATCTCGGCATCCTCGCCATTCGCCTTTATTATGCTCGCCGGATCCTCTCGCCGCGACGTTACTTCCTCAGAGCTAAGGACACAGATCATCAGTTGATCACTATGCTTTCCAGCTCTGGAAAACGAGACGATGACGTCATGGTCATTGTTCGTGGCAACTGGGGAATCGGCGAGGGGGAGGATCGCGTCAATCCTAATCCTAGACGAGGCGAACCAGTCATTGAATGCCCTTTTGCTGATATTGAACATCTGTATCTGCCATACCCTATTTTCTTGAATCTCACGGCTTATCTTATGCAGGGAACGAGTTGAAAAGAGTCCTAGCTTCAACCGACGACGTCGTTCTTTCGGACATCAGGATTGCTCTTAATTATTTCGGCCGTCGCAGTCTTTATAAGCAGGGAAGGGCGGCTCACGTTCTGCTTTGCTACGAGCCTACGTATACGACCTTTTCGGCTGCGGAAAATATACCGATTCCGAAAGGGGAAGATTTCCTCGTCGCTCGTATTTTGTCCGACTTCAAAAATTTGAGGCAGATAGGATTTGAAGGGTCCGATTCGGAGAATACGGGAGTACCCGAAACTGCCGCATCAGATCACTCGGAGGCCGAATCTGAGGAGGTATTGGATTCTGACGATCGTCCTGCTTTGGTGCGGGGGAACGTTCTCGCTGACGCTCTTCAACGCATGAATAACCCTTCCGCCTCGGCTCTGGCCGCATGGTCAAGTTAAGCGACAAAGCTTGCTAAGAAGGCGAATCGGAGAGGTTGGCATAAGGAGAAGAGCGGAGGGCCTTTCACCGAACCGCCCATCGATTCTCGGCGTTCCCGCCATTCTTGAATCGCAATCCTTGAAAATTGTTGAGGCGCAACGAATAGGGGTGCCGCATCCACGCTGTTGAAGCCGCTCAGAAGTTGAGGAACGTCGGAGAAACGCCTAGAGCTCATGAGGTCGGTTTAGAAGATCGCGGCAAACGCGTCCTCGAACGGTGGGATCGGTGAGGTCGTGCCCTTTGTGATTCGACCGATGGTGAAATATGCGGTTCCATCGGATGCCTCGGCATAATGACCCAGAGGTCGCGTCGCGGCAACGCGTCTTTGTCCTTACCGTCGATCTGAGGCTTTTCCGTGGGCCGGATTTGCATGTGACAATGTTAGCTGCGCCGTCGGACCTTTTGGTGTGTATTCTGATTTTTCCTTCGTTCAAACGTGGTGCGCGTTATGCTGGCTTTGAGTTGTTCTTTGCGAGCCGTTGGTAGGATAGCCGATGTGGGCCGCCGCCATCTCGACGCCATCAATGAGATTAGTCGCTTGCGAGAGCAAGCGGAGGGCCGGAGGAAAAGGGCCGAGGACGAGTTTTTAAGAGCGAACTGGGAAGCTTCTCGGGCAGAGGCTGCGGTGGAGAAAGATCGTGATTCGGATAAGTTGAGAGCGGAGGCCGAGAAGAAGGCCGACGACTTGGAAGCTGCACTTTGCTTATCCAGAAAAGTCGTTGCTGGCCTGGAGGCCGAGTTGGCAGAGGTGAAAGCGGCGAAAGAGAGTGCCGAGTCGAAAGTTTTCGAAGCCGGGAAAGCGGCTGGGCTCGCCGAGTATGTGGACCAGGTCTCGCGGTTTGAGAATCGGGGATTCAAACATGGTTGGCACAGGGCCCTTCTTTGCGGTGGCGTTTATTGAATGCCAATACCGTATGAGCAAGTAGACATCGAGCCATTGGACGATTCGAGGATTGATGTTTATGATACACAAAGTACTTTCTCGGGTGGTTTTGGTATTTTGTGTTTATGATACAGCAATGGACGTTGATACCTTTTGTAATTACAAAATGTTAGCAATTTATGCGCAATGTGATGATGTTTCCGTAGTTTTATGGTGGCGTTTTATTTTTGTAATTATACAATGTTAAAACAATTCAAACCAAATATGCCGGTTCCTTGGATCGCTTCGGCTCGGCGTGAAAGGTCTAGTTCACAGGCTAGATTCGCCCTTGCGTTGGCGATGCTCGGCGTTAAAAGCGAATAGTTAACACTCGAGGTGGCGAGGCATTGTTGAATATTCGCGAATAGATTAATAAATCTGCCCTTGCGTTGGGCTCGGCGTTAAAAGCGAATAGTTAACACTCGAGGGTGGCGAGGCATTGTTGAATATTTCGCGAATAGATTAATAAATCTGACCTTGCGTTGGGCTTTCGGCGTTAAAAGCGAATAGTTAACACTCGAGGTGGCGAGGCATTGTTGAATATTTAGCCGAATAGAGTAATAAATCTCCCCTTGCGTTGGACAGTGCTCGAGCGTTAAAAGCCTAATAGTTAACACTCGAGGGTGGCGAGGCATTGTTGAATATTTCGCGAATAGATTAATAAATCGCCTTGCGTTGGGCGGTGCTCGGCGTTAAAAAGCGAATAGTTAACACTCGAGGTGGCCGAGGCATTGTTGAATATTTCGCGAATAGATTAATAAATCGCCCTTGCGTTGCGAGGCTCGGCGTGTCGATACATTTTATTGTAATATTTAGGCACTTATTAGGATATTTTGCACCACGTGGCATAAACGTTGGAAATGCCCCAAAGCGCGATCTTGTCAAAAGGTGTCATGCACCAAAAGGGGGCTTCGAGTCCGGAGACTTATTCTGGCCAATCGTGACATCCACGAAGGGCGCTCCGAATCCGGAGACTTATTCGGCCCTAAGGTGACATGCACCAAAGGGGCTTCGAATCCGGAGACTCATTCTGGCCAATCGTGACATTCACGAAGAGCGCTCCGAATCCGGTGACTTATTCGGCCCTAATGTGTCATGCACCAAAGGGGCTCCGACTTCGGAGACTTGTTCGGCCCTAAGGTGTCATGCACCAAAGGGGCTCGAATCGGAGACTTATTCGCCAATCGTGACATCCACAAAGGCGCTCGAATCCGGAGACTTGTTCGCCCTAAGGTGTCATGCACCAAAGGGGCTCGAATCCGGAGACTTATTCGCCAATCGTGACATCCACGGCGGGCGCTCGAATCCGGAGACTTGTTCGCCCTAACGTGTCATGCACCAAAGGGCTCGAATCCGGAGACTTGTTCGGCCCAAAGGTGTCATGCACCAAAGGGGCTCGGAATCCGGAGACTTATTCTGGCCAATCGTCACATCCACGAAGGGGGTTCCGAATTGGGAGAATTATTCGGACCTAAGGTGTCATGCACGAAAGGGGCTCGAATCGGAGACTTATTCGCGCCAATCGTGACATCCACAAAGGCGCTCGAATCCGGAGACTTGTTCGGCCCTAAGGTGTCATGCACCAAAGGCTCGAATCAGGAGACTTGTTCGCCCTAAGGTGTCATGCACCAAAGGGCTCGAATCCGGAGACTTATTCGCCAATCGTGACATCCACGAAGGCGCTCGAATCCAGAGACTTATTCGGCCCTAAGGTGTCATGCACCAAAGGGGCTCGAATCCGGAGACTTATTACGCCAATCGTGACATCCACGAAGGCGCTCGAATCCGGAGACTTGTTCGGCCCTAAGGTGTCATGCGCCAAAGGGGCTCCGAATCCGGAGACTTGTTCGGCCCTAAGGTGTCATGCACCAAAGGGGCTCCGAATCCGGAGACTTGTTCGGCCCTAAGGTGTCATGCACCAAAGGGGCTCCGAATCCGGAGACTTATTCTGGCCAATCGTGACATCCACGAAGGGCGCTCCGAATCCGGAGACTTGTTCGGCCCTAAGGTGTCATGCACCAAAGGGGCTCCGAATCTGGAGACTTGTTCGGCCCTAAGGTGTCATGCACCAAAGGGGCTCCGAATCCGGAGACTTATTCTGGCCAATCGTGACATCCACGAAGGGCGCTCCGAATCTGGAGACTTATTGGACTTTGAAGTGTTGAGCTTAAACATGTGAAAACGCGAGATCTTGGATTTATGAGGATATTGTGTACAAATATCAAGCCCGCAGGTCGGGTCATTGATAAAATTTTCGTAGATGTGTTGAATTCCACGGCCGTGGTAGGTTTCTCCCTGACATGTCTGACAGCCGATATGCCCATGTTCCTGCAACGGAATCTATTTGATAGGGGCCGTCCCAGTTTGGACCAAGCTTTCCATCGGTCGGCCTTCGATCGGCCGGTAGCACCTTCTTGAGACCCGATTCTCTGGATTGTAGTGGCCTTGTTGGACTCGCCGATTGTATGACTTGGCGAGCTGCTGCTGATAGCGAGCCATGGACGCCAAGGCGCGATCTCTTCGTTCTTCAATCAGAACCAGGTCCAAAGCAAGCATCATGTCATTTCGACCCGTGTCGAAGGCTTGCGATCTGAGGGTTGGTAGGCCGATCTCTGGGGGTAAGATTGCCTGGGTTCCGAAGCACAAGGCGAACGGTGTTTCTCCGGTGGATCGTCTTGGTGTTGTTCGATGGGCCCATAGTACACTTGGCAACTCTTCGACCCACCTGCCCTTGGCACTTTCCAGCCTCTTTTTGATGCCGTCCAAGATGGATTTGTTCGAAGCTTCCGCCTGACCGTTACTTTGGGGGTAAGCCGGCGTAGAAAAGTAAGGTACAATACCATATTTGCCGCACAACTCTCGGTACACGCCACAGTCAAACTGAGTGCCATTATCTGAGATCAATGCTCTTGGAATGCCGAATCGTGTAATGATGTTCCTCCACACAAACGCTTAATGTCGGGTCTCGTATATGGGTTAGAGCCTGCGCTTGACCCACTTTGTGAAATAATGTTGCTACGATTAGAATTCGCTTGTTCCACAGGGCCTGGGCAGTGGTCCTACAATATCAAGTCCCCACTGAGCAAACGGCCAGGGGCTAGTGATTGAATTCAAAGCTTCTGCCGGCTGATGGGTTAGTGGGGAAAACTTTTGGCATCGTTCGCATTTCTTGACATAATTTTGTGCGTCGGCCCTCATAGTCGGCCAGTAATATCCCTGTGTTATCGCCCGATGGGCAAGGGAGCGCCCCCCTGAGTGTGCACCACTTTGCCTTCATGTATCTCAGTGAGCAGCTCCTCTACTCTGTCCGGGTGCACGCACTCCAGGTATGGGCCAGAGAGGGATTTTTTGTAAAGTCCCCCTTGTGGATCAAGGTAGTATCGCAGAGCCTTGTTTCGCAGCTTGTGTGCTTCTTTTTTATCCTCTGGGAGTTGCTCAGAAGAAAGGAATGCAGCAATGGGGTCCTTCCAACTTGGTGCGGCTTCTATGATATTGATGTGGGTCTCCTGAGGCCGATACTTGGTTCGGGGACGAAGCCCACTTCGATGGTCCGCTTGAGCTCGGAGTTGATGGCGGAGGCCAAGCAAGCCAGGGCATCCGCGTGTGTATTTTGATCACGTGTTATTTGGTTTAGTTCGTGATGGTCGAATTTCGCCAGCAACGAATTAGCCGTTTTCATATAGGCCGCCATACGTTCATCTCTCGCCGCATACTCCCCCTTCAGCTGGTTGATTACCAATTTTGAGTCACAAAACACCAACAGTCGCCGCGCACCGAGAACATGCGCGTTCGCTAAAGCTAAAGGCTTCAGATTCGGCCTCGTTATTTGATGCTTGGCCCGAGCTTGACGGCTGTTCAATGGCTGCGCCGTCGGGGACATAATTACGACGCTGCGCGCTGCCGTTGGTTAGACGATCCATCGCGATATAATTGCGGATGTCCCCAACGTAGACTCTCAACTGCTTTGACCTAACCGGTCTTTGGTGGAGGTCCCCAGCTTGAGGTTGGCAAGCCCCCGTGAATTCGCCACAAAGTCGGCAAGCACACCTTTGATTGCGATTTTGGGTGAAAACCAGAATGTCGTATTGGCGAGTTCGAGAGCCCATTTCAAACACGCCTTCTGCGTGATTAGGAGTACTGATCGAAGGGGGAAATCTGTTAGCACCTTGATGCTGTGTGCTTGGAAGTAGTGCATCAGCTTTCTTGCTGCCATGACCAGGGCTAGGACGAGTTTTTCTAGCGGTAGGTAGCGTGTTTCGGCGTCCACCATCGCCTTGCTCACATAGTACACTGGCTGTTGCTGCCCTTCCTCCTCTTTTAACAATACGGCGCTGACGGCCTTGTCAGAGACAGCCAGAAAATGAGGGGGTCACCGGTGGCGGGTGTTGTTAGAAGAGGTACTGTCCGGAGGTAGGTCTTGAGCCCGTTAAAAGCTGCCTCGCATTCGACGGACCATTCGAAAGCTCTGCCCTGGCGTAATGTCTGAAAGAATTGTCTGCAACGATCTGTAGATCGGCTGATGAACCTGTTGAGTGCAGCGGCCATTCCCATCAGCTTTTGGACTTCTTTGACTGAGCGGGGGGAACTGAGTTCCAAAATTGCTGTGACTTGCCTCGGGTTGGCTTCGATTCCTCGATGGTTGACGATGTAGCCGAGAATTTGCGAGCCGATCCGAATGCACATTTGGAAGCATTGACTTCATTCAGACTTGCGTAGGGTCTTTGAATGTCTCTTCGGATCGGCTATATGGTTTTGTTCTTCTTTAGATTTGACCACCATGTCGTCGATGTATACTTCCATAGTCTTGAGTTGTTCTTTGAACATCGTGGTGACGATCTTTGGTAAGTCGCCCTGCATTCTTTAGTCCAAAAGGCATAACCCTCAGTGATGGGTTCCTCTTGGAGTGAGGAATGCGCTTTTATCTGATCATCTGGATTCATGGCGTCGATGGTAGCCTCTATAGGCGTCGAGGAAACTCATGCGGCGGTGGCGTGCGTCGCATCGGCAGTTGGTCAATTCTAGGCAAGGAAAGCGATCTTTGGGGCAAGCTTTGTTCAGATCCGTAAAATCGACACACACTCGCCAGTGCCATTCTTCTTTTTCACCACCTGTGTTGGAGAGCCACGTGGGATAGGTGACTTCTCGATTGCCGGCGTCAAGCAATTTGTCAACTTCACCGACAAGCGGCGGTGTGTTCTGCGGAGGATCGCCGGCCTTCGAATGATCGGCTTGCACCGAGGGTCGACATTGAGGTGATCTCGCGAGACGGCTGGGTCTATTCCGGCATTTCATCGGGTCCACGAAGACATCGAGGTTGCCGAGTAAGAAAGTGATCAGTTGTTGCTTGTCGACCTGGCTCAGAGAGGCGCCGATCATAAAAAACTTTTCCGGGCTTCCATCGATGTCAACCCGGTCTAAACCTTCCATGGCCTTTTCGTTTGGTTGACGCCCAACGTCTTCCAGGATTTCTCGACTGGGCACCTCGACGGAGTTTACTTGCAGTTCCTTCGGCGTCCTGGCGGCGAGAAGGTAACATGCTTGGCTGACGGCCGGAGCCACGGATCGCTCAACGCCATGCTCTGTTGGGAAGCGTGCGTGGTGGTAGGTGCTTGGGGCGGCTGCGGGGTATGTAACCACGATCGCCCCATGATGAGATTGTATGGCGATGGTAGCTCGACGACCAAGAATTCTGCGACCACCGGTTCTCGAGCGGTAGGCTGATTTTTCCCAATGGGTACTCCGGGTTGGCGTTGAAGCCGAATAGAGGATAGGGAGCCGGAGTTAGATCCGAATCGTTGAACCCGAGTTTGATGAAGGTTCGATAGTACATAATCTCTGAAGTACTTCCCTGATCGATAAGGACGCGTTCTACGGTAAACCTATGTACGCGTAGCGTAACAACCAGAGGATCTTCGTGAGGGAGTGTGACACCGCTCAAATCAGAGTCGTCGAAGGTGATGCTTGCCACCTCTCGGAGCCGGGGTTGCTTTGCTGGTGGCTTGAAGCGATTGACCATATGTACAACAAAGCTATCGGCAGTCAGATATCATATGGGCGGTGTCAAGCGGACGCCTCTTGGACGACATCGTCTCTGTCACTTCCTCAACGTAATCCTTTGGTATGGCGTCACGCAGATATTCTTGTTGGTCGCGAGGTCGTCGAGGACCCGCCTTTGGGGATCGCTCAAGAACCTTGAGTCTTGCCTGGTGGGACTTTGCTTTCTCTAAGGCCAGGTCGCGGCGAAGGCGTTCGTTCTCAGCGATGATGCTGTCCAAACTCTGTTTGGTCTGTCTGGCCTGTTCCATGGTCGCTTGCATCGTCTCCTGTGTGAGAATCGTTGGTGAGCTAGAGTGCGGGGCGTGTCGCTGCGCGACGGTTGCCTCTCCGAGTGTAAACGCCGGAGTGAAGTCGTCTCTCCGTCCGGTCTCATCGGTGGCTATCGGGGGATCTTTAGTCACGTCTTTCATGGATATATTTGAGTATTCCTGACGGCGCCAATTGTGGTGAAAGTGGTTTGGAAATACTCTTGAGATCTGGAAGACGCCCGATCCTCGCTAGTCACTGCAAAAATACAAACTCGGTCGGGGTGTCGGAATTAGCACTCGAGCGGACAAGTCGATTCTCCTAAAGCTTGCTTACTAAGTTTATAGAAGTGTTTCTTACATACCTTTATAAATCTGAAGCTCTTGTATTTATAGTCATTTTTCAGCCTCGGGGCCAGAGTCTACTTTTTCTTTTGTTTATGTATTCTTTCATTCAGCCTGACATGCTTTTTCCAGTTTATTCGGCCCAAAGATCCTCTGGCGTCTTGATTGAGCGAAGAGCCGTTCAACACCCGGCTCCCTGTGCGTATCAGACTTCGTCTCTTTAATTACTCGGCTCCCACAGTTATTTTTTTATTAAAATATATAGTACATGAATTTTATTTTATTTTTAATCAACAAAAAATGAAACTTTATTGATGACAATAACATACAATACATATGAGATTTCATCAATAAAAGAGGAGAGTGAGGGGAGTGCACAAAGCTCAATCATGAGCAAGCACAACCACAAAGGTTGGAGAGGAACCAACACAAGCCAAAAGAAGAGGAGAAAAATTTAAGAGACTCAGATCCACACTGCTGCAGCATGTTGCTGTCACAATGCACCAAGTTGTTGCTGCTGCTACTCCTTCTAACCCAAGCACCATCTCACACTACAATCCTTATCACCACCACCCAAGGCCAGACCAAAGAAAAGCCCAGACCCAAACACACTAGACCCTGTTGCTCTGTTGCTGCTATTCTAAGCCAGGCACCTTCTAACCTAATGCATATTGTATATCAGGTCATTGACAGAATGAGCCACAAAAGAAGCTGTACACAGAGAGTACATAGTTGAAACCTGTAAATAACTAACACTTCAACAAGCATTCACCTTTGTAATTAAACTACTAGTATTTCAAGCATTCATTCATTTCAATTCCAACATTATTCAAACAAACAATAACTAGTTCCAAAATAAACAAAATAGAAATAAAATTCTGCTTTCAAGGGGAAATTAAATCCACCAATAATCTAGTTCAAGCATTCAAAAATTAGTTCCAACATAGTTTTAACATAAAGTAACTAGTTCTTACATAAAGTAAATATAACGACCCAACAATAAAATAAGTCAAAAACATAGTTCCAACAACAACTAAATCTTATAATAGTGAGACAATGCCAAAGGAACATGTATACACTTGTATGTGCCAATTAATGAGACATGACACTTGGTACACTGCACGTTATTGATACCCTCAGAATCTTCATGTACGTGCATTTGAAATTGCATGCATGCTCTCTCTCTCTCTCTCTCTCTCTCTCTCTCTCTCTTTGAACTATCAAAACCTCATGTGAAGGTCACATATGGGATGATCTGCAATTCAGGCAACACAATTTGGAAGCACAACAAGACTTCATGTGCTCATTAATGGGTCCATCTGGGAAAATTATAATATGGTCCTCAGGCAAAGTGTTTTATTAATTGAAACGGTAAAACTTATTGCGTTGTGTTGATTTTTTGGAGATGAGTGAATACTGTAAAATATTATTCTAAAACGTCCAAATAATGTATAGTTCAGTATTTCATGTCTTGATATTTAGTACAATAATGGATTTGCCAAGCAATGTTGTAAGACTATGTTATAGTTTAGTACTTCTCGTCGATTGTATAATTATGAGAACAATTATTTTTCTCTCTTGGTTCAGAATACACAAAAGCAATATTCTAAAAGAACAAAGAAGCTAACTCCAATCAAGACAGGCACACTGTGTGCCTCAAATAATGTCAGTCACATGCAAAACATAAGGTCGTTATGGTGAAAGCATCCAAAAAAACATGTTTGTCATAAGTAGTGCCAATTGTTTCTATTAATTGAACTTCAAGTTTGAACACTAATCTCTAAAAGTGAATCAATTAGTAACATCATCCCACTTTGAATATGTATAGCTTATAGGAGAGTCATAATTCCAATATTTTGCATAAATCATGCAGAGTGGCCTCCACTGAAGCATTATACACACACATAGATGTTTTTATTTGTGCATAAATTCATCCCAAAATGAGATCTCATAGATTCCCTGTATGCAAAGTGCAACAAAGTTCAAAACTAGAACATCATACAGTATATAAATTTGGAAAGATACTAATCCTTGTAGGTTTTAACATTTCATACATTTTGCAAATATCAAATATATGAAGTAAAACCTAGTAAAACAGTCGAACTTCTTTATCAATTCTCCAACAAAAAATGCTATTATAGATACTCACACCCAAATCGGTCTATCAAACGGTTTAGCTACACAAATGAATCAATTCAAAAAAAGGCATGTTTTGACTGTTGTAATGGTGTTCAAGGGGTGAAAGTCCAGAGAGCAGGAACTAGCACAGTTGGAAGCATTGTTCCAACTGTTTACGGGTGTACAAGCGGTGAAATCTAAAGAGCAATCCAATCACCACTCGAGCAAGGTGGGTTGATTTGGGGCTGGGTCAACTTTAGGGTTGGGTGTGAAAGTATATGCGAATCGAAGGAGACATAGAGAGGAAGACAGAGAGACACACACACATGCACAGAGAGGGAAAGAGAGAAAGGGCGAAATAGAGGACATACCTACCCGAGACAAAGCAACAGTGGTGCTAACCCTTACAGTGTGCTCGTCTAACCCTTGCAGTAATGCTCCAGTAACAGAGAGGAGGGGAGCGTGAGGTGTGAGAGAGAAGAGACACAGAGGTGTAAGGCGTGAGAGAAGAGAAAGGGGGAGGTGAGGTCATGTAGGGTGAGGTTTGGAATCTGTGTGTGAGAAGAACAGATATATCTAAGGTGCCAACATATTCATTTCCCTCTAAAAATCTTTAGCAACTAAATCATTTATTTGGTGACAAAATTATTTTCTCACTAAAAATAAAATTATTAGCCACGAAAATAGTTTTCTCACTAAATAATATTAAAATATTAAAAATTATTGGTGACGAAAATATATTCGTCATTAATAATTTTATTATTGGTGACCAATTTTTTCCTCACCAAAAGTTTGAAAATTTTGGCACCATCGGAAAAATTAGCAAGAAAATCTTTAGTGACAAAAAAAATATAAATAATGACGAAAAATAATTTCGTCACCTAATTTTTTTATTATGTATGCAGATTGGTGATGAAATTTTATTTTTGTCTCTAAAAATGGTTACATTTAGAGATGAAAAATTATTTTCTTCACTAAAAGGTACGTCTTTCGTGACAAAATTTATTTTCATCATTAGTTTTCGTCTCCAAAGACACTTTTTGTTGTAGTGATGGTTTTAATCCTCTTTTCAGGGTTTCTACTAACCAACGGCATGATTTCTCTCATGTCTTAAGTCATCTTTTGGTTGACCCCTCTCTCATTAGAGGACGCTCACCTTGGACTTAACCGATTAAAGAATGGTTTGGTAATGTAAAATGAGTAAATAAAACATCACAAGTAAAACTTGAGTAAGTTAAGCATGCTGTGTTGCATTACATGTGTTTGGATCAAACGTTAATCCAAACACAAGGAAAGTGATGAAACGTGCCATTTTTCTTGGTCACCGTCACCCTTGATCATGCATGATAGGGTGGTGGTTGTTTTTGCTCTTAATTGTGCATTCATTAACCTTGTACAAACTTGGTTCTTTGGCCATCATGCATGAAAATGCTTGATTGGTGGCTTGAGAGTTAAGAACTACACTCCTTTGAGCTTGAGAGATGATGAGGGCAGTAGTACACACATATTCTTGAAAATGCATTGCTTTGCCTCTGTTTGCTCTCTGTTGCAGCAAAAGCAGAAGTCCAAAAATGAAGGTGGCCGACCGGCCACTTGAAGTAGCCAACCGGCCACTTAAACTAGCCGACCGGCCAGTTAAGGTGGCCAACTGGCCACCAGTGAATTTTTTGTGCAATTGTGTTCCTGTGTTGGTGCAGAGGCAATTTGGAAGTTGGTACAATTTTCGGTGATCAAATGAGTACAAACAGAGGCATCCGATGGCAAGGCAAGGGTATTTTCAAATGGAGCAATCGAGCATGCATGCGTCCCTCGTCCCTTAAGGCCGTTTAATTGCTTTATTAGTTTGTTGTACCTAATTAATACAAGTGTTGTAATCAATTAGTTTAATTCGGTTTGTAATATTTTAGCTAGCTTAGAATAGTTAGTTAATTTATTTCAATTGTGTTGTAATTAATTAGCTAGAATAGTTAATTAGTTTCGTTTTGTAATAATTAGCTTAGCTTAGTCTAGCTTAGATTATTTATTCGGACCCTCCTTTGAGAGGGCACAATGTTGTAATAAGTGTGCGTGCGTGTGTGCATGTCTTCTAACCCTACGTCTTTCTCCCTTTTATTTATCCACTTTTGATGGTTAGATAAGGGATCATGTTTCAATTAGCATACCTTATGCTTGCATGTTTGCACTCATTCATTTGTCTTGCATGCACCGAGGCTCGGCGCATCATTCAAACTGCACTGTCAATTCAATACTTCTTTGAATACGTGTTTCAAAGCATGTTATCAAATTGTTGCATTCATATGCTATCTTAGTAGCTGAGCCTATTAATTGCATTATTGCGTGTATTGCATTAGGCATCTAACATAGCTAGGATCATGCATTGTTTCTAACTAGCTTTTGTTTTGGCTAGGAGTACTCGGTAAGCTTTTACGCTTCAACATATTGCATGAGTGTAATTGCCATAAATGCCATGTTTCGCATGCTTGCCATGAGGCTATATGCTTATATGATTAACTGCATGAATGCCTATGGATGAAGGTTTTGTTGCTTGAATTGGAACAGTTCAAATGAATGTATGTTTTAAGCCCACTTTGCGAAGTGGCAAATCATGTTTTAAGCCCATCATGTTTGATGGCAAATCCGCATTTTAGCCCACCTGAGGGTAGCAACTCCAAACCATTTTCGAAAGCAAACATGAGTTGAAATGTTCCAAGTCATGAGACTTAGTGTATACTTGCTTGTGCACATCACATAGTAATATTAGCTAAATAACCGGAATAAGAGCACATGAGGTTTATCAAACGACATATCATGCTTAGTAGAGGCCGATCCTTTGATCGGGTGAGCGAGGGTGCTCATTTCAGGACCTTTCCCTCTCATACCCATGTTTCTGAGCCGAGGCAACTTTGGTTATAACGGGCACGTGGCCTTTGACACAAGTTAGGGTTTCCTAAATTTCCCAAAAATAAAATAGGTGGCGACTCTGTAATCTGCCAAAGTAGTCCAGTTTTGGAATTATTTGATTCAAAATCGATTTTCCAAAATGATTTGCCAGATTGGACTCTTTGGTAGTTATCAGTTTCATATTGCACTTGTGAGACTAGATTCAGAACCGCGACAGGAGTCCAAATTGTAGGACCAATTCGAGCTCTCTGAAAGGGGGCATGAAGAAAGTCGAGCTACACCAACCGAACCAAAACCAAAAAAAAAAAAAGGTTTGACGCTATTTCAGGCTGGTTCAACAAAATCTGCTCTTAAAGCCCAACTTCAAAATGGACATATCTGCCTTATCCGAACTCAGGTTTAGGTGATTCTTAGGTCTAAATTAAAGCCCCAGAAGTCTACTTTCCAATGGTGGTGGTCTCACATTTAAATTTCATGTGTACAAAGAGATATGCCTAATTTAGTGAAGGCAATTCATTTCCAAGTCAACAAAATCTGCTCTTAAGCTCAACTTCAAATGGGCATATCTCTATTATCCGAACTCGTTAGGTGATTCTTGGTTCTAAATTGAAGCCCCATAAGTCTACTTTCCAATGGTGGTGGTATCACATTTAAATTCCAAGTGTACAAAAAGATATACCTAATTTATTAAAGGCTGTTCATTTTCTTCTTAATGATTTGATGCTCTCCTAAACTAGTTTTCTTCCTTCCATTTATTTCCACTTTGTCCTTACTCGATTTTGCTAAAAAGTACAATATTTTAATTGAAATAGGAGCCTCGGAACATCGTAGAAACATTTAAAAAAATATTTTGAAAAGAGGGTTTTAAGGTCTAAAATAGTTTGACCAAAAAAGTGTGAAGGTTGGGATTAAAGCTCAAATTTCATCTCTCTTACTGAGGATTTTGTGAAAAACACATTCTAATTGCTATTATCGGGTAATCAAAAGAAAGCGCCCAAGTCTTAGGGCCGGTCAAAATGGGGTGTCTACAAATACTGCATTACTATATTCTAGACAAATGGATACCTTTTGTCGATGGTTGAAAGAGAAGATCAATTCTTATGGTAGTGAGGTGTCAAATACATTGAAATGGGTTCGAGTTGGACCAAAATATGAAGGAATGTCATACTTGGGTTGTGTCATTGATGGGCATCACTTTCATACAACCAATGCTAAGAGGGCTACACAAAATGGCAATGTTTCCATTGAACCATAAACTCTTTGTTGAGCTAGTAAGAGAGATACCAAACAAGTTGTGAAAAAAATCTCTTTTTATAGGGTTATTAAAGAGATTATTTTGTTGGAAAATTATAAATTTCAAGTACCTTTATTTAAATGTGATTGGGAAGCTACTGGAAATGGTGTGAAAGTTCAAGATGGATTTACTTTGGTTAACTTACAACATGTATAGCAATTCCGGTTTTGAACCGAGCCATGTTGTATCCCGAACTTGGGTTTCATGGTTTCATATTGTTGTTCACCTCTTGCTTCCCTTGTATCTCCTTAAATTTGGCTATTGGATTGTTGTGGTTACGTATGGGATAGGCTGGTTGCTTAGTTTCCAAACTCAAATTGCCCAAAATTTTGTTCCTCCGCTTGAGCGGCACTTCTTGCGCTCGAGTGCGCTTTGTGAACTCTCAATATTTTTGCAGGTCTACAAAACTACTGGAAGAGTGTATTCTACGTTCGAACAAATTTTTCTACGCTCGAGCAGCCTTTCTTGCGCTCAAACGTTGGTATGTTATCTGCAAAACTATTGGGAGTGTCTATTCTACGCTCGAGCGTCATCTTGCGCTCAAGCAAAACTACTTATTGTGTTTGACACTTGAGCGTCAACTCTTACGCTCGAGCTGACTGTGTATATTAGTTCGTAACAGCCACATTTACATCACTTTTTCATCTCTTTCTCTCTCTAAAACATTTCAAAATCCTAGATCTTGAACTTCTCTCTTTAGAACTCACATTCTCTCTACATTTTCACCTAGATCCGTTGGTTTCTTAACCCTAGTGCCTTTGGGGAAAAGGTAAAGCATCTCAAGAGCTCCATTTTGATCCAAACAAAAGTCAGTTTCAACGTCTTTGAAGTTTTCTCCTTGCTTTGTTCGTCTCCTAACTTTGAGGTAAGGACTTTCTACACTCTCCTATGATTTTTAACTTAGCTATTTGTTGTTGTATAAATGATGTTGGGATTTGGAGGATTTAAGACAAACCTAGGGTTTTGGTTTAAAATCAAAAGAGGGGCTTTCAAATGAAAGTATTAAAATGATTACGGATGTAGATATGAAGTTGTGTTGTTTTAAATTGGTTGATTTTGACACGTGGATTGGATTTTGGAAGGAAATGGAGTTTTGCCATAGAATGTGCCTATAATTATTTCATATAAACAATGAAATTGGTATTAGGAATGTACAACTGAATAGATGTTTATATAAAGTGTGGAATTGGATATGTATTACCTCTCACCTATGAAAATTTGGATAATTTATCTATCTTGGAGATTGTATGTGTTTAGAAATATCTGTTTTGGGCTATCGGTGGAGGATAGCTATGTTTGTTATAGAAATTGCATGATGATTAAGTGAATTGAAACTAATCTCTTATTGGTTGTCATTGAACATGACTGTGTTTTAATACATTGTATATGTATGATGTTTGGGAGGAGAAAGGGAATGTACTCCATGTTTGAGAGGAGAAGGGGGATGGACTCTAGTGAATTAAGTTGGCCTGTGTGTCCAGGTGAAAGTCCCGAAAGCCTCTTATCTACATGGGTGTCATTCCCCTGGACGAAATTTCTATAAAATGGTAAATGAATGTGTTTGTATGGTAACTATATTGATTTGAGGCCCAATGAGTTGTAACCTCAATATTAGTTGATTGAATGAGATGGATATGAACAATGAAATAAGATATAAAATTTGGCATCTTATGATCTTGTAAATATGAATGGCCTTATGACAAGCATTGTATATGCACATCATACTTATATCATTGTTAAGATTCATACATTGTGCTAGATTGTTTCTATTAGGCTTTTGCTCATCCTACTTGGGAAAAACATTTTCAAGTGCTGGTGATATGCCTCCATCAAGGACTTAGCTTGAGAGCATTGTGGAGCTGAAGGCTTGCTTTCATTTTTTTTGTATATAACTTTTGTGGAAGCCTAGGGCATTATTTGTATTGAGCTTCTGACTCATTTTGTTGTAACCAAGCATGGTCTTGGAAAGATGTAAACCTTTAAGGCATATAAATATCTGTTCAGCTTTCATTATTTATTATGCCTTATAACACATGCTATAGATTCAGGATGAATGATTTATAAATGTATAGCGCATATGTCACTTTTTCTATATTAACACTGAATAATGAAAGTCTCTTATTTTACCTATATCATATTGTACTAGTGTTTGGAGTTGGTTTATTGTAATTATTTTAGGGGCGTTACAACTTGGTATCAAAGTATACCGAGTTTGAATACTTTGGGTACGTGGGAAGTGGTTATTACCACAATGGGTTTGTCTCACTTGATAAAGACTTTAGTATGTATGATGTGTTTAGATGATAACATGCTTATGTGGTTTTATGGGTATGGGATTTAATTTCTAGGATGTTGATCGAGTCTACGGGTTTTTACAAGTTCTATTAGAAGAGCACTTGATCACTGCTATTTCTAATAGGAACTCTGGCAACGCCGCGAGACAGTTGTCATCCGGAAATGAAATTCGTATGTGTTTATGTGATAGCATGCTTTTGTGGAGTGAATTACTGTTGTCCACTACTTTAGGACGCAAGTGAGTTAGTTTCAACACACTTGTAAATGTGCTAATCTATTCTGTCACCTTCATTAGGATGTCAAGATGTGGGCCTTGTGGCAGTAGATGTGGTAGGCCTACGAGGCATGAGGTGCCTTTACCGTGTGAAATTCTGGTACAAGAAGAAGGGGTTGGTCAGGCCAATATGGCTGAACTAGTTGGTCAATAGGCCATAGGTGCCTTAGCTCGCGAAATGGCCGGAGCATTTCGGGAGTCTATGGACATTCTCAAGGCTGAGAATCAAGTTCAGGCCCAAGTAGCCGAGGCAGGGCCGTCAATCTTGAAGTGAGAGTTTTTCTAGTCAAATCCGAATGAGTTTTTGGGTGATCCCAAGGAGCCACTAAAGGCAGATGAGTGGCTAAAGCAAATAGTGAAAATGTTTGAGATGCTTGGCATCAAGGACGACCAGTTGCGAGTGACCTTGGCATCCTTCCAGCTGAAGGGAGATACGGTCAGTGGTGGAAGTATGCACGTGGGTGTATTGGGAGGCTTTTTTTAGCGCCTTCCAGGACAAGTTTCTACCTCCCATGGTTAAGAAGAAGTTAAGAGACCAGTTCTCCAAGCTGGTACAGTTGAACACTCCTGTGGCTGAGTTTGAGGCCACATTTACCAGCTTATCGAGGTTTGCACCAAAACTCGTGGCAACTGAGGAACGCCGTTGTTTAGAGTTCAAAAAGAGATTGAGAACCGGGCTAATGTTCAAAGTGGCCGGGTCGATGATTATGGATTATGGATGCCTCATGGAGGCAGCGGCTCATCTTGAGACTGTGATGCAGATAGAGGAGGAAAGGATGAAGGCCTCTAGGAAGAGTCAGGATATTCAGAAGGACAATAAGAGGCGGAGAGGTTCTAACCCACAACCATCCCAAGGGGCTCAGTCGAGGTCCACTTTTCCAGTACCGAGTTAGGATTCTAGGAGAGGTGGTCAGGGAGATATTACTTGTGATAAGTGTGGCCAATTGTGTCACAAGTCTCTAGCTTGCCCACAGAGAGAAGGAGGGCAACGATCTGCACCATCTTCGGCTCTTTCTTAGGGCTAGAGTCAAGGGAGAGGCCAGTCGCTCACTTGTTATCAGTGTGGGCAGAAAGGGCTTTTTCCTCAGTTGGGCAGCACATCTGGTGCGTCGGGTTCAAGGCAGACACATAGCCACCAACCGACATAGTCAGCACAAGCCTCAAGGGCCAATCAAGGAGCCTTTTCGGCTCAGTCAGTGCATCAGGCTTATGCTCCGAAGGGTGAGCAGGTTGAGCAGAGGCTTCAAGGCGTATGCTGTTATCGCGCCAAATCTAGTACCAGCACCTTTGGTAGTGAGAGGTACATTCTTGTTTTGTAATTCAGTTGCTAATGTGTTGATTGATACAGGTGCATCCCATTCATTTATTTCGTCTGCATTTGCATCAATTTTGTGATTAGAGTTCGCTCAGTTAGCATCGCCTATCTGTGTAGAATCATCTATTGGTGATGAGGTTATTTTGAAGCAGGGATGTTGGGGTTGTGACATAGAGGTTGTCGGTTGCCGACTTCTTTTTGCATTTGTGTTGATTGACATGTCTAGTTTTGATGTTATTTTGGATATGGATTGGTTGTCATCATATTGGGCTGTTATAGATTGCTACCGTCAGAGGGTTACTGTATGTACCATGAGCGGTGATTGTTTTTATTTCTTGGGGGACCAGGTTGATAGAGTTTTATCACTGGTATATGATCCGTGTTGGCGAAGTGAACTTAGTTGCCTTCTTGTTAACTTCTTGAATACTTAGTGTGATGAAGTCCGAGTTAAGTTGCCAAGGGTTGTTTGTGAATACCCAGATGTTTTTTCGGAGGATCTTACCATTTTACCACCTCACCAAGAGATCGAGTTCTCTATTGATTCAATGCCTAGCATGACACCGATTTCTATGGCACCGTATAGATTTGCATCTGCTGAGTTGAGTGAGTTGAAGATTCAACTCCAGGAATTGTTAGATAAGGGTTTTATTCACCCTAGTATTTCACCTTAGGGAGCACCGGCTTTTTTTGCCAAAAAGAAAGATGGTGCATTGCGACTTTGTATAGATTATTGGAAGTTGAACTGGGTAACTATTAAGAACAAGTACCCAATGCCTCGTATAGATGATTTGTTTGATTAGTTGAAGAGGTCTTGTTACTTTGCTAAGATAAACCTGAGATCGGGTTATCACCAGTTGAGAGTAAGGGAGGAGGATATCCTGAAGAGGACATTCTGTACGCAGTATGGACATTACGAGTTTCTAGTGATGCCCTTTGGGCTAACCAATGCACTAGCTATGTTTATGGATTTGATGAACCAGATCTTCCGTGAGTTTCTAGATCGTTTTGTGGTTGTCTTTGTGGATGACATCTTGATTTACTTACCCTCTGAGGAGCAGCACGAGGAACATTTGCGAGTGGTGCTTGAGTTGCTTAGAGCTCATAAACTATGTGCTAAGTTTGGGAAATGTGAATTTTAGCCAAGGGAAGTTAAGTTCTTAGGCCATGTGATATCCAGGGAAGGGGTGACTGTAGATTCATCCAAGATAGAGGTACTACAAGATTGGAAACAACCTAAGAATGCTTTTGAGACCCGTAGTTTCCTGGGATTGGCCGGGTATTACGGTCGGTTTGTGAAAGATTTCTCTAGATTAGCCTCACCGTTGACTAAATTGACGAGGAAATGAGCTAAGTTTGTGTGGAGTGAGGCTTGTGAGAAATCGTTCCAAGAGCTTAAGGTTAGACTTACCATGGCTCCAGTATTGATTATTCCGGAGAGGGGTTTGGGCTATTAAGTGTATTGTGATGCCTCACGAGAAGGGTTGTGTTTTGATGCAAGATGGGAAGGTAGTGACCTATGGCTCACGGCAGTTGAAAACACATGAGAAGAACTACCTTACCCATGGCCTAGAGTTAACAGTAGTGATCTTTGCCCTGAAAATTTGGAGGCATTATCTGTATGGTGAGAAGTTTGAGGTGTTTTCTGATCACAAGAGTCTGAAATATCTGTTTACATAGAAGGACTTGAATCTGAGGCAGCGGAGGTGGATGGAGTTCATAGAAGATTACGATTTTGAGTTACATTGTCATCCGAGGAAGGCCAATGTTGTAGTCGATGCCTTGAGTAGGAAATATATTAGTAGTGTAGCTCGTATTGCCATCCGGGAATAGGTGATGTTGGGTTCTATTGGAGAGTTTGACTTGCATCTTGGCAAGTCTGTTAAGTTTACAACTTTGTTTTCGATAGTTGCACAACCTACACTTATGAACCAAGTGACAGACGCACAGAAGAGTGACTTTGAGGTAGAATCCCTTTGGGAGAAGATCTCTAGTGGAAAGGTAGAAAGAGGCTTGAACATGTACTCTGACTCAAGTGTTAGATACCTTGACCGTCTCTTCGTGCCGGAGTCTTGTCGAGAGGAAGTACTCTGAGAGTTTCACCATTCATGCCTTACGGTGCATTCGAGAGGCACAAAGATGTATCATGACCTTTGTCGCCAGTTTTAGTGGAGGGGAATGAAGAAGGATGTGGCCACATTTGTGTCAAGGTGCCTTACTTGTCAGCAAGTGAAGGCTGAACACCAAAGGCCAGCAGGTTTGTTGCAACCCTTGCCTATAGCTGAGTGGAAGTAGGAACATGTCACGATAGTGCAAGTGAAGGCCGAACACCAAGGCCAGCAGGATTGTTCATGTGTTTGGTCCAGAACGCCATGGTAGAGTACGAGGGCTTGGATTTGGAGCATTGTCATCAAAAGTCATTGCACAAGTATACCAAAATCAAAATGTGAGAAAACTAAATCAACAAATGCTGCTCTTACAATAAGAACTCTAGGAG
This sequence comes from Camellia lanceoleosa, assembly GCA_025200525.1. Lineage (NCBI taxonomy): Eukaryota > Viridiplantae > Streptophyta > Magnoliopsida > Ericales > Theaceae > Camellia > Camellia lanceoleosa. The sequence goes on from CM045770.1 coordinate 139,588,656, forward strand.
ATGAAAGCTGAAATATTAAAAGAAAAGAGGCAAAATGAGGTTAAAAATTTAAGAATGCAACAATATATGGTATATATATATTGATGTTTCAAAAAAGATTTGAAAATTTTTCAATTAAGCCTTGTAGGAACCAAGTAAATATGCAATGGATAAGAAACATTCTCATGGAGAAACCCAAGTAAACTTGCCTTAAATTATTTGAGTGAATCTTTTTTTGAAAAATAGCTTTTATGTCAATTTAGTTTAAAAATAAAAAATAAAAAATAAAAAATTACTTGATATGTGTTAAGTGCATAGGAATTTAACAAGATTTCAAAAAATCAATCTCTTTCACAATGAATCTAAATAGAGTTTGTTACAAATATTCGAATCATCTAATCTAACTGATTAGTTAGTAATTCTAACTAACTAAAAGCCCACTCTTACATCTGTTATTCTCATACACAACACAACATATTTGCATACACTTAAGGCTACATACACTTATCAGAACTAATATCAATTGAAATGGATTAAGAATTAAGAGTGTAAGTAAATAAATCAAATACATATAATATAATATATAATAAAATAAAATAGTATCTCATTATTGTAGAATGGGTTTTTTTATTTTTTATAGTGATCATAGCACCTACATTATTCATACATACATGTAATGCTTTTACTTATTCTTTCAAGCTTTTGCAATATATTGCTTTGTCTTGATTTTATTAGATATAAAGATATTTCACAAAGTTTAAAAAAATAATAATAACAATTAAAACTTGTAGGAGCCAAGCAAAGAGGCAAATGGCAAGAAACATTCTCATGGAGAAACACAAGTAAACTTGCACATTTCTCATACTTGTGTTTTTGCTTGCTTGCTTTTCTACTCAAGCTTTTGTTAATTTTGCATATGGATCCCATCACCTACTAAATTTGAGTAAACAAATACTTCTTGCTATTGTATTACAATTTTTTTAGGGTGAAGAAAACAGTGGAGGTGGAGAACATAGGATGCATTCACAATAAAATATTTGGATAAATTTTGTATGACATTATAACTTACCTCAATTTTTGTCGTATTTGTGCTTTTGTTTGCTTGTTTTTCTACTTAGGAGCTTTTTTCAATTTTGCATATGGATCCCACGTCATCTACTAAATATGAGTAAACAAATACAAATCGATTTTGTATTACAATTTTTGTAGAGTGACGAAAACAATGAAGGCAATGGAAATGAAGATATTTGGGTAAATTTTATATGGCATTATTAATTACATTAATTTTTTCTTCAATTCGTTAGCTTATTTTATGTATTGCTTTCATGGTGGTTGCATGATGAAAATGAAATAGGAAATAGTGGATCCAACTTAATGAAAATGAAACAGGGAATGGTGGATCCAACTTGAACAATGCCAAATACAAATTCTTAAATTAGGATGGAACAAAGGTGGTGGTTGAGGAAGGCACAATTGCATCAATAGATTCTAAACATTTGGTGCATCATGTGCTTCTTGGCCCTAGGTGTTGGAAAGTATGGATTAACCATGTCAAAGTCAATGCGCCATTGTTTCGCCCTAATCATGGGATGTTTGTGCTTGAGGACGCTATTGAAAGCATTGTTGCTTGGCCAACCCACTTCATCAGCTTTGACTTTGAGCAAAAATCTTAACATCTATGGATAGTTTTTTATGACTTTGATAAATGGATTTCTTTAATCTTTGGATAGTTTTGGATTTGTTTAGAAACCTATATATGATATAGTTTTTGGATGGTTTAGAACTTTTTGGATAATTTAGAACTTAAGAATAGTTCTTTTTGGATGATTTTGAACTTAATGATAGTTTTTGGATGTTTTGAATGTGTGACACTTGTTGAATGTTCAATACTTATCAATACAGCTTTTTTTATGCTTGAAACAATATTTTGCTGGTTGATTGATGTTTTGTGAAGCTTGTTGATGGGTCGTTGAACACACCAAAATTAAATCACTAAACTATACCAAATTCTATTAGAATAATGGCAAGTCCAGGTATCGATCCACAGGGACTTTTGTGAAATTAAACTAATTTAATTATTAAATTCCTAAATTAATTTTGATAAAAAGATCGGTTGTTTATAATCTAATTTAATAACGAATAAATTAAACTAAGGAATTAAATTATCAAGAACAATTGAAATTGGGTTTACTGAATTGGGGAAAAATCCTAGGGTAGAGAATTCACCACTAACCACATAATTAGGGTTTTCAATTGAAATCAATTATGCTATGGTTTGAACGGATTAATGTTTCGCAACTACAAGTTTGAAGCATTTGACAAGAAGATCATCACATTCAACGTACGAGCACGAACCATCTCAAGTAATACGAATCGTTCACTCTAAACTAAGGTAATGATACGACTCGTTCCTCGTAGCATGGTTCGTCCCATACCTTGAATATGAAGGAAAAGAAAACAATTGTATGGATAATATTTAACAATCACAGAAAGTCAAATATTCGAAAGAATAATGAAAATTATATATAAAGAATTTCTAAAACACCATACAATGGTTCAAACCTTTACATAATATAAAATCAAAAAGAAAAACCTATTACATGGCTAGGGTTTCTTCAAAACCCTAGAAAAGGAAGACTAGCCACTCATGGAGGAGTGGAACGACGTAGATGGAGAAGAAACCACCATTGGCGACATCCTTGAAGCTTTTAGTTCTTTTCCTTTCCAAACCCTAGCCCCTCTCTTTAGGTTAAAACAGTTTCAGAACCCTAGAAAAGCCTTTTCCTTTTCCTTTTATACTTCTACTCACTTCCAAACAGGTTTAAAACATCAGTTTGACTTTTCCAGAAAAAGTCAACTCTCTCCAAATTTGGTCTTTTTGCCCATTTTATGCTCCGACGATGTACAACCTGATTGACATTTAACACACATAAATTATACGGTTTGATCAGCAAGTGAAGTTAAGAGATTCTAATTAACGGCCTCAATGATGTACAATTCGGCCTTAATCACATCCCCCAACTTACAACTTGCTAGTCCTCAAGCAAGTAAAATAAAATAAAATTAAACAAAATCTATCTATTTCCTCTTTCGTGGGAAAAACGGTTGCATTTAGCATATACAACAAGCCTTTAAACCACAAGGTTACCCCAAGTGAACGAGTAAAGTCTCGTGAGGGTTTCCAGAAATGATACCCACAAACATTAACATATTTATATATACTTAATAACAAATGACCACACTACTCCACCTAACAATCAACTTATGTGCCACTACAGTGTGATATTGAGACACGATGAGTCATTAAAGACACAGTGGACAAGCATGAAGGAGCCTATTGAGTCAAAACCACAATTCAGTTAATACAAAAGTAAAGTTCCCTATACTTGTGCATGCTAGTAGACAAGTCATGAGTACCCTTAGTGTAAAGTGCAATCTCCATATTAGTTAACTATCCACTATAATAGCCCAGTGTAACTCATAATAACATCCAACATATACAGAAAAACTAACATGTTGCAGCCAAGATTCTCAAAAGTAGTTTTTTTTTTTTTTTTTTTTTTTTTAATGATTGTGTAATGTCTTGATCCATTAAGCTTTCTAATCAACTCATGTAACAAGCATTGGGCCAATGACTCCCAAACTAGACAGTTTAAGGGCACTAGGTGTAAAGACACCCCTATGGGCTTAATAACTCGAGTTGAAAAGGTTACGAATTCGAACAAGTCATTCTTCTTATTTTTCCTTAATTGTGCAATGTCCAAGTCCCTTAAGCTTTCTAATTAACCCATGTAGCAAGTTTTGGGCCAATGACTCCCAAACCAGATGGTTTTAGGGCATTAGGTGTAAAGACACCTGTACGGGCTTAATAACTCGAGTTAAAAAGGCTACGAACCAAAACTAGTCAAGTTTTTTTCTTTTTTCTTTTTTTTTTTAGAATCTTGGCTCCTCATTTATTCTTTTCTGCAACTCTAGCTATTATCAATGATGTACACCAGGGATTATAATAAAAAGATCACCACTATGATATTGTGTTAATGTAAATTAAGGCATACTCATGACAAGTGTACTAAAACCACAAACACAGACAACTCTCCTCGTACAAACATCGCATGCAAGTATCTACTCAATAAATCCTTTTCATACAAGTCTACTATGCTCTCCAATTAACATATGCAAACATCATCACCCTACTAGCAAAAAGTCACATCAGGTGAAGTAATGCAATCAAGTGAAACAGATATAAGCATGAATTATGGGCCAAATAGGAATGCACAAAAGAAAATATAACCCTCATACCCCAACTTGAATATGGCATTGTCCTCAATGGAAAAGTAAAGAGAAATGAGATAATATTACCAGAATTGTAGGTACACATCCAGGTAGGCAGAGAGTAACATGTATACACTTCACATTTTGTTTTTTTTTTTTTTTTTTTTTTTTGAAGAAAAGAAAAAACTAAAAAGGAAAATAAAAATAAAAATAAAATTTATTTACTTAAATACATTAAAAATGAAATTAAAAATAATAATAATAAAAATAAAACCAAACCAAACCAAACCATTTTTTTTTAAAATTTTTTAAAAACGCTTTTTTTTTTTGGGTACAAAAATAGAAAATAAGAAATAAAAATAAATAAATAAAACGAAATTTTTTTTAATATATATATAAAAAAAATTATAAATAAAATAAATGTATATTTATGTATTTTTAAAATTTATTTATGTATTTACTTAAAATTTATTTACTTAAATACATTAAAAATGAAATTAAAAATAATAATAATAAAAATAAAACAAAACCAAACCAAATCATTTTTTTTTTTTTTTTTTTGTAATTTTTGAAAAACGCTGCACTTGGCGGCGCACATGCGCAAACATGAATTCCAAGTTCCCCCGCACATGGCGCCGCACCTGCGGCGATTTGTCTCTCTATTGAAGAAATTTTTTTTTTTTTTAATAAATCGGCGTCCCGCACGTGCGAGGCCCAAGCCGCACGTGCGGCTTGGTCAAGGTTGCCCAACCCGCACCTGCTTTTAAAGCAGGGGGCAAACTTATTTTGTGAGATGTTTTTGGCCCCATGTGCGCACAGTGCCGCACATGTGGAATTTCAAGCTTTTTTTTTTTTTTTTTTTTGAATGAACAAGTATAACCTTTTTTTTTAAATAATAAAATATACATGAAAACATGTTCTCTTTTTTTTTTTTTTTTTACAACAAGTACAACACAAATTTTTTTTTTTAATGTTAAAATGAACAAGTATAACCCCCATTTTTTTTTTTTTTTTTTAAATCAAAACTACGCATTTCTACCTTCAATTGACATCCGAAATAAATATAGCACATAAGAAAATAACGGCATGCCCACTAAAGGTATAATCTTCAAGCGAAAACCACGGGTACTACTTTTCTCCCTAACTGTGTTTGTAACTTTCCCTATTCTCCAACAGGGTGACAGACTAGGTTGATTCAGTATCCAGAATCGAGGCGCATAAAGCTACCTCAACCTATGGGGCTGTCATACAGAGTTCAAGCCGAGGTAGTTTTGAAGCAATCTCCACACCCATGGGTATTTAAACTAGACTCTAGTCTCGGAAATCCGAAACCTTTGTGTTCTAGGCTTTGCCATTCGAACTCTAGTTTCCACCGTCTCAGTTGGTCTCCTAGGAACTCACTACAAATACGGTTAGGTGGCTATACTAGACCGTCAGATGCCGTTCGGGCACGGCAAACACCAAAGGAATTACGTCTTTTGAGGATTTAAAGTCTCCTAAACGTAGATATAGCATGACGAGAGCAAAGAAAAACAAAATAGCATAGAAGGGAAAGAAAAAGGAATAAGAAATTAATCTATCAATCGTAGTAAAATGGGTCCATCAAAGCAATGGACTCAATCATATCTCCATTCCCAATCCCCTCTATATATGGTTTCAATCTTTGGCCATTCACTTTGAAAGTGTGGCCAGTCTTTGGATCTCGCACCTCAACGGCGCCATGAAAGAATGCCTCAACAACTACAAATGGGCCATCCCATCTTGATCTTAGCTTATCCGGAAAGAGTCTCAATTTTGAATTAAAAAGCCATAGTTTTTGGTCAGGTTTAAAGGATTTCCTATTAATGTGCTTGTCATGGAATTCTTTAGTCCGAGCTTTAAAAACTCTCGAACTCTCATATGCATCATTCCGGATTTCCTCCAACTCATTGAGTTGCAATTTTCGGATGAGCCCAGCCACGCCCATATCGAAGTTAAACTTCTTTATGGCCCACAATGCTCGGTGCTAAAGTTCAACAGGAAGATGGCAAGCTTTACCGAACACCACTCTATATGGTGACATCCCAATAGGTGTCTTATAAGCAGTGCGGTAAGCGCATAATGCATCAATTAACCTTTGTGACCAATCCTTCCTATTCGGTCTCACAGTTTTCTCAATTATGTGCTTTACCTCCCTACTTGAGACTTCAACTTGGCCGCTAGTTTGAGGATGGTATGGAGTGCCAACTTTATGAGTGATAGAGTATTTCTTAACTGTCGACTCAAAGAACCGGTTACAAAAATGTGTACCCTGATCACTTATTATGGCTCTAGGAAACCCGAAATGACTAAAGATGTTTTCATGCAAGAATTTGATTACCACTTTATGATCGTTTGTTCGGGTAGCTATTGCCTCCACCCACTTAGACACATAATCTACTGCCAAGAGAATGTACTCAAACCCGAATGACGATGGGAAAGGGCCCATAAAATCAATCCCCCAAACATCAAATATTCTACTACAAGAATAGGGGTCATTGGCATCATATCACGCCGAGACATCGAACCCATTTGCTGACAGCGCAAACAAGTTCTACAAAATTGATGGGCATCTTTAAAAATTGTGGGCCAATAAAACCCGCTTTGTAAAATCTTAGCGGCCGTTTTATGCCCACTAAAATGACCGCCACATGCAGAAGAATGACAAAATGTAAGAATGCTATGCACCTCACTCTCCGGCACACACCGTCGGATCACTTGGTCGGAGCAGTATTTAAACAACTCCGGATCCTCCCAAAAGTAATCCCTGACCTGCGAAAAGAATCGATCTTTGTCTTGCTTAGACCAATTCTGTGGAATTTGCCCAATAGCCAAGTAATTCACAATATATGCAAACCACGAGGGGCTCGCTTGTGACAGCTCAAAGAGTTGTTCGTCCGGAAACGAATCATGCAGAATAAGAGGGTCACTATTATACTCAACAAGGATTCGGGAGAGATGATCCGCCACCACATTCTCGGATCCTTTCTTATCACGGATCTCTAAGTCAAATTCCTGAAACAACAAAATCCATCTAATCAACCTAGGTTTGGTCACTTTCTTAGATAGTAAATACCTCAAAGCAGCATGATCAGTGAAGACTATGACCTTGGAACCTAGGAGATAAGACCAGAATTTGTCTAAGGCAAAGACCACAGCTAGCAACTCTTTCTCGGTAGTAGTGTAGTTCAATTGAGCATCCGAGAGAGTGCGACTAGCATAATATATAGCAACTGGTGCCTTATTGACCCTTTGGCCCAACACAGCCCCGACAGCATAATCGGAGGCATCACACATGATTTCAAAGGGAAGTGACCAATCTGGTGATTTCATGATTGGGGCAGTGCTCAAGGCCATTTTCAATGTTTCAAATGCCTTTAAGCATGCCTCATCAAAGTCAAAAGGTGCGTCCTTAACCAGTAAACTACACAAAGGACGTGATATCTTACTGAAGTCTTTGATGAACCTACAGTAAAAGCCTGCATGCCCTAAGAAAGACCTAACTTGACGCACGGAATTGGATAGAGGAAGGCCTGCAATGAGGTCAACCTTAGCCTTGTCAACCTCTATACCTCGAGGGGACACAATGTGTCCCAACACTATACCCTCACGAACCATAAAATGGCTCTTTTCCCAACTCAAAATTAGGTTTGCCTCAATACATCGTTCTAACACTCTAGTCAAGTTCCTAAGGCATTCCTCAAAAGACGGTCCAAACACCGAAAAGTCATCCATAAATACCTCTAAGAATTTCTCCACCATATCGGAGAAAATGGCCATCATACACCGTTGAAAGGTCGCCGGTGCATTACATAGCCCGAAGGGCATGCGCCTGTAAGCAAAAGTGCCAAAAGGGCATGTGAATATGGTCTTTTCCTGGTCAGCAGGGTACACCGGGACTTGATTATACCCCAAATAGCCATCAAGAAAACAATAAAAACCCTGCCCCGCTAACCGCTCTACGATTTGGTCAATGAAAGGTAAGGGAAAATGGTCCTTCCTAGTCGAGGAATTTAGTCTCCTATAATCAATGCACACTTGCCACCCAGTAGTGGTTCGTGTGGGGACTAAATCTCCTCCCTCATTCTCAACAACAGTGATGCCCGATTTCTTGGGCACCACTTGTGTGGGACTCACCCACTTGCTATCCGAGATGGGGTATATGATACCCGCATCCAACAATTTCAAAACCTCCTTCTTCACCACCTCTTTCATATTAGGATTCAGTCTCTGTTGCATTTCGCGAGAAAGTTTGGTGTCCTCCTCTAAGTGTATATAATGCATGCACACGGAGGGATCTATCCCTTTCAAATCAGCCACTGACCACCCTATAGCACTCCGATGTGCCACAAGAACACTCATTAACTGACTCTCCTGCTCAGCAGTCAAGTCAGATGCAATGATAACTGGTAAAGTCTCTTGGGGCCCTAAAAATGCATACTTGAGTGTGGCCGGAAGTGGCTTCAACTCAAGTGTAGGTGGTGTGACCAAAGATGGTGTGGCAGGCTCTCTCGACAGAGGAGGAAGTGAGTCAAACCGGGCTTTCCAAGGAGGAAAATCCGGTGTAGAAGAAGAATTAAGTATGACATTTACCTCCTCAACTAACCCATCTATATCAAAATTTTCAAACCCAAAATGAGCTAAACAAGCCTCTAAAGGGTCCTCTACAAGAATGGAGGGCAAAGCCTCCTCAGCAATCTCATCCACAACATCCACTAATAAGCACTCCTCTCTCTCATGAGGTTGTTGTGATGCTTGGAAAACATTAAGTTTCACTTGCATGTTACCAAATGAAACTTCCATAACCCCGGTCTGACAATTAATGCATGCATTGGCCGTAGCCAAGAAAGGTCGACCCAAAATCACCGGGATTTGTTTCCTCAAACTGGCTACCGGTTCCATATCTAAAACCAAAAAGTCAACAGGGAAGTAGAACCTATCAACCTTAACTAATACATCATCAATCATGCCACGTGGCACTTTAAGGGACCGGTCAGCCAACTGAAGAGTAACAGTAGTGGGCTTCAACTCACCAAGCCCAAATTCCTTGTACACAGAGTACGGCAACAAATTGACACTCGCCCCTAAATCCAATAAGGCCCTATCAATGAAATGGTCCCCTATAATGCATGCAATGGTTGGGGCACCCGGGTCCTTAAGCTTAGGAGGTGTGTCATTCAACAAGATGGAGCTTACTTGCTCCGTGAGTAGGACCTTTTGGGACACATGTGTCCTAGATTTACGCTTTTGCGTACAAAGGTCCTTCAGAAATTTGGCATATGATGGTACTTGCTTAATTGCCTCCAACAGGGGGAGGTTGATTTTTACCTGTTTAAAGACCTCCATCATTGCCTCCATAGATGCCGCATTCTTATTAAAAGGAGACAGTGTATCAAGGCACTGGGGAAAGGGTGCCTTAGGCACATATGGTGCCTTGGGCTCAAGTGAAGTACTAGGGACTAAGTCATCCCTCTTAATTGTTTCCCCCTCACCCTTGCTCTCATTAGGTGAACTTCCGTGGTCACCTTTCCTAACTGTAGTTGCATCAGACGCTACTGACTGAGGCTCTAACTTCCTACCACTTCTTAAAGCAACCACCGCCTGCACTTGCTCATGTTGCTTTCCATTCTCACCCGAACTCTCTGCCCCGTATTGTTCCTTAGGGTTGGCCACAGTTTGACTTGGTAATTTTCCCTCCTCTCTCCGATTCATGTTGTTAGCTATTTGACCCAATTGGGTCTCTATCTTGGCAGTAGAGTGAGTGTGGGAGTGAACTATCGGTGCTAACCCTTTAAGTTCTGAGAGAACTTCCAACACTTGAGTCTCAAAAGCAGAGTTGCCCTGAGGAACAAGCGGGGGTTGTGGTTGTGGTTGCCGGTATGGTTGTGGGGGTCTATAAGGTTGCGGTGGTCGGTAAGATGATTGGTTGGCAAAATTACTAAAATTCTGCCTTGGTGGTGGAGGATTGTAAGAAGTGCCTTGTGAAGGGGGTCTCCATGAGAAATTAGGGTGATTTCTCCATTCCGGATTGTATGTGTTGGAGTATGGATCATTACCCGGGTTGGAGAATCCTTGAGCCGCATTCATATGCTCTTGGACTAACTCCGGAAATTGTGATGCCGAAGGGCACTCACTCAAATCATGAGCAGGGCTCGCACAAATAACACATGCCTCGTGAAATTGAGGCTGATCTTGCTGGGTAGGGGCATGTCCCGTAGCTAATAATTGGTCCATCTTGCGGGACAATGCCTCTACTTGTTGGGCTAACTCTAAGTTTTGCCCGACCTCATAAATGCCCCCTCTTTTCGGGGCTCCAACTACGGGTTGCCGGACTTGCCGGGCTGCGGAGGCATGGTGAAGGGAATTATCACTTAAGTTCTCAAACAATTGTCATGCCTTGGCATCATTCTTAGACATAAATGTCCCACCACAGAACGAATCCACCATTTGGCGGTGTGGCTCAGTTAAGCCATAATAGAATGTTTGAACAAGTTGCCAATCAGGCACTTGGTGGTGGGGACACTGTTGGAGAAGGTCTCTAAGTCTTTCCCAAGTCTTATGGAATTGCTCGCCATCCGTTTGAGCAAAGTTTAGGATGGCTCGCCTAAGTTGGTTGGTTTTACCTATGGAAAAGTACTTCTCCAAAAACCGTTGCTGTAATTGGTCCCAAGTTGTGATTGAATTAGCAGGTAAAGAATTTAGCCAATGTTTGGCTTTATCCTTTAACGAGAATGGAAACAATCGCAACATTAAAGCCTCATTTGTGAAATTCTAGATCTTCACTGTCGAGCAAATTTCCAGAAATTCATTCAAATGCTTATAAGGGTCATCATGAGTTAGTCCATGGAATGATGGGAGCATTTGTATGGTGCTGGACTTAATCTCATAATGAGCAGCAGTGGTGTTGGGCAATTGGATGCATGATGGTGATGTATATGCAGTGGGTGTAAAATAATCCTTAAGTGTCCGGTTGGGCACATTCGGGACGTTAGGATCTGCCATCTCTAATGGCTCAATGTATGAATATGAAAACTCAAGCCTAGGAACACGGGTAAAAGCCCTAAGTCTCCTAAAAGTCCTTGCTAGTTCAAGGTCCAAACATCACAATTCAGGGCGACAAGAACGACGCCCATGCATACACTACCCACACACACACAATAAGTTTGACTCTATGCACTAAGTATGAAAACAAAATACCAAAGGAAGAAATACTCACAGCGGTTTAACGAAAACGCTTTACTCATCTTGCGGATGCTTGACGTGTAGACGTTGTCTCCAACCCCCAATTGAGCTTTGACTTTTGTTTTAGCACTTTGGTGCTTTGCTTGTGAGTGTTTGCTTCTGTTTACTCACTTTAGTGCTGCGGTTTTTTTTTTATTTTTAAAACTCGGCTGCGCTCCGCTTGCACTTCAATGATAGCTCCAACTTCAAACACTCTGCACACTTAGCAACACCAAAGCATAAAATCCTAAACTAAAAATTAAAATAAGAATATAACTTTAAATTAACTAATTTCGCCAGAAGTCCCCGGCAACGGCGCCAAAATTTGATGGGTCGTTGAACACACCAAAATTAAATCACTAAACTACAAGAAATTATATTAGAATAATGGCAAGTCCAGGTATCGATCCACATGGACTTTTGTGAAATTAAACTAATTTAATTATTAAATTCCTAAATTAATTTTGATAAAAAGATCGGTTATTTATAATCTAATTTAATAACGAATAAATTAAACTAAGGAATTAAATTATCAAGAATAATTGAAATTGGGTTTACTGAATTGGGAAAAAATCCTAGGGTAGAGAATTCACCACTAACCACATAATTAGGGTTTTCAATTGAAATCAATTATGCTATGGTTTGAACGGATTAATGTTTCGCAACTACAAGTTCGAAGCATTTGACAAGAAGATCATCACATTCAATGTACGAGCACGAACCATCTCAAGTAATACAAATCGTTCACTCTAAACTAAGGTAGTGATACGACTCGTTCCTCGTAGCATGGTTCGTCCCATACCTTGAATATGAAGGAAAAGAAAACAATTGTATGGATAATATTTAACAATCACAGAAAGTCAAATATTCGAAAGAATAATGAAAATTATATATAAAGAATTTCTAAAACACCATACAATGGTTCAAACCTTTACATAATATAAAATCAAAAAGAAAAACCTATTACATGGCTGGGGTTTCTTCAAAACCCTAGAAAAGGAAGACTAGCCACTCATGGAGGAGTGGAAAGAGGTAGATGGAGAAGAAACCACCATTGGAGACATCCTTGAAGCTTTTAGTTCTTTTCCTTTCCAAACCCTAGCCCCTCTCTTTAGGTTAAAACAGTTTCAGAACCCTAGAAAAGCCTTTTCCTTTTCCTTTTATACTTCTACTCACTTCCAAACAGGTTTAAAACATCAGTTTGACTTTTTCAGAAAAAGTCAACTCTCTCCAAATTTGGTCTTTTTGCCCATTTTATGCTCCGACGATGTACAACCTGATTGACATTTAACACACATAAATTATACTGTTTGATTAGCAAGTGAAGTTAAGAGATTCTAATTAACGGCTTCAATGATGTACAATTCGGCCTTAATCACTTGTTTGTAATGTTTGCTAGATTATATAGAACATGTCAAAACCTGTTGAATTAAAATATATATATATATATATATATTGTATATTCTATGACAAGCATAATAGGTTGTTGTATTACATATTTTACGACAAATAATGAAAGTTGTCATTTTTCTCAATAATTAATGGTGTGCAAAAGTGATTGTAAAAAAATCAAACACGACGAACATGATCCGCTGTTAAAGGGATTTTAACGGCGTGCAAAAGTAACTATAAAAAAATCAAACACGACTTACAAGATCCACTGTTAAATGGTTTTTAACGACGAACTACGGCATGTCGTTGAACTTAATGACTTTCCATGACTAGTTGTAACATGGCTTTACATCACACGTCGTAGAATCGTATTTACGACTTGTATTTGGTGCCGTAAAAACCCAAATTTGTTGTATTAAATCATGATTAATAGCCTTACATTGGGCTTAGGTTGGATCTTTGTATGTTTAGTAGCATGTTAAGGCATATGTACTTTATTTAAACCATGTTTTGCTTGTTTGACTCTTTCAATGGAATCCAGGTAAGTTCTCTTATTCTTTATAGCATGTTGCATGTTCTTGATGCATTTTTAAATAATGCAAGTTATATAAAAATGCAAGTTATATGCTTTTTTCTGCAAAATTGGATTTTTTTTAGTGGTTTCATAGATATGGCTTAGTTTAGTTCATGTTTATGGCCATATTGCCACAATCCAAACCCGCCAATATAGGTTTAACGTCGTAACCGGCCATTAATCTTGAGATTAAGGGGCTAGTGGAAGAAAATACAAACATACAACGTCCATAGAGCTGTGCAGACATACATGGGACAAAAAAATTTAAAACTTGTAAATTCATATACGTGACGCCATAAGTACATTGGTCTTACGTCACCATATCCCACATATACAGATTGTACAAAAACTTGTTCAATTAAAAACAAAAGTAATATAAAAGTCATAAACTTGGTTCACAAAATTTGACTACATGAAGCGATCCAAAAACCTTCTCGAGAGGTGCACAGGTTGGCGAACACAAACAAACCTCCAGTCAATCATCATTGAGCCTGGTCACACGCCTAATCGCCTACATACATAAATAATACAATGAGTTGGAGCCTAGTGAATAATAACACAGTAAAGGATTTTAATGAATGATGTCCATAACAGATTCAGAAATCAGAATTTAAGTCAGAAACAAATTCATATTCATATTCATATTCATACTCAGAATTCACATATGATCATATGTGGTACATCCCTTAGCGTTATCAAATCTGATGACCCATGATTATATGGGACGTAGTTGCGATGACTCATGTGCACAGAAACGTTCATAGCTGATGACCCATAAAGGGACCTAATGACCCGTAAAGGGACCTGATGACCCATAAAGGGATGTAAAATATCAGATTATGCTAAGGATGCCACAAATACGTTTTAGAAACTTGGAGCATCATTCATTCATATAAAACATAGCATTTCAGAACACTACTCATTTCATATCATCAGGAAATAATTAAAGTTACACATAACTTTACAAAGTTATTACTCACAGATAACTCCAGTAGCAGAATGGACAGAGCAAACAGATCGGACAGTTTATGGCACGTGACGTACACAAACACATAGTAGATACACATTGAAACACACTTCCGGAAAACACTTAACTCGTTTATTTTCTGTCTTGGTGTGTTTCTAATCTTTATCCTCATTATTATGTCTTAATTAAGACTTAGGAATGCCTAAGATGCAATGAGGATGCCAAAATGTAATTTGAAATACTTTAGTCAAATTTTCAAAAATAGGGTAGTTTGCACGAGCACAACTTTGGAAGCTCGAGCGGTCTGCAAAACTCTGCAAAACTTTTGGGAGCTCAAATTTTACGCTCGAGCTCAACTTTCTACACTCGAGCTAAGATAAAAAAAATAAGGGTGGTCGCTCCAGCGCAACTTGTTTTGCTCGAGCCAACCCCCGAACTCTGCAAAAGTACTGGGAGCACGCATTCTTCGCTCAAGCGCAACTTCCTACGCTCGAGCTTGCACTCAAGCGAAGAGTGCAAATTCTAGAATTTCCATATTGCACTTCCAGCTCCAAAGTTTGATTTCAATGTATCAAAACACACTCTTTTGGGCCAAAACTTGAGAAAACTCTTGCAAACTCATAGGACTTCATGAATTGAAAGCCATTTCGCCAAAATCAAGCCCAAAAGCATGCCAATTGTGCAAAACCAAACTTGAAATGTATATGTATATAACATGCATGTAATGATGTAAATTCGAAGCTTCTAAAACATGAACAATTGAAGGAATACAAGTGAAACCAAGTTGGATTCTTCAAAGTATGCAAGTAAAGCTTCATGCATATGTGAATGTTCGGAAATTGAACTCAAAACTTCATGAATTATGCATGCATGCATGCATGAACTAAATTCCATAATCTCAGCTCAATTCTCATGTTAACCACTTTAATCTCTTGAATTCTTACACTAATGTCTTGAATACAAAATTTAAGGACATGGTTCTTACCTAGAGTTCTCAATTCTTTGAATTCTAGGAATTTCTTACACAATTCTTCCAATTTCCCTCAATTTCCAACAATGTTTTCTCCCCAAGATTTGATCTCAAAGTCCTCTCTCTCTCTCTCTCTCCCTCTCTTCAATTTTTGTTGAGAAAATGATGACAATGAAGTGTATCTAAGGCTTCTAGAATCAATTGGCCTTATATAGGCTCAATTAGTGGAGCTTAATTAACTTGAGTTAAGGGTAATCAATTGAAATTA
Organism: Camellia lanceoleosa; assembly: GCA_025200525.1. Taxonomy (NCBI): domain Eukaryota; kingdom Viridiplantae; phylum Streptophyta; class Magnoliopsida; order Ericales; family Theaceae; genus Camellia; species Camellia lanceoleosa. Next base: position 139,604,317 of record CM045770.1, read on the forward strand.
TTTTATTATATTTATTTGATTCCGAATCAAATTCTGATTAATCCTACCATAAAATTATAAAAATTCTAAATAACACATAAACAAGGTCATTTTTTGCATTTGGACGTCAATAAGGCTTTCAATTCGCATAATGAAACAGAAATGCAAACGGATATTTCTACGACCGACAGATATAACCACAATTAACACATAGCACGTACAAGTAACTCAAAATTTCATCTCAATTACTTATTAAGCATCATTAATTATGGATTATAGGTTAATCACAAGTCGAGGTTGTTACAGTCTTCCGCCTTAAAGAGTTTGGTCCTCCAAACTCAAATGACATTCATTTTGGAAGAATATCGGATCCAGAGGGAATAAATCAAGATATCTCTTCATCATATCCTCTTCGGTCTCCCAAGTCGCATACATCCCTCCATGATATTGCCAATCAACCTTCACTAATGGAATTTATTTATTTCTTAATCTCTTGATTCGATGGTTTATAATATGGATTGGCCGTTCTTCATACGTATAGTCATCTTTCAAAAGTGCATGCGTTGGCTCATTGACACAATGCAGATCTCATAAATATTCCCGAAGCATAGAGATATGAAACACATTGTGCATTTACTCTATAACTAGAGGTAAAGCCACTCAATATTTCACAGAATTGATTTTCTCAATAATTTCATACGGCCCAATATACCACGGTGCTAATTTTCCTTTAGTCCTTAATTACGTCTGGCCTTTCATCGGAGTTACTTTGATAAACATGTGATCATCGACTTCATATTCCATGTCTCTCCTCCGGACATCAGCATAACTCTTTTGACGACTTTGTGCAGTTTTCAAACGTTGTTGAATCAACTTCACTTTCTCAGTCGTTTCTTGTACAAGTTTCAGTCCCAATAGCGATCTATCGCCTACTTCGGCCCAACAGATCGGAGATCGGCATTTTCTTCCGTATAAAGCCTTATAAGGGGCCATTCCAATGCTTGAGTGATAACTGCTATTATACACAAACTCGGCCAGAGGCAAATGAGTCTCCCAGTTCCCTTGGAAATCCAACACATACATTCTCAGCATATCTTCCAAAGTTTGAATGGTCTATTCAGATTGGCCACCTATCTGTGGGTGATAAGCACTGCTCAGTCTTAACTTAATTCGTAAAGCTTACTGTAGACTCTGCCAGAATCTTGAAGTGAACTTAGGATCTCTATTAGACACAACAGATACTGGCACTTTGTGCAATCTCACAATCTCATGCATATATATGTTAGCCAATTTGTCCGCTTTATAAAAAGTCTTAACAAATAGAAAATAAGCAGATTTAGTTAAACGATCAACAATAACCCAAATAGAATTCATACCTCAAGATGGGCAAGGTAGTCCAACAACAAAGTCCATCGTAATATGCTCTCATTTCCATTCCGGTATTGGAAGCGGTTGAAGCAGTCCAACGGGTCATTGATGTTCGGCTTTTACTTGTTGACAGTGCAAACACTTGGCTACAAAATTAGAGATACATTTCTTCATTCTAGGCTACCAGAAATTCTGTTTCAAATCATGACACATTTTTGTGTTTCCCGGATGCATACCAAATTTTGAGTTGTGGACTTCTGTCATAATATGCCCTCTCAATTTAGAATGGTCTGATACACAAAGTCCACCCTAAAGTTTCAACACATTATTTTCATACACAAATCCCGACCTTGGTTTTGAATCAATTTCTTTAACAATCTTCTTCAAGAGCTCATCTTGCAATTGCTTTTCTTTAATTTCTTCAAGTATAGCTAGTTGTGTAAAAATGGCAGCTAGAATTTCACTTTGTTCACGCAACACAATTTCAATTTCATTTCTTTCTAGCTCATACAACAATTCGCTTTGATCTGTGAGCAAACATGCCATATTCCCAATGCATTTTCCCTCAAGGCATCTGCAACTGTCTATGCCTTTCCAGGATGGTACAAAATCTGTAAATCATAATATTTTATCAACTCGAGCCATCTCATCTATCTCATGTTCAGTTCTTTCTGAGTAAAGAAATATTTTAGGCTTTTGTGGTCAGTATACACTTCACAAGTCACTTCATATAGGCAGTGGCACCAAATTTTCAAAGCAAAAAACCACCGCTACAAGTTCTAGATCATGAGTCCGATAGTTCTTTTCATGTGGACAGAGTTACCGTGAAGCATATGCAATTACTTTCCCACTCTACATTAAAACACACCCCAAGCCTTTGTATGATGCGCCACTATAAATTTGAAACCCATCTGTACCATTAGGTAAAGTCAGAATTGGTGCAGTCACCAGTCTAGTCTTCAGTTCTTAGAAAGTGAACTCTCTTTGATCATTCCAATCAAATGGTGCATTTTTCTGTGTCAACTGTATCAATGGCATGGCCAGTTTGGATAAGTCTTTTACAAATCTTCTGTAATAGCCAGCAAGCTTCAGAAAACTTCTAATTTCTGATACATTTGTTGGTCTTGGCCAGTTCACAATGGTTTTAATTTTCTGCGGGTCAACGAATATGCCATCCTTGTTGATCACATGCCCCAGAAATGTTACACTGTCTAGCTAGAATTCACATTTGGATAATTTTGCATAGAGTTTGCTTTCCCTCAGAGTTTGTAGCACAATTTTCAAATGATTTTCACGATCTTCCCTACTTTTAGAATAAATCAGAATGTCATCAATTAGCATAACAACAAATTCATCTAGATATGATTTGAAAACCCTATTCATTAGATCCATAAAGGCGGTAGGTGCATTGGTTACCCTAAATGGCATCACCGAAAAATTCATAGTGCCCATATCTTGTTCGAAAAGTTGTTTTCTTAATATCTTCTGTCTTAATTTTCAATTGGTGGTAGCCAGATCTAAGGTCTATTTTTTAAAGCACTTGGGCTCCTTGAAGTTGGTCAAATAAATCGTCTATTCAGGGCAATGGATATTTATTCTTGATAGTTATTTTGTTTGATTCTCGGCAGTAAATACATAACCTCAAAGACCCATCTTTCTTCTTAACTAACAGAACTGGAGCACTCCAAGGCGAAGTACTCGGACGGATAAATTTCTTGTCTAACAGTTCTTGTAATTGGATTTTCAATTCTTTCAATTCAGAAGTTAACATTCGGAAGGGGGTTCTGGAGATAGGTTATGTTCCAAGTAATACCTCAGTGGTAAATTCAATTTCTCTATCAATCAAATCACTGGTTAGTTCATTTGGAAACACACCAGGAATTTATTGACTACAGGGATGTTCTCTACATTAGTGCAATCTATAGGCACAGTCAATACACAACACAAATAACCCTGGCACCCCTTTCTCAACAGTTTATTAGCTTTCATTGCAGGGATCAAATATGGGGGAGGAACTACACCATTCCCAACAATTACAAATTTAGGTTACCCCGGTGGCCGAAACACAACAGATTTAGCAACACAATTAATAGTAACATGATATTTTGTCAACCAATCCATACCTAATATGCAATCAAAATGATCTATATCCAATGGCAGCAAACCAACATATAAAAGTGCTTATCCAATTATAACAATGCATGCAAAATACATGTAAGCACATATCATAGAACTCCCAGATGGTGTAGATACAGATAATACATAGTTCAATTGTTCTAGAGGTCCAGTCAATTTTTGGGAAATAGCATGTGACATGAAAGAATATGTAGAGCCAGAGCCTATCAACATATAGGCCTTTTGAGCACATATAGGGATTATACCTGACACTACCGATTCGGTGTTCTGCACATCACCAGGCACAAGTGCAAATACTCGACCTTGCCTTAAGGTTTCTTTTCCAGTGTTAGCTCTAGTATTCAGTCTTGGTGCGAAAACAAATCCGGCTGAGCTTGCTACTAGACGGTTGGAATTTTTGGACCCGACAGGACAATCTTTCATCATGTGGCCAGGTTTCCCACACCTGAAACAGGCACACGTTGCTCGATAACAAACACCTTTGTGTTTCCTACCACATTTTGAGCAAGTTAGTGCAGATCCACTACTTTAGCTTGAGCTACTGTAGGATCCCGTATTTTGGTTCTTTGAGAATGACCGACCCTTTTTGAAATTAAATCCCAATCTCTTACCTCTCCATTCAGTTGCTGGGGCTTTCGTCCGTGTCATTGCAATTAAGTTAGCTTCAGCCATTAGAGCTCTATCAAGCGCATCCACATATTTGGGCAGTTTCAATACACCAACCCTATCAAACACATCTAAAGTCAATCCTCCTTCAAATTTTTGAGCCTTCTTGTAGTCTGAATCTACCATATGTGGAGCAAATCAAGCTAACTCAGTAAATTTGGCTTTATATCAGCTACAGACATGTTACCTTGCTTTAATTGCTCAAATTCTGACACTTTTCTATCTCTAAAGCACTGAAAAAAGTATTTCTTATAGAAAATTCCTTTAAATTGATCCCAGGTCATGGCCCCATTGTCAATTCGGATAAGCATCCACCAACGGTGAGCTTCTTCCTTTAAAGTGTAGGTAGCGAGTAGCACTTTTTGAGTTTCAGTGCATGGAAAGACTTCAAACAACTTTTCAGTCTCTAACATCCAAGTCTCGGCCTTTAGTGGCTCAACACCTCCCAAAAAAGTTGGTGGCTTCATCTTGTTAAATTTTTTAGTCAAATTGATAATGTCATTATTAACTGGCTCTACTTGGACTGGAGGGGGCGAAGGATGCAGAGATTGTTGTCCTTGCTGTTGTCTCGGTGATTTTGCTAAGGCCCGTAACATTCGCTTCGTACGGTTCATTCGGGCCTCAGAGGATTCGATTGCATTATTACTTCTTGTATTTTCCATTTGTTACAGGTAAACAGAGCACTAATAAACGTAGGAATAATCTTTTCACAGTGTTCAGTTTTAATTCATTTCATTTCAGAGTCATGTCACATTGTTTCAGATATGTTCATATGTTGTTCACACACATACACATGCAGATGTAATGTCCCTAATTCCTTTCTAGGACATCATATAACTCATATGGACTCGTGTGTCCAATAGAACACGAGCCCAGATACCACTCTATCACGACCCAAACCGGCCCCTATAAGTTTAACATCGTAACTGGCTAGTAATCCTAGGATTACCGAAGGCCTCTGAATAGATTAAACAAATTAAGGAGCTAGCGAAAGTAAATACAAACATATAAGGTCTATAGAGCTGTACAGACAGATATGGAAAAAAAAATTTAAAACTTGTAAATACATATACGTGACATCATAATTACAATGGTCTTACGTCACTATATCCCACATATACAGATTGTACAAAAAGTTGTTCAGTCAAAAACAAATGTAATATAAAAGTTGTAAACTTGGTTCACAAAATTCGACCACATGAAGTATTCCAGGAACCTCCACGGAAGGCGCACAGGTTGGCCGACACAAACAGACCGCCAGGAATTCATCATTGAGCTTGGTCACACACCTGATTGCCTCATACATAAATAATACATTGAGCTGGACCCTAGTGAATAATAACAGAGTAAAGGATTTTAATGAACGATGTCCATAACAGATTCAGAAATTAGAATTCAGATTAGAAACAAATTCATATTCATATTCATACTTAGAATTTACATATGATCATACGTGGTACATCCTTTAGCGTTATCAAATCTGATGACCGATGATTATATGGGACGTAGTTACAATGACTCATGTACACAGAGACGTTCATAGCTGATGACCCATAAAGGGACCTGATGACCTATAAAGGGACATAAAATATCACATTGTGCTAAGGATGTCATAAATACATTTCAAAAACTTGGAGCATCATTCGTTGATACAAAACATAGCATTTCAGAAAAGTACTCATTTCATATCATCAGGAAATAATTAAACTTAAACATAACTTTAAAGAGTTATTACTCACAGATATCTCCAATAGCAGAATGAACAAAACAGATAGATCGGATAGTTTATAGCACATGACCTATACAAACACAGAGTGGATACACATTGAAACACACGTCCAGAAAACACGTAACTCATTTCTTTTTTGTCTTGGTGTGTTTCTAACTTTATCATCATTATTATGTCCTAATTAAGGCTTAGGAATGCCTAAGATGCAATGAGGATTCCAAAATGTAATTTGAAACACTTAGTCAAATTTTCAAAAACGGGACAATTCGCTTGAGTGCAACTTTGGACGCTCAAGCAATCTATAAAACTCTACAAAACTTCTAGGAGCTTGAATTTTATGCTCGAGCTCAACTTTCTACACTTGAGCTAATAAGATCAAAAATAAGGGTGGTCACTCGAGCACAACTTGTTCTGCTCGAGCCAACCCCCAAACTCTACGAAAGTATTGGGAACTCGTATTCTTCGCTCAAGCGCAACTTCCTACACTCGAAGAGTGCGAAATTTGAAATTTCCATATTGCACTTCTAGCTCCACAACTTGATTTCAATGTATCAAAACCACTCTTTTGGGCAAAAACTTGAGAAAACTCTTGCAAACTTATAGGACTTCATGAATTGAAAGCCATTTAGCCAAAATCAAGCCCAAAAGCATGCCAATTGTGCAAAACCAAACTTGAAATGTATATGTATATAACGCATATGTAATGATGTAAATTCAAAGCTTCTAAAACATGAATAATTGAAGGAATACAAGTGAAACCAAGTTGGATTCTTCAACGTATGCAAGTAAAGCTTCATGCATGTGTGAATGTTTGGAAATTTAACTCAAAACTTCATCAATTATGCATACATGGATGAACTAAACCCAAATTCCTTAATTTTTAGCTCAATTCTCATGTTAACCACTTTAATCTCTTCAATTCTTACACTAATGTCTTGAATACAAAATTTAAGAACATGGTTCTTACCTAGAGTTCTCAATTCTTTGAATTCTAGGAATTTCTTATACAATTCTTCCAATTTCCTTCAATTTCCAACAATGTTTTCTCCCCAAGCTTTGATCTCAAAGTCTTCTCTCTCTCTCTCTCTCTCTCTCTCTCTCTCTCTCTCTCTCTCTCCACGTTTTTGTTGAGAAGATGATGACAATGAAGTGTATCTAAGGCTTCTAGAATCAATTGGCCTGATATAGGCTCAATTAGTGGAGCTTAATTAACTTGAGTTAAGGGTAATCAATTGAGATTATTTTATTCTACTTACTTGATTCCGAATTGAATTATGATTAAACCTACCATAAAATTTTAAAAATTTTAAATAACACATAAACGAAGTCATTTTCGCGTTTGGACGTCAATAAGGCTTTCAATTCGCATAATGAAACAGAAACGCAAACAAATAGTTCTACAACTGATAGATATAACATAGCACATACAAGTAACTCAAAATTTCATCTCAATTACTTATTAAGCATCCTTAATTATGGATTATAAGTTAATCACAGGTCGGGGTTGTTACATATATGTTGCAAAAATCACCTAGTTTTTAGGATTAGTAAAGGATTAGAACTAATAACAAATTTTGTGGAATAATTAATGATTAATCTCGTAAAATAGAATATTAGTACAGGTTAATCATTTGATTGGGCAAAAAGGTTGCATCATTCAATGACTTTCCCTTTTCGTATCTAAGTTTCCAAATCTTAATTATTTGGTTGTGACAAATTAGGTCTTTTACTTAGTTTTCATTGTTAAAGGTTTCTTAATTTGCCATAAAAATTAAGTGGCGACTCTTATCAATGTGGAAAAGCGAGTTGGTACGATACTGTGTGGAAACACACCTTATACCCAAAAATGCATGGCATCCACACTCACTCTTGTGCTCTTCACATGTTGAATAACCACAATTTGCTTCCAGCCGCTAATATTTGCACCTGCCACTCACATGAGCAGCTTCGAAGGTGGGCTCATTAATGTTTCGTGTGACTATTTATTATTGTATTTGCCTTCACGTGCCACATGTTGTCTTCTAATTGGATGGATGAAACATGGCGCCAATAGGTGTACACATTTTCAGTCGTGAAATCATCTCAACTACTATACTTGGAGCTTCATTCCGTAAACAATTTGCAATCTATTGTTCTCCTCTTGGTGGCCACAAAAACCTGCACATTATCCATACACTTATATGCTCTCACCGTGATATATTTCTACCTTATCTACATAAACCTGCACATTATCCATACACTTGTACCCTTTCACCGTACGCTATCTACATTTTTGCAATTGTTGCCTACATTGTTTACCCATAACTCATAAGCGCCTCTCTTGTCACAGCATATTCCACAAGCCTGTACAAGTTGGCAACTCACCTATCAGTGATCGGTCTTTCACTATTGATTGAACTAGATTGCTCCCAATCACTCTTGATCATCGCGATCAAACCCGATTATCTAGATTACTGCCAAAATCAGTCCAATCCTTTTAAAAATATTTAGAATTTAAAATTTTTTACCATACCAATAAACCTGCAACGTCTAACAACCTTAAAGACTACCTTCCTTAAAAAAATTTCTATTACATCCACTGATGTAGTAAAAAAATAATGAACTATTAATCTCATACCTATGTCACACTGAATCTCACCCCTCTACATGCCAAAACACTTGATCTTGTTTCAGATGCACAAATCGAAGAATCCCATTTACTTTGATTTTGCATAACCAACTAGCTCGAACAGTGTATCCCTGATTAGCGGTCCTAATTGATGCCCAGCAACCTACTGTACTCCTTTGTTAGATTACTGCAGACTTCGCCCTTTTTCTTTTTCCTCTTCCACTTCTTTGTGTGCTCTCTTTGTGCCATAGTCGTGCTTCAGCCAACCACATCTAGGATCAACAATACCACTAATCCTGTTGGGATTATGTCACATCCCACTAACACAAACAAAAGCACACTGTGAGAACCCGAATATAAAAATTAAATAAATAATTAGATAATAATAATTTTACAAATCTCAAATATTTTGATGGTGAATCTTAAAGTGCAAATTACATATTTAGAAGGTCTTTTAATTAATTTTAAATCCGAAAATAAATTATGGTGAAAGTCTTTAGTTTGGAGGCAAAATTTATTATTAAAAAAAAAGAAAAAAAAAAAAAAAGAAGAGGGTGTGACTTGAACTCTAGACCACAAAATGAATAAATAAGACTCTCACCATTTGAGTTACATCTAACTTATATATATATTTTTTGTATATTTATCCATTTATTTGACCCACAACTAATATAAAATAAAATATATACAAAACCCTAATTCTCTTATTAGTTTACAAAACAATATAGCGGCAGCCAGGGGAAGGAATTGAGAGAAGAAGAAGAAGAAGAAGAAAAAGAATTGCAAAGAATGAAGGATTTTTGGGTGTGTAGTAAGTATTTTTCTTTCTTCTTCCTTAAGGTTTTGTTCTTTATTCTTACTCTATGATTATTTAGTTCATTGATGGAGAGGTTGTAGGTTTATGTATTTTGTATATAGATATCCTATTCAGAAACTTGAGGAGCTAAATTTATGTGTAAAGATTGGGTGTAATTCTTAGTTCAAAAATTCTGCACAGAATCGCAAACTTTAAAAATCAAGAAACTATATCAAACGGATGAACTTTAATCTGATATTTTTATGGTAGATTAATTACATATTGAATTGCATATCTGAATTTTTTTCATAATTTTTGGGAGCCAAAATCCATATAAACTGATATGTTCAAATCTGTCCAGAAAATTGGTTTTTAACAGTAAATTCGGGAATATTGTTCTCTTTGGGTATAAATCCAAAAATTATCAAATTAGTGTCATTAGAACCAGTTACGAGTCTAGTTTCCTATGTTTTTGGCCTTGTATTGATTGCTTGTATATATTAAGAGAACCGTCAATTTCTTTAAAGTGCTGCAGAAAACAACCTGTTTGGATATAATAAATTGTAGATAATTATTTTGATAAGCAAATCAAGTGAAACCAATTGGATTTGAAACTTAGGATATATTAGATCATATCTTGAGGTTATTGGAATTTTTCGAATAGCGTGGAGTGGGTTTTGTAATTTTCAAAGTTAGCGAATAGGTTGGGAAGGCTTGTTTGAAATTCTGTTTTATCTTAAAGTCACAATTAATTAAGTTTTGACCGGAACCCATGTTTTGGGTGATTTTAAACCTTGAAGAACATGAACTTAGGTAATATTTAAGAGTAACGGTGAGTTGAGTTGAGCCGGGTTAGTGCGCTTTAGTTGAGGTTACTTAGTTCCTATTGTTTTTAGTGTTTTTAAATTAGTTGTGACGTGTAGTTTTTATACTTGGTTCAGGGCACTAATTGAACTTTTACACTCTATTCGATTCAAGGATTATATTATTTCGTTTCAGGTGAGTAGTTTCATGCTACATATTTTTATAAATGTTCCCCTACCCTGAACTGTTGGAAAATTAAATTGTTGTTTCATGACTAAACTGTTTTGATAAATTATTATATTATCAATGGAATCAAATTATTTCTGAAACATGTGTGAATTTGGCATACTGTAAACTATGTGTTTTGGTATCATGTTTATAATGATGAACTACCATGTTTTGCGAAACTGATGTGTATTAATTATTGGGACCATATGTGTATTTAGTCCAGGGAACTTATTCCACTGTGTGTGGTGACTCTGGCCACTAGAGAACAGATCCGGGTTGGGCTGTGATGACTCTAGTACTCAATGATTGTAAGGAAAAGACCTTTAAAAACAACTAGGTGACCTTCAATCGGATCGTCTTTGAGAAAAGGCCCAGGTGCCACCCTGAGGATGACTCTTAGTTTGGTATTGGATCCAACGGGGCTTATAGCCTTGAGAATTGTGTGGCATATTATTGTTTTTATTGGTACCCAGAAAATTATTGGTGTTCATGTTATAATCTGTTTTAAGTGGAAAATGTTGTTTATCATGTTCTTGCGAGACATGAGTATTTTAAGTGTTGAACTGTGGAACCTTCTTTTGAAACAAATTGTATTTACCAGACTGTATGCCAATCTAGTTTCTGTGATATATATATCTTATTTTGGAATTTATCCCTGTTTTCAAAACTGTATTTACTATCCATGTTTCTACTCACTGAGCTATCAGCTGACTTAGTTGTTTACCATTTCCAGGTGTTAGAAGGACTTAGAGTGGACTCATGGCGTAGCAGGGACTCCATTTCATGGACCTCTAGGGCATTTATTTAATTTGTTTTAGGTTACTAGTCGAGTTTGTGCATATTTATATTTATTTATTTATTTATTTTTTATTGAAATTCATTTAGGATTATTTTTGATATGTGGGTTGTTTATATCCCATAAGTTTGGATGGGTTTGATTACGGTATTTATTATTGGACTATTGTTTAGTTGTTCAATGTGATTATGGATTCGTGTTTTAGGCTTACGTGTGCCTTGGGCTAAGGCCCTGTGGGCCACGGCCGGTCATACCCGAGTTTGGGGTGTGACAATTGTGGTATCAGAGCAATAGGTTTATTGAGTTACATATCTTGCATTTCATCATTTAGACGAGGTCCGAGTCCCTATAGTCCTTAGTTGTGTTTGGTTAAGTTAGTTTTGTTTAAACTTGTGTTGAATCTTTCTTGATTTCAGTTTGATGGTTAAGAGTTGACACCTAGATATCTACACAGATTGTCTATTCCTTGTGAGCCTTTGATGTTTGTATTACCTTGTCTACTCCATTAGGTGGAAGAGTAGTATTGGGAGAAATAGTAGTGTTAGGGAATGATTGTAGATCTTGTGAGATAGAGATGGATGGTAGAATTTTTCTAGTGGATTTGATTTCTTTAGAGATGAAGGATTTTGATGTGATTTTGAGGATCGATTGGTTGACCAAGAATCATATCTCTGTTGATTGTTTTAGAAATAGGGTAGTTTTTGCTATGCTGGGGCAACATGAGTTTTTTCTTTTAGGGTGATAGGAAAGGGTCTTTTATTTGTTTTATTTCGTCCCTTCAGGCTAACCGAATGTTGAGAAAAGGGGGTCATGATTATTTAGCTTGTGTGGTAAGTACTGAACTTCCAGAATAGAAGTTAGAGGAATTGCCTGTAGTGAGTGATTGTGTTGATGTTTTTCTAAAGGATCTACCTAGACTTTGTCTAGATTGTGAGGTAGAATTTTTCCATCAACTTGGTCCCCAACACAACACTCAATTCTAAAGTGCCCTATATAATGACACCATTGGAGTTGATGGAGTTACAAACTCAGTTACAAGAGTTGCTAGACGAAGTTAGTTATGGTTGGGTTGTTTCACTTGCTTGATGGACTACTTGTGAGGTTAGTGATGGGCATTAGGCCAATTATTTTAAATGTGTTTGGGAATAAACGTAGTCTTACAATGATAGAAATTATAGCGTGTAGTAAGGGATGTGTTTCTTAGAGAGTTTGTTTTATTCATAATTTTGCTGTAAATCCTAAGAGGACAAATAAGAGAAATAATTTGGAGATAGATTGGAATGAGATTAAATTTGATTTGGGTTATGCCATTTGATGGGATTATTAGTAGTAACAACATTGGCTGGTGAGTCGATATTTTAGAATTTGTAGGCTAGTTTCAGGTGCTTTCGAGATTGGTGCAATCCATTGTCTCAGAGTTAGTTGTTGATGTTCTCGAGTGCAATAAATGAGTGTTGAGGGAGATGATGTGATAGATGTTGTGGAGTTGTGTTAGCAATCAATGTTCTTAGAGGAAATTTTTAAGATTACTTTGTGAGGATATTATAATTATAGACTAGATGTTTTAGGATACTTAGTATGGTGGTAATTTGAGTATTTCCATGGAATTTATGCTTGACCCATCGAGAGTGGTTGATGTTAACATTTATAATTACTTTTATGTATGAGTTAGAAATTGCGAAAATGGAAGGTATACGAGAATGTTTTGGGTTAAATTTGAGGTGTGTCGTGATAGTGTGGTTCATGTAATGGAAATGGAGATTATTTTGTATCCCTTGTCCTTTAACTATAAGATTGTTTTGTATCCTTGGTGTAGGAGTTGTGAATCCCTTATATTGATCATTCGTTTTGCTACTTGTGTGGTGAGAATTCGTGTTGTTGGTATGTTGGTCTAATATTACCATTGAGTTCAATTTGAGTGTATTTGACCGTAAGTGGTAAGTGTTTCCTTAATTTAATGTATTTAGTTTTGCCTAATAAAGGATGATTCCTTATTTTAATTTTATTTCATCATGTTTTGTGGTGATATTACCTTTAAAGAAGTTATTCGGTAAACCTCTCGTCCGGGAATAAATTGGTATGAAGTACTTTCGTTATTTTGTTAGTCTTAGAAATTGTTATGGGATGACTATTGTTGATGTAGAAATTTTTTTTTGGAATAAACGGGTGGCATTATAGCAAGTGGTTGTACATTTTTTTTAAAGTTGTGTAAGGGTGAGTTCAATTAGAGATATTGGATAAGATTTTGAAATAACCACAAGATTGAACAATTGTTGGTGTAACCTTTCGTCTTAAGTTGTGTAGACTTTTCATGGTGGGTTTGGTATGGTAATTGGTGTTGTTATTTGTGACATGAGCAGTTATGAGGATTTGATTTTGTTTTCTTTGCATTTTTGTAAGCTGTGGTGGATTACTTTCAAGTTAAATTATTTTTCAGTTGCAGAGAAGATTTAGTAGCGATTGGATTGAAATATTGAAAAGATTATTTTAGTTAGAATTTTGTATTAGATGTGTACTATTATTTCTTTTGGTGAGGGATGTACATTAAATTTTGTTTGGAGAGATATTATTGTCATTTGAGGGTAATCTATTTATTAACGATTTGAAAATTTTAGGATTGTTTCGGTGTAAATTTTTACAAGTGTCTTATTGTGATTTGTTCGATATACTTCTAGGGTGAAAGATAGAATATTTTATTAACAGGCCTTAGGAATGATATTAATAATTGTCAATAAGTGAATTGGTGTAGTAAGAGTTGTTGAATTGGGATTTGATCTTGTAGATTATCATAATATTAGTGTGATGTGGAATCGTATTGCAACCTTGGAGTTAGTGTCATGGCTTTGGTTTTAAAGAATGAGAGTTGCTTTAATTTAACTTTTGTTGGAAGTACCTTAGTATAATTAGAATGTGTACCCAATCTTGATGAATTCTATGTGGACTCGAAGTGCATTGTGTGAGTGTTTGGATAAAATCTATGTTGGAGTGAGATTGTGTGGGTGGATGTAGATAAGTTTGTGTAAACTGTTAGTCGGTTTGTCAAGTAAAAGAAATAGAGTAGATAGGTAAAAATAATACAAAAATTGCTTGGTTGAACAATTAAAGTTATGGCTGAGAATTTTCCAGTAGTATGTTTGGCGTGATTGCATTATATTTTATATGGATCGATGTTTCTTGTTTTCTAGATGAAGCAGTTGGAGCTAAGGTGATTTGTGAATTTTTTTTGTGAGTGAAATAATTCAGGGAAGAATATGATTGTACTAGGCGATGAATTGAGGTTTTTATAGATGAAACATTTCAAGTTAATATTTGTGCTGGTTTAATTCCAAATTGAGTAATTGAGTGTGGATTCGTTTTAATATCAAGATGCGTTTGTTGTTGTGTGATGGTTGGGATCTCAAAATGTATCATTAAATTGTGTCCTTGAAGAGAGATTGTTGTCATTGGTTAGAGTGTTGGGATAATCATGTTTGATTGTTTTAAGTAGATTATCGAACTAGATGATGGAAAGGATTTTTTTTTTTTTTTTTTTTTTTTTTTTTTTTTGTGGTGAGCTATCATTATTGGTATGTAGTGTTTAGATATTTTTTTAGTGCTTTTGAGATAGTTTGTTTCGTTTGGTTGATGGGACCTTTTGAGGCACTTGGGTTAAACGAACAAAATTGTAGGTGCGTTTGGTCGCATTCTAGTGAGATTGTAGGTACGTTATATTCTAATTGTGAGTTTGAAATATTTTAGTTAATCCCATTATATGTTGCAAGAATCATCTACATTTTCCCCTCCCATTGTAAATTGTATGTTGAAATTTGAGTATGAGTGGTTTTAATTAGAGGGTGGCTTTTATAGAACAACATATCTAAAAGTCGTGGGTGGCCTTAGGGTGTAGAAATTTTGTTTTGAGGTTATCATAAATTTGTTACATAATATTCGTATAATAATAGTTATCATTTTAGTTTTGGAGTAGCTTCTTATGAGGCCTTGTATGAGAGGAAGTGTAGGTCTCCTTTACGTTGGTATGAGGTTGGTGAGAGGCAAGTGTTGGGACCTGATTTGGTGGAGGATGCTACATAGAAAATTATCACCATCAGAGAGAGAGATTACTGACTGTTTGGAGCAACAAAAAAAAAAAGAGTTTATGCTGATCATCGTAGGAGAGATTTAGAGTTTCATGTGGGGGATATGGTATTCTTGAAAGTATCACCATGGAAAGTAGTCATCAGGTTTGGAAAGAAAGGAAAGTTGAGTTCTAGATACATTGGTCCATTTGAGGTATTGGAGAAGGTTAGTGAGGTTGCGTACCATGTTGCTTTACCCCTAGGTTGGCAGGAGGGCATAATGTGTTTCACGTGTCTATATTGGGGAAATATGTGCATAGTCCATCGCATGTGATAAATTATGAGCCGCTTCATATTAGAGAGGATTTTTCGTATGAGGAGATACCTGTTCAAATTTTGGATTCGAAGGAGAAAATATTGCGTACAAAGGTCATTAAATTGGTTAAGGTAGTGTGGCGTAATCATCTAATTGAAGAGGCGACTTAGGAACGCGAGGACGAGATGCGCGAGAAGTACCCACATCTATTCTCATAATTTACTCAGGTTAGTTTCGAGGACGAAACTTTTCTTTTAGGAGGGGAGAATGTGAGAACCCGAATATAAAAATTAAATAAATAATTAGATAATAATAATTTTACAAATCTCAAATATTTTGATGGTGAATCTTAAAGTAAAAATTACATATTTAGAAGGTCTTTTAATTAATTTTAAATCCGAAAATAAATTATGGTGAAAGTCTTTAATTTGGAGGCAAAATTTATTATTAAAAAAAAAGAAAAAAAAGAGAAGAGGGTGTGACTTGAACTCTAGACCACAAAATGAATAAATAAGGCTCTTACCATTTGAGTTACATCTAACTTATATATATATTTTTTGTATATTTATCCATTTATTTGACCCACAACTAATATAAAATAAAATATATACAAAACCTACAAAACCCTAATTCTCTTATTAGTTTACAAAACAATATAGCGGCAGCCGGGGGAAGGAATTGAGAGAAGAAGAAGAAGAAGAAGAAGAAGAAGAAAAAGAATTGCAAAGAAGGAAGGATTTTTGGGTGTGTAGTAAGTATTTATCTTTCTTCTTCCTTAAGGTTTTGTTCTTTATTCTTACTCTATGATTATTTAGTTCAGTGATGGAGAGGTTGTAGGTTTATGTATTTTGTATATAGATATCCTATTCAGAAACTTGAGGAGCTAAATTTATGTGTAAAGATTGGGTGTAATTCTTAGTTCAAAAATTCTGCACAGAATCGCAAACTTTAAAAATCAAGAAACTATATCAAACGGATGAATTTTAATCTGATATTTTTACGGTAGATTAATTACATATTGAATTGCATATCTGAATTTTTTTCATAATTTTTGGGAGCCAAAATCCATATAAACTGATATGTTCAAATCTGTCCAGAAAACTGGTTTTTAACAGTAAATTCGGGAATGTTGTTCTCTTTGGGTATAAATCCAAAAATTATCAAATTAGTGTCATTAGAACCGGTTACGAGTCTAGTTTCCTATGTTTTTGGCCTTGGATTGATTGCTTGTGTATATTAAGAGAACCGTCAATTTCTTTAAAGTGCTGCAGAAAATAACCTGTTTGGATATAATAAATTGTAGATAATTATTTTGATAAGCAAATCAAGTGAAACCAATTGGATTTGAAACTTAGGATATATTAGATCATATCTGGAGGTTATTGGAATTTTTCGAATAGCGTGGAGTGGGTTTTATAATTTTCAAAGTAAGCGAATAGGTTGGGAAGGCTTGTTTGAAATTCTGTTTTATCTTAAAGTCACAATTAATTAAGTTTTGACCGGAACCCATGTTTTGGGTGATTTTAAACCTTGAAGAACATGAACTTAGGTAATATTTAAGAGTAACGGTGAGTTGAGTTGAGCCGGGTTAGTGCGCTTTAGTTGAGGTTACTTAGTTCCTATTGTTTTTAGTGTTTTTAAATTAGTTGTGACGTGTAGTTTTTATACTTGGTTCAGGGCACTAATTGAACTTTTACACTCTATTCGATTCAAGGATTATATTATTTCGTTTCAGGTGAGTAGTTTCATGCTACATATTTTTATAAATGTTCCCCTACCCTGAACTGTTGGAAAATTAAATTGTTATTTCATAACTAAACTGTTTTGATAAATTATTATATTATCAATGGAATCAAATTATTTCTGAAACATGTGTGAATTTGGCATACTGTAAACTATTTGTTTTGGTCTCATGTTTATAATGATGAACTACCATGTTTTCTGGCCCGATGTGTATTGATTATTGGGACCATATGTGTATTTAGTCCAGGGAACTTATTCCACTGTGTGGTGACTCTGGCCACTAGAGAACAGATCCGGGTTGGGCCGTGATGACTCTAGTGCTCAACGATTGTAAGGAAAAGACCTTTAAAAACAACTAGGTGACCTTCAATCGGATCGTCTTTGAGAAAAGGCCCAGGTGCCACCCTGAGGATGACTCTTAGTTCGGTATTGGATCCAACGGGGCTTATAGCCTTGAGAATTGTGTGGCATATTATTGTTTTTATTGGTACCCAGAAAATTATTGGTGTTCATGTTATAATCTGTTTTAAGTGGAAAATGTTGTTTATCATGTTCTTGCGAGACATGAGTATTTTAAGTGTTGAACTGTGGAACCTTCTTTTGAAACAGATTGTATTTACCAGACTGTATGCCAATCTAGTTTCTGTGATATGTATATCTTATTTTGGAATTTATCCCTGTTTTCAAAACTGTATTTACTATCCATGTTGCTACTCACTGAGCTATCAGCTGACTTAGTTGTTTACCATTTCCAGGTGTTAGAAGGACTTAGAGTGGACTCATGGCGTAGCAGGGACTCCATTTCATGGACCTCTAGGGCATTTATTTAATTTGTTTTAGGTTGCTAGTCGAGTTTGTGCATATTTATATTTATTTATTTATTTTTATTGAAATTCATATAGGATTATTTTTTATATGTGGGTTGTTTATATCCCATAAGTTTGGATGGGTTTGATTACGGTTGATTTTGTCGTTTACAATTGTGGCATGTATGGATTGAGTTTTGGTTATTTATTATTGGACTATTGTTTAGTTGTTCAATGTGATTATGGATTCGTGTTTTAGGCTTACGTGTGCCTTGGGCTAAGGCCCTGTGGGCCACGGCCGGTCATACCCGAGTTTGGGGTGTGACACACACCATATGCAGGTGTTGTATCTGTCTCATGGCTGCAAGTGTTGGCCCAGCCCATTTTCAGTCCTGTTTTGGTCTTTCTCTTCTCTACCTCTTGTTGGCATCTTGCCAACTGGAGCTCGAAGCTTGTGTCAGCTTCGAGCTCCTCTTTATTGATGTTTTTTGTCATACTTGTATGCTTCATCAATAAAGATCTTCTTTTTCGCCGTTCAAAAAAAATATATACACATTGAAGAAAAAAACAATTACACAAATATTTACATAATTCGGGTTAAATTGCCTACATTTACAGAAAAGAGAGATTCTATTTGATAAATATAAAGAATTCATGTGAAATAGTCAAAATACTCAAAAACTTACACCACTACCTAAATCCCATACTCAAGAGTAATTGAGTCCTTACTCACCCAATGCCCTCACAATATTTTTCTGTCACATCTTACATCAATTTTCTCTCTCACCACTCTCTTAGTCTCTCACAGAAAAAGTCTATAAGTGACATGAGTACTTATAAGAGTAATGCTAAAAACTCCAAAAATTCTATCAAAATTTCTACCAAATGTCTCACATAGATGCCACACCCATGTGAGATATTTGGTGGAAACTTTGGTAGTACTTTTGGGATATGTAGCATTTTTGTACCTACAATGGTCTACCCACAAGAAATCTAATTTTACATAGTTAGGTAACTAATACACATATTTGATTTTTCAGTAGATTTTGAACTCTACTATTCTAACTCAAATACATGTTTAAACTAATTAATACATGTATGCAACCCACTTTACCGAATAACTGTATGATACCCACTTTTATCATATATATATATATATATACGTAATATTTTTCCCTTTCTTAGATGGCATATTTCAAGGGCTTCCCTTTTTTTTCTTCTAAAAAAGTCACATCACTATGTATAGAGTTCTACCTAAATCTAAACCCAATTTAAATTATACTAACTTTACCTATTTTATATGAATTGTATTCGAGAGAAATACTTCTTTTCCATATATTTTCTATCGCAAATTCAAATAATTCGCAAACTCAATACCAATTTTATATTGACTCTATTTGATAAATGCTTCTTTCACAAACTCAATTTGAGTTTTACACGAAATCTAACTACAAATTCTATATAGATTATATTTTGATTGTACAAAATCGTTTTTACATTATTTTATATAATGACAACTCACAGAAAGAAAAACCTACGCAACAATGATAGTCTCGAAAAATCTCTGAAATTTAGATTTACTACTTGGATTACTTTTTTAATTGCTGAACAATAATTATATATTTTGCCACTATATTACAAATGATTAATCACTTCACACACTATGATGTATTTATCGTTTAAATGTTTTTATTTATTTTTTCTTTTTGGGTTTAGATATTATTATGAGATTTTTTATTGGTTAGTCGTTATTAAATTTCTTTCATATAGTTGATTTAATTTAATTAAAAGTGTTTATTTTACAATCTTAGAATTTAATATATATTATACAAAATCATTATATGATAATCCAATTACAATATACTTATATTTAATTTTTTTAAATAAATTTTATGTAGTTTCTATTTCTACATATTTTTATTTATCAAATGAATATAAAAGAAAATTAAATTGTTAGAATTACTTTTAATTTTATGTTACTAATCATTCTTCTAATTTAACTATTATTTTTAATATCAAAATAAGTATTTATTTTACTATCTTATAATTTGATATATATCACACAAAATGATTATATGATAATTCCTCATTTATAATATGATAAAATTAAAATTATCAAAATACACAAATAAATTAGGTAAAATTAATATATAGAAGTATTCAAGTAACACTTTTATAGAACGATAGCGCTAATATTATCAAAATAAACAATTAAAATCACACTTTAAGTTTAATTTTAATTTTAAATTAAAATTAAAATTATTCTTTTATAACACACATCGTATCATCAAAATTTTTTATAAAAAAATAGCACATGCATTCCATGGGTCAACTAATGTGAACTAATCCTAAATATATGATTTTAAAATTGAAAAAGTAAAATAATATTTAATAATAATTAAGGGGATAAATATAATTAACCCTAATTTTTTTTACACCTCTCACTGTACTTGCTGTGAACGTGTTATTTTCTCAAATTTATTTGTAAGCAGTCTTTCTTAATGGCATCTTTCAATACCTACGTACACTATATACTACACATTTTCAAAATTTTGTCATGTGTTTGGTAACGTTTACGTTTTCAGTTTATATTTACAAAAATTTTATAAATTGGTTTTTGTTTATTTTTTGTTTATTTTTAGAAAAACATAAATTACAAACGCGTTTGGTAATTGACAAAATGTTTAAAAAAATTTAAAAATATAAAAAAGAGTGAAAAAATAGCACGTGGTGGCAAGTGGCGGTGGAAGACGGTGGTGGAAAGTGGTGACGGTGGGTGGTGGGTAGCTGGTGGTGGCGGGTGGGTGGGTGCGTGACGGTGGTGGGTGGTAGCGAGTGGGTGGTGGTGGCGATGGCGGTGGTGGTGGTGGCGGGTGGTGGTGGTAGGTGGGTGGTGGATGGCGGGTGGTGGTGGGTGGGTGGGTGATAGTAGCGAGTGGTGGGTGGTAGCGAGTGGGTGGTGGTGGTGGTGGCGGGTGGTGGTAGTAGGTGAGTGGCGGATGGTGGGTGGTAGTGGGTGGTGGCGGTGGATGGTGGTGGCGTGTAGGTGGTTGGTGGGTGGATGGGTGGGTGGGTGGGTGAGTGGTGGGTGGTGGGTGTGTGAGTGGGTGGTGGTAGTGGTAGCGGTTGGTGGGTGGTGGTGGTGGCGGTGGATGTGGTGGTGGTGGGTAAGCGCGGATGGTGGTGGTGGGTGGTGGCGGGTGGGTGGTGGTGGTAGCGGGTGGCGTGGTGGTGGTGGTGGGTGGGTGGGTGGGTGGTGGTGGCGGGTGGCGGGTGGTGGTGGTGGTGGTGGGTGGGTGGGTGGTGGGCGGTGGGTAGTGGTGGTGGTAGGGTGGGGTGGTGGTGGTGGTGGTGGGTGGTGGCGGGTGGGTGATGGTGGTGGTGGTGGGTGGGTGGGTGGTGGTGGTGGTGGCGGGTGGTGGTGGTAGTGGTAGGTGGGTGATGGCTAGTGGGTGGCTGGTGGGTAGTGGTGGTGCGTGGCTGGTGGTGGGTGGTGGTGGCAGGTGAGTGGTGGTGGGTGGTGGGTGGTGCATGACGGAAGACGATGGTAGAAAATGGTGGCGAGTGGTGGCTAGTGTTGGGTGGTAAAAAAAAAAAACTGAAAACTTAAAACGGAAACATATTTTTTGTGTTTTTATTTTTTGGCCAAATTTATAAACTGAGACCACTGATTTATAAATCAAAAATTTTACCAAACAAGTTTTATTTGAGTTTTTAAATTTTTATAAATATAAAAAGAAAACTGAAAACGTAAGTGTTACCAAACGGCACCTTTTCTGTTTGTTTCTTAAATTGAAAACTAAAAAGAAAAATTAAATTATAAGAAGTGTACCAAAAAAAACTGGTTTGAATTAGTGTAGGGTTGGTTGAAGACAAAGAGAAGAATCTAAAAGATGGAAATTTCACGTGTTGTCCATCATTACTGCGTTTGAATAATATATTGTAATTTACACTTTGATGAGCAGCTTTCACTTTGTCAAGTGGGAAATGTTGAAAATAGGTGTTTCCTTTCACTCTATCACTTAAAAACTCTCCACAAAAACTAAAATAAAAACCAAAACCAAAAAAATTATTCCCCACGTGAAAGTTGATAATTGGTAATTTCTCTCATTCTCTCTTACGACAAACAAAACAACAGAGTATTCACATTAGATTTAGTCTCAACAAATTAAGTTTTTAGCCGCATTTGACAAGTAACCATCCAAATATTTTTGTATCAGTCTCAACAAATCTGTTGAGCAATACTCAATAATTTATTCTTTTTTTATATTATTTATTTATTTATTTATTTTATATAGATTTTGCCCCCACTATTTTAACTTTATTGAGTACTATGAGAATGCATAAAAAAAAAAACTAATAATAATAGTAAAATAGTTAGTTAGAACAAAACGTCTAAAGAATAATAAATTTCTAAAACAAGTTACATAAAAAATAAATAAATAAACAAATAAATAACTTCTGGATTATAATTTAGTCAAAATTTCATTAAGAATAAGTATTTGTAAAAAAAAATAAAATGAAATAAAATTTTGTTTGATTACGCATGAAAAATGAATATGCATAAATAATTTTATTATTCTCAACAAATTTAAAATTCAAATACAATATAATAGGCAACAGTTGTTTAAAAAACACTTGTTGATACATACCCATTGAGTATATGATAAGGGTTTAATTTTAACAATTTTTTTGATCAAGTTGAGTTTTCAAATTTTACTTATTTTTTCTTACAAAAAAATAGAAACTGGATTGACAAAAATAAATATTAATAATATAATTTTAAAAACTCAACAAAAGGGTTTTCAGTCAATAATTACGAATATCTCTATGATTCACCTGAAAAAATTTTCCATTCCATTTGTGGCATTGTCAAAAAACAATCCAAACCATTTATTTATGTGGGACTCGTGGAGGTAAAAATTTGTCCTACATTGGTTCTTCAGGAATTTTTGACTCGCCTTATAAAATATGTCATGTCCACAAATTTTTAAGAGGCTTTTTTCAATCAAGGAAGAATAAAATTATGCGTGTCCCGTGGTAAAAAGAAAATAATATCTTGGTGTGTTTCAGCAATAGAATTTTCCACACAAGGCTCGTGTGGAACCTATTTTTGGATCATACATAAATAAATGGTTATGATTCTTTTGTGACATTGTCGCATGTCAATGCCCCTGGAACACAGAATAGTTTTTCCACACCCACCAAGTTCAGAGTAGATAAATGCATTCTTTTGGTGACTTCAATCTTCCATTTGTAGTCAATTTTTATTTTATTTTATTTTATTTTTAACTTAGTCAAATCTTTGAATGGCCTTATATTAGATTTTATTTTATAGTAAAATTAGTGTAAAATCCGTACACGGGCAACTAATAAAATGTAATAAATAATATTATATTTATTAAAAATTAATTAAATATTATGATATTAATTTAGATGGGTATTTAAATAATAGATTTGAGTGATTTCATTATGTTTATCTAAATATGTAGGACTAATTAATTTTTTTGACATACACTCAATCGAATAAACTTAATTGAAAATGAAGAGTAAGAGTGAAATTCTATAAATAGAAGATAAAGAAAAAAAAAATTTTAAAAATTAAGTTTAAATTTCAAGATGAATATAGAAAGAAAAAATTTGATAAATTTTCAAAAAAAATAAACTCAATTGAAAATTAAGAGCGAGAGTGAATTCTGTAAATATAAAATAAAGATTAAAAAAATTAAGTTTAAATTTGAAGATGAACTATAAGAATATAGAAAGAAAAAAATAAAAAAATTCTAGAAAAATGAGGTAGAGAAAAATTCAATAAACATCAAATAAAGATTGAAAAAAAGAAATCAAGTTGAAATTTAAAAATTCAAAAATAAAATAAGATAAACCTTTAAAAAAATCTAACATAATTCTAATAATAGAAGAACAAAAAAGGGCAGTAGTTTAAAAATTGGATAAGAGTGAAATGTCACCTATAATTTTAAAAAATTTGTAAAAAAAAATAAAAATAAAAATAAAAATAAATAAAAAAAAGTTAAAAATTAGATAAGAGTTAAATGGCAACTATAATTTTTTAAAATTTAAATTTTGTGTAGCTAAAAAACAAGCACTTATGGTACCTTATTATAAAAATTTTAACTCTATTTTGTGTCTATTACTATTAATTTTTAACAATTTTCCTATTCTAAAGCTACAAATTAATAATAATAAAAAATTCAAGGGTCACCTTTTTATTTCTTAATTTTGTTGTGTCAATGACCTATAAATTTCAACAAATTTTGTATTCTCACTATAAGAATTTTCACTTTTAGCGATTGAAAATTTTGGTCGCAAAAGTAGTCACCAAAGAATCGTCGGTAAAGATAATTAGCGACTGAAATTATTTTAGTCGCCAAATGTATACAATTTCTGAGTAAAATTTTAGTTGCCAAAAGGTTGGACATTAAATTAAATTAGACCCTTTTAGGCGACCAAACTTTTAGTCGCCTAAAGTCTCACATTTTTAGTTACTAAAATTTTAGTCGGCAAAGAATTCTTCTTTTGGCTACTAAAAATTTGGTCGCATAAAATCTCACATTTTTAGCTACTAAAATTTTAGTCGGCAAAGAGTTCTTCTTTTGGTTACTAAATATTTGGTCACCTAAAGTCCCACATTTTTAGTCCTCTTTTGACCGTAAATCCAAAAGGAAAAAACAAAAAAAACACAAAAAGTCAACAAATTTTCCGTAGTACTCGTGGTACCAACTCTCAATTAATTAGCAAAATTGTCCATTGAAACTCCAATCATTTATCCATTGGAAGTATAACTTTACTACCAGTACTTATACATAAATTGTTTAAAGAAGTGCAATTATTAATTGTGAGAATAAAATATAAATTAAACATAGTTAAAAACAAAATTGCAAACATTGTCATTTGCATGCACAATGATTAAAAGGGGAACTTTTATCAAGCATGCATGTTGTGTACCATGTATACACAAAAACAGAGAGGGAGAGAAGGGAGTTACACTTGGCCTATTGAGTTTTCTTTTCCTTGTTAAGAGGCAATGGAAGCTTTCTCAGGATATTATCATCAATTTTCCTGAACTGTGTCTCAATGATCTTATGAGCTACAATCAACTTCTCGTCAATTTGATCCTGGTACTTCTCATAAAGCACAGGGACCAACAGACTAAGAAGAACCCTTATGGGAAAAACAAAGAAGATAATCAAATTGAATTAAAATATTCTATGGAAAGGCATGTGCACTTATATACAGGGAAAGGCCACGAAGAAACTCACCAATATAGACAAAGGTAAGGAAGTTGAAGAAACTACCAATGTAAGAAATTATCCACACGACCAATGCAACCTGAAGACCAAAGCCATATTACATTGGCACATTCAACTATTTATATGTCTTTGTCAAATCCGTAACACAAAAATCAAACCCATTTTGGACATGAAGGATTTCATAATTTCATTGAAATCAAACACTTCAACCAATAAGCCCTTAACCAAAATCAATACAAAAATAAACTAAAAAGCATATAAACCCTAAATGAAATGTGAGAAATGGGGAAATAGAGGAAGAGAGAGAGAGAGAGAGAGAGAGAGAGAGAAGTAGATCGTAACACCCGGGAGAGGACCGAACAGAGAGAGACAGAGGCAAACCTGTGATTTGCGGCAGTGTTAGAGGTGTTTCGGCGTCGGCAGTGGTGGCGGCAACATGCGACGGTGGGGACGGACGGTGGCCAGCGACAGTGGTAGTGAAAATCGGTGGTGAGCAGGCCTCTAGTTTGTGGCGAGTGGTCTATGTTTGTGAGACAGAATAGATACAAAAAAATAAGTGTGAAACAGGAGGGCGTCAATTCATAAGCTTCCCTTTAATTTTTTTGGCCTACTTTTAGTGACCAAATTCTGTTTAGTCGGCAAATAATAGTCAATATTTGTCTAATTTAGCTACTAAGTATTCTTTTTGTCGGAAAACACTAACCATACAACAACTAAATTATTTTAGTCACTGATAGTTTAGTAAATAAGCCTATCTTTTGGCAACTAAACTTTTTTTTGGTCGCCAAAAGGCTATATACGCCAACTAAAATCATAATTAGTAGCCAAAAAATAGACAAACGCCTACTAAAACATTTTTAGTCGCCTATTTACATGAATTTTAGCAACTAAATTTTTTTTTAGTCGCCAATAGCTAATATATGGCTACTAAAAAATTTTAGTAGCTAAAATGCTAAATATTGGCGACCAATATCAAGATTAGTCGGTAAAGGTCTGCCTTTTGCGACTAAAAAGGTTTTAGTCGCCAAATTTGGTCGCTAAAGGTGCAAATTGTTGTAGTGTCTGAAGCTACTAACAACTAAAAAAATAAATAGCATCACTTTTCTTTTTAGAATCTTAGTTAGTTTCATTTTAATTTTATTTTGTGTCAATAACCTATAAATTTTAGCAATTTTTGTACAATGAAGCTACTAAATAAAATTTAAAAAAAAATCAATTTTCTTTTTAAAATATTAGTTAGTTTTATTTTTACTTTGTGTTAAGAACTGGTAAAGTGGTATTGATAGTGCTATGCACGAGTATAAACAAATAATCAAAAATTAGTTTTAAAATTAAACAATAATATAAAATTATCTAAAATATGTAGTAAAAATTATTTATAATCAATTAAATTTTATTTATTTTTATCAGAGTTACACATAAATAACTTGTATATTTATGCCAAGGTGATATTTATCTAATCATTAAAAAGTGCTTGTCTATACCCAACTTATAAATCATTTGGCCTATTTATGTATTAAATTGGTAAATAAATATTTATAAGTATTTTTTATTTTTTAAATAAGAAAAATGAACATGTTTTATGCATATCTACTAAAAAATTTGAACATAGGTAAAAAATTATATATTTATGTTAAAATGAAATAAATAGTTACATATATTTATATATTAAAAAATTATCTAAGATAGAGCCGCCCTAAATTATATATCATATTTTGGCTTTAATCTTAGTAAAAATATTTGATAGTAATAAATTTAAACGTTATGTATAAATTATATCACAATTTATCGATTCGTGATCGGTATGAGCTAATTTAGGGGTTCTAATATTGGATTAAACATTCAATGGGCCAATTTTTGGGCCCCGTTTTGATATTCCGAACCGTCACATTTTAAGGTTCGTTGAGTACATCATCCCTGCAAAATAATCAAGTCGATCAGATAATGGAAATCACTTGTTTGGATCAATTTTGTATGATCTGTTTATTTTCTCATCATCCATTTTTTTATACAAAACTGATACAAACACATGGTTTCCATTTGATCAACTTGATTTTTTACAGGAATTATATACTCAACAAATTCTAAAATATGAATAGTTCAGATTATTAAAATGAGACTAAAAAGTGAGTCCACAAGGCCCAACAGCACCTTTCCAATCCGATAGAGGATTGGAGAGAAGCCCAAGCCATGTTAAAGAATCAATAGTGTTTAAATTTTAAGTTAAAGAATTAATTATTTTTTCATATGAATATATCAAAATCATGCATTAATGCTATTTGAGGGAAGCAATTTTGAAAATAAATTTGGTATGGTAAACATAAATTAAGGAAGTAATTTGAAATGGTAATTATGGTAACATTATTTTAGGGTTTAATATAAAACTCCATGAATTTAATTATGAACTAATTAAAATGTAACACATAATGACACTTAGTATTTTTATTATTAAACAAATTAAAAATTAAAAAAAAAGAAATTGAGTTGAGAGTCTTTTTTTTTTTTTTTTTTTTTTGAGCTAGGGTTGAGAGTTTGAACCTTAAAGAAAACCTATTAACGTTTACCGTGTATGAAAATAATTGGCTTTGATATATACGTTGATTAGTAATGGCTATGGTGAGAGTGTGTGTGTGTGTGTGTGTGTGTGTGTGTGTGTGTGTGTGAGAGAGAGAGAGAGAGAGAGAAGAAAAAAAACATATTACAGAATTTTAAATTTTTAATAGAAAATACTTTACGACAAAATATTTTTGAGTGTGATTTATTAATTTTTTTAAGGGAGATGCACCAATAAATCCTAAATTCTAATCTTTTGATCCATTTAGTCCTAATTTTAATCTTATAAACCAAGTAAGGGTAATTGTGGGTTTTGTTGATGTTAAATTTATGCGAATACCCCAAATATTCACCAAAGGGAATATTGGTTTCCCTCTGAAGCAATCAGAATGGAAGAGACGTAATAGCAAATTTGTGCTTTGTTCCGATGTTAATGGGATATTGGTTGGTGTGTTGATGATATTCAGTGTGGATTGGTACTTTGAGTTGAACATTCCTTCAAGTGTGTATTACTATCATTACATTTATTGATTATTGGGGTTTCAGTTGCCGTGTGTTTTCGATGTGGGGGTTTTGAGTGTCGTGTGTTTTCGATGTTGTGTTTGTTGTTGGTGTTGACGTCTGTGGCGTGGGTGGATTTGTTGGGTTGTGCTGGAAATTACTATGCGTTGTTGTGTCAATGTTATTGCTGGAACGTTAGAGTATAATGTGTAGTTTGTTAATCGTATATTGTGTGTGACATGATGGTGGAACACAACTAAGATTTGTGTGAGTGTGGAATTGGATTGGTGTCATACTTTGGTAAGTGGTTATATGGGCCCTGTGTTTGCCTCTTTGATGTATACATGGTTGTTAATGTGCATCGTACTGTAAATCTACCATGCATGAATGTTGTACACTACTGAAGCATATTGAGATGTGTTATCTATGTGACAATGTGAGGTGTGGTCGTAGGGAAATTGTGGTTGTTCGGCATACTCTTGGATTCTTGGGTTAAGGTTTATGTTGATGTTGGTACGAATGGTAAAATTTAGTTGTGTAGTGATAATTGCGAATTTGTGAATTTTGATCATAGGCAATATGTCGCACACATTGTAGTTAACGTTGAATTGGTGTTATGGCCGTTTATTGGCATTGGTGTACATGCTCTGTGTTTTGGATCTATATTTGTTAGTAACAAATCAGTATGTTCGTCCAGCCTGAACAATTGACTAACGACATTAGCATTCTCACGATCCTCCATGCAAACAACTTTCCCAACGTTGAGACCTGATCCCATAGCCCGTTATTGAATGAGGACGTCAATGTGTTTTAGACCGAATAACTTTGCAAGACACAACATGTTTTGGATATCCTTATTGCCATCCACCTTAAAGTTATTGTACCCCGGCACATCAAACAACATATGAACCGCACTTGGGACCAATCCATTAAATTTCCCACATATAACATCGGATAATTGTGCGTATGTCAACGCATGATGCAACTTAATGACAGCGTTGGTTTGTCCATAATTGCAGAGTAGAAAAATAGCAGTGTCCATACCTGCAGCATAAATAAGAGGAAAAAAAAAAACACATAACTTAATGCGGTTCACAATGTAACATCAAAACCCATACCAGCAATAACAACATATCCACGTACCAATTGAAATTAAAAAAACACCCCCATTTTCAGTGTGAAATGTGATGTAACATATAATCCAGATAAAAATACAACATAACACTAGTCTGATACAGTTGATTTGTGCAGAATAATCGTCACACAATAACACGATACACCGTCTGTGCCATGCAAGTATCATTTGCAATACAAATTACACAGTAAAACCAAATTTGTTGTATTAAATCATGATTAATAGCCTTAAATTGGGCTTAGGTTGCATCTTTGTATGTTTAGTAGCATGTTAAGGCATATATGAACTTTGTTTAAACCATGTTTTGGTTGTTTGACTCGTTCAATGGAATCGGGGTAAGTTCTCTTATTCTTTGTGGCATGTTGCATGTTCTTGATGCATTTTTTAAATAATGCAAGTTATATGCCTTTTTGTGCAAAATTCAATTTTTTTAGTGTTTTCATATATATGGTTTAGTTTAGTTCATGTTTATGGCCATATTGTCACAACCCAAACCCGTCCCTATAGGTTTAACATCATAATTGGCCATTAATCTTGAGATTACCAAAGGTCTCTGAACAAATTAAACAAATTAAGGAGCTAGCGGAAGCAAATACAAACATACAACGTCTATAGAGCTATGCAAACATATATCGGACAAAAAATTTAAAACATGTAAATACATGTATGTGACGTCATAATCACATTGGTCTTACGTCACCATATCCCACATATACAGATTGTACAAAAACTTGTTCAGCTAAAAACAAAAGTAATATAAAAGTCATAAACCTAGTTCACAAAATTCGACTACATGAAGCATTCCAAGAACCTCCTCGAGAGGCGCACAGGTTGGTTGACACAAACAACCTCCAGTCAATAATCATTGAGACTGGTCACACGCTTAATCGCCTACATACATGAATAATACAATGAGCTGGAGCCTACTGAATAATAACAAAGTAAAGGATTTTAATGAATGATGTCCATAATAGATTCAGAAATCATAATTCAGATCAGAAGCGAATTCATATTCATACTCAGAATTCACATACGATCATACATGGTACATCCTTTAGCGTTATCAAATCTGATAACCCATGATTATATGGGATGTAGTTCTGATGACTCATGTACACAGAGACATTCATAGCTGATGACCCATAAAAGGGACCTGATGACCCGCAAAGGGACTTGATGACCCATAAAGGGACGTAAAATATCATATTATGCTAAGGATGACATGAATATGTTTTAGAAACTAGGAGCATCATTCATTCATACAAAACATAGCATTTCAAAAAACTACCCATTTCAAATCTTCAGGAAATGATTAAAGTTATACATAACTTTACAGAGTTATTACTCAAAGACAACTCCAGCAGCAGAATACACAGATCAGATAGTTTATGGTGCGTGATGTACACAAACACATAGCGAATACACATTGAAACACACGTCCGGAAAACACTTTAACTTATTTCTTTTCTTTCTTGGTTTGCTTCTAATCTTTATCCTCATTATTGTGTCTTAATTAAGACTTAGGAATGCCTAAGATGCAACGAGGATGCCAAAATGTAATTTGAAACACTTAGTCAAATTTTCAAAAATAGGACAGTTCACTTGAATGCAACTTTGGACACTCAAGCAGCCTACAAAACTTGGCAAAACTTATGGGAGCTCAAATTTTACGCTCAAGCTCAACTTTCTACGCTCGAGCTAAGATAAAAAATAAGGGTGGTTGCTCAAGCGCAACTTGTTCCACTCAAGCCAACCCCCGAACTCTGCAAAAGTACTGAGTGCTCACATTCTTCACTCGAGCGCAACTTCCTATGCTCGAGCGAAGAATGCTAATTCTAGAATTTCCAGATTCAACTTCCAGATCCAAAGGTTGATTTCAATGTATCAAAACACACTCTTTTGGGCCAAAACTTGAGAAAACTCTTGCAAACTCATAGGACTTCATGAATTGAAAGCCATTTTTCCAAAATCAAGCCCAAAAGCATGACAATTGTGCAAAAGCAAACTTGAAATGTATATGTATATAACATATATGTAATGATGTAAATTCAAAGCTTCTAAAACATGAACAATTGAAGGAATACAAGGGAAACCAAGTTGGATTCTTCAAAGTATACAAGTAAAGCTTCATGCATATGTGAATGTTCGAAAATTGAACTCAAAACTTCATGAATTATGTATGCATGCATGAACTAATCCCAAATTCCGTAATCACAGCTCAATTCTCATGTTAACCACTTTAATCTCTTGAATTCCTACAATAATGTCTTGAATACAAAATTTAAGGACATGGTTCTCACCTAGAGTTCTCAATTCTTTGAATTCTAGGAATTTCTTGTACAATTCTTCCAATTTCTGTCAATTTCCAACAATGTTTTCTCCCCAAGCTTTGATCTCAAAGTCTTCTCTCTCTCTCTCTCTCTCTCTCTCTTCACATTTTTGTTGAGAAGATCTAAGCCTTCTAAAATCAATTGGCCTTATATGGGCTCAATTAGTGGAGCTTAATTAACTTGAGTCAAGGGTAATCAATTGAGATTATTTTATTCTATTTATTTGATTCCGAATCGAATTCTAATTAATCCTACCATAAAATTATAATAATTCTAAATAACACATAAACAAAGTCATTTTCGCGTTTGAACGTCAAATAAGTTTTTCAATTCGCATAATGAAATAGAAATGCAAATGGATATTTCTACGACCGATAGATATAACCACAATTAATACATAGCACATACAAGTAACTCAAACTTTCATCTCAATTACTTATTAAGCATCCTTAATCATGGATTATAAGTTAATCACACATCGGGGTTGTTACAGTCTTCCCCCCTTAAAGAGTTTGGTCCTCCAAACTCGAATTACCTTCATTTTGAAAGAATATCGGATCCTGAGGGAACAAATTAGAATATCTCTTCATCATATCCTCTTTCAATCTCCCATGTCACACATGTGCCTCCATGATTTTTCCAATCAACCTACACTAACCGAATTTCTTTATTTCCCAATCTCTTGATCGACAGTTGATAATCTAGTTTGGCCGTTCTTCATATGTATAGTCATCCTTCAGAAGCACATGCGTTGGCTCAATGATATGATGTGGATCTCGTAAATATTTTTGAAGCATAGAGATATGACAAACATTGTGCATTTGCTCCATAACCGGAGGTAAAGCCACTTGATATGTCACAGAATTGATTTTCTTAATAATTTCATACGGCCCAATATACCGCAATGACAATTTTTCTGTAACCTCGGAGTTACTTTGATGAACATGTGATCACTGACTTCGTATTCCTTGTCTTTCCTCCAAACATCAGCAAAACTCTTTTGACGGCTTTGTGTAGTTTTCAAACGTTGTTGAATTAACTTCACTTTCTCAGTTGTTTCTTGTATGAGTTCCAGTCCCAATGGCAGTCTATCGCCTACTTCGGCCCAACAAATCGGAGATCGGCATTTTCTTCCGTACAAAGCCTTATAAGGGGCCATTCCAGTGGTTAAGCGATAACTGCTATTATACACAAACTTGGCTAGGGGCAAATAAGTCTCCAAGTTCCCTTGGAAATCCAACACACACATTCTCAAAATATCTTCCAAAGTTTGAATGGTCTGTTTAGATTGACCTTCTATCTGTGGATGATAAGCACTGCTTAGTCTCAACTTTCCAAAGCTTGCTATAGACTCTACCAGAATCTTGAAGGGAACTTAGGATCTCTATTAGACACAATAGATACTGACATTCCGTGCAATCTCACAATCTTAGCTAATTTGTCTGCATTATAAAAAGTCTTAACAAACAAAAAATGAGCAGACTTAGTTAAACGATCAATAATAACCCAAATAGAATTCATACCTCGAGATAAGCTAGGTAATCCAACAATAAAATTCATCGTAATATGCTCTCATTTCCATTGCAGTATTGGAAGCGATTGAAGCAGTCCAGCGGGTCGTTGATGTTCGGCTTTTACTTGTTGATAGTGCAAATACTTAGCTAGAAAATTAGCAATACATTTCTTCATTCCAGAACACTAGAAATTCTGTTTCAAACCATGATACATTTTTTGTTTCCCAAATGCATAGTAAATTTCGAGTTGTGGGCTTTTGTCATAATATGACCTCTCAGTTCAGAATGGTCCGATACACAAAGTCTACCCTGAAGTTTCAACACATTATTTTCATACACAAATCCAGGCCTTGGTTTTGAATCTATTTTTTCAACAATCTTCTTTAAGAACTCATCTTGCAATTTGTAGACGTCCCGGAACGTCCCGGGAGGGAATCCCCCATTTTGTTCATTGGGCTCACTACAGTTCAGGACTCAATGTCATGGTCCTGTATCTAATCTCGCTGAGTGCAATGCAAGACCGATGAATCATCAAAGAGTCCAAATCCGGCAAATCATTTTTTAAAACAGATTTTTTTTGAAAGAAGTGCCAAACATGGATTGCTTTGCCAGATACAGAGTCGCCACCTAAATATTTTATTTTGAGGGAATTTAGGAAACCCTGACTCGTTTTCCTAAGCCACGTGTCCAGCATCACCAAAGTTGCCTCGGCTCGGGAACTTAGGTACGATTGGGAAAGGTCAGCTATGAGCACCCCCACTCGCCCGATCAAGGATCGGCCTCTACTAATCATGATATCTAGTTTTGAAAACATTATGCATTCTTATTCCATTTAATTAGCTAATCTTACTATGTGATGTGCACAACACAAAAGTATAGATTAGATCGCCTAATTTGGAACAAAGCATTGCATATCCGCTTGTTTGAAAGACAGTTTGAAATTTGCTACTCGCAAGTAGGCTAAAACACGGATTTCAACGAGTTGTTCCAACTCAAGCAATCCAACCTTCACCCACAAACAACCAAGCAGTTATATCACATAAGCACATGGCCTCATGGTAAGCATGCTATCATGGCAGTCACTCACACACATGCAAGGATGCTAAAGCATAAACGCTTACCGAGTACTCTAAGCCAAAACAGAAACTAGTTAGTAATCATATGCGTGATCCTAGTTCATGTTAAGATGGCTAATGCAACACATGCAAGATGCAACTAAGCTAGGCTCGGCTATTCTAAGATGGCATGTGATGATGCTGCAGCTAACACGTATTCAATTTGGAATTTGAAATACGATGTAATTAGTATGATGCGCCGAGCCTGGTGCGTGCAAGACAAATGAATGGATGCAAACATGCGAGCATAAGTATGCTAATTGAAACGTGCCCTAATCTAACCGTCGAAAGCAGGTAAATAAAAGAGAGAAAGAAGTGGGGGTTGGAAGACATACACACACTCACACACACTTATTACACAATTGCCCTCACTCGAAGAGTCCGAATAAATTATACAGCCCGAATAAATAACTAACTACTCTAGCTAATTAAATATTACAAAACTTCTAATTAATTAACAAATTAATTACGAAAAACAGCCTAAATATAAAACTAAAGAAACTGCCGCAGCTCTGCCTCGGAATGCGTGGATGATGCATGCTCAATTCACCTCGCCCGGAAACCCGGTACCATGCCACTCTTGCCTCTGTTTCCACTGCCTTGCTCCTCTGAAGTTTATGAAAGTTTCCAGAATCCTTCTAAATCACTCCCTGATTGTTGTGAAATGCCACCGGCCATAATTCAAGTTCACCGGCCATGAGAATAGGCTTATCGGCCAAATATTAAACCACCGGCTGGACATTGACGGTCGGTTGGCACAAGAAGTGGTCGGTCGGCCATTTCTTCCTGCAGGGCCCTATTTTGACAGCAATAGAGGACAGACAGTGCATGGCATGGAAATTCAAAGAAATGTGTGCATGGCCACTCTCCCTATCATGCTATGGACTCAAGGGAGTATGGTCCTCGGTCCTCGGGCCACCAATCACGCATTTTGATGCATGATGGCCAAAGGCACCAAGTTTGCAAATCAATGTAAATGCATGCAACAAAACTCATGAGTGCTACATGCCCTATCATGTTGAGGTCAAGGGCATCGGTGACCGAGGGTTGAGGCGTGTTTCGTCACTTTGAGTACGAACACACCTCACCTCTCATGCTTGGTTTGACACTTCAAACCAAGCAAAATGAAATGCATGTATGCAAAGGGACTCAAGTATGCAAAATGGCCCAAGTATGCAAAATGGCTAAGTTAACAAAACATGCCAAATGTAATGCAAGCTAATCATGTAAATGTACAATGTGCTAATCATGCAAGATGTAGTGCAATATGACCTAATCATGTAAGCAATATGGCAATACAATAGGTATACAATGATGCAACCTAGATAAGCAACTATACAAAGTGATGGGCATGCACCAATGCACAAATGCAAGACCTATGGACTTATACTAAGATGGAGGAGCCTCAGCCACACCCTAACAACAGTGGCCAAAGTGGATAACAAGAACACAAATCACATATGCACGCATGCATGCACCAAGGCCCATCACTTAAGGCATAAAAGAGGCAACTGTAAGCATACTTAAAAGAGGCAAACATGGGCATTTCAACCAACATATTAGGCTCTGAAATACATGCAAAGGGAATGATGCCAAGTCAAACAAAACATGCAAACAAGGCGCGCAATAGGGCCCAACACTTGAGGCCAACAAAGGGGTCCAAACCGTAGCTATGTCAACCAAATCCCAAAGGACCAAAATGGCTTAAAACAGTCCTAAGGCACTCCAAAACAAGACTAAAGCATGCATGGAACGTGGTCAAAACATGCTAAGAAAAGGATGCAAAACAAAGGGGGATTTAAGGCCACAAAGAGGGCATTCTACTACAACCACCACAACCAAACATGGCAAGGATTATGTGATGAAAAACAGAGTTTTAACATGCAAAAAGGAGCCCAAAAACTCACTAGTATGGCAACTAAGGGACTCAAACCAAAAGGCATGCACAATGACTCATTTTAAGGTACCAAAAGGACACCTCTCCAAAGCATGGAAAGGATAATGAATGCAAGCATATAAGCATGGATTATAGACTGAAATAGTATGGGAAACAACTCCAAATCATTAAAACAACCCGACTAAAACATGCTAATGACTCACACACTCAAGGCTCACAAGCCAAAATACATGGTGGCTATACCAAACATGGCAAATATGACCAAATCAATACCAAATAGACCTTAAGCATGGAAAAATATGACCAAAAGCTTCATGAAGTCAAGCTAAAGTATGCAAGCGTGATGGCCTAAATGCATGGCACATGTTGGGACAACAAAGGGGATTACTAAGCAAGTATGTGATACATGTAATGAATCATAAATCCGACCAAAAAAAGAGGTATAATATGACCAAATAACACCCCAAAACCTTCGAAATGAAGCTAAGAACAACTAGGCATGCATGCTACCCTTATGAGCCAAAAACATGAACAAATGAGACACAAAGGGAGAGGGGTGTCCCTCCCCTATGCAAGACTTCAAAACCACTTCTTCATCACTGAAAATCCATTGGATTTCAGTGGTGAGAAGACCAATGCACAAAGTATTCAAAGCTCAACCAAAGAAAGCACAAAAGGGGCCAAACAAGGCCTAAGAGGGGGAGGTTGACCCCAAACACAAATGAGACCTTAATGGAACATCTTAAGCATGAAAAATTAGAGTTTTTATCAGTTATGCACAAAGCTCAAACCAGCATGCAAAGTGGGTTAAAAGCTAGTGCAAGAATGGGGAATATAAAGTAACTAGCTCACCCTTGAAGAACACTTGAAGAACAGCAAGTCCAGCCCCTTTCTTCTGATTAAAACCAACTCAAAACTCTAAGAACAACCTCCCAACACCCCCAAAACCGAAGTATGGTGTAATGCTAGGTGCCTTGGTGCAAAACTAAGAACAAAACACCCTTTCGAGCCCTCAAACACACACAAATGAAGAGAGAGAGGGAGATATAGAGAGGGAAAGTTATATATATCATATATCAGATGTATATGTCTGATTTTGTTCAACCCTTTCAAAGGAGAAGCAAGGCTTCCTTTTATAGAGCAAGAGAAGGGCCTAAGCTTCTTGGAGAAGCTAAGGCAAAAGGGTCAAAGGGGTCAAGCTTCTAAGGGAAGCTAAGGCAAAGGGTCAAGCTTCTTGAGGAAGCTAAGAGCGTTCAAGCTTCCTTAAGAAGCTAGAGCAAAAGGGGTGCAAAGGGGCAAATCCTCCATACACGTGTATGGAGGACAAGTCCCTGCACTCCAGCTGGCACAGCTGGCATGCACCATGCCTGAAAAAGGCAAAAATGTGGTACCGGCCAGAAAAGGAGGCAATCGGCCAAATAAATGGTTGGCCGACCACACAAAATGCCGACCGGCCATCACTAATGGCCGGTAGCATTAAAATTAGGCTGGTGACCTCAAACCAAGGCCGGTGGGTATCAGGGATAGCTAACAAGCTACTCTCTATGCTCAAGTGCAAAAAACAAACAAGTTCTTGGTGCAAAACCAAGCACAGAACAGTCCAGTTAAGAGATCCTGAGGCAAGGCGCGCGACTGAGACCTTCGGAAACTCAAAATGAGCACAAACATGGATGATCACCCAGCGTTCAAACGATGACATCCAAGTCTTCAGGACGGTCAAAAATGGGGTGTCTACACAATTGCTTTTCTTTAATTTCTTCAAGTATAGTTGGTTGTGCACAAATGGCGGCTAGAATTCCACTTTATTCACGCAACACAATTTCAATTTTATTTCTTTCCAGCTCATACAACAATTCTTTCTGATCTGTGAGCAAACATGTCATATTCCCAATGGATTTTTGGCTCAAGGCATCTACAATTACATGCGCCTTTCCAGGATGGTACAAAATCTACAAATCATAATATTTTATCAACTTGAGCCATCTCCTCTATCTCATGTTCAGTTCTTTCTAAGTAAAGAAATATTTTAGGCTTTTGTGGTCAGTATACACTTCACAAGTCACTCCATATAGGTAGTGGCTCCAAATTTTCAAAACGAAAATCATTGTTACAGGTTCTAAATCATGAATCGGATAATTCTTTTCATGTGGATAGAGTTGTCGCGAAGCATATGCAATTACTTTCCTATTCTACATTAAAACACACCCCAAGCCTTTGTATGACACATCACTATAAATTTGAAATCCATTTGTACCATTAGGTAGAGTCAGAATTGGTGCAGTCACCAGTCTAGCCTTCAGATCTTGGAAAACGAACTCTCTTTAATCATTCTAATCAAATGGTGCATTTTTCCATGTCAACTGTGTCAATGGCATGGCAAGTTTGAAGAAGTCCTTTACAAATCTTCTGTAATTGCTAGCAAGCTTCAGAAAACTTTCAACTTCTGATACATTTGTCGATCTTGGCCAATTTACAATGGCTTCAATTTTCTGCGAGTCAGCTAATATGCCATCCTTGTTAATCACATGCCCTAAAAATGTTACACTGCCTAGCTAGAATTCACATTTGGATAATTTTGCATATAGTTTCCTTTCCTTCAGAGTTTGTAGCACAATTTTCAAATGATTTTCATGATCTTCCCTGCTTTTAGAATAAATCAGAAAGTCATCAATAAACACAACAAATTCATCTAGATATGATTTGAAAACCCTATTTCATTAGATTCATAAAAGCGGCAAGTGCATTGGTTACCCCAAATGGCATCACCAAAAACTCATAGTGCCCATATCTTGTTCGAAAAGCTGTTTTCTCAATATCTTCTGTCTTAACTTTCAATTGGTGGTAGCCAGATCTAAGGTCTATTTTTTAAAACACTTAGGCTCCTTGAAGTTGGTCAAATAAATTATCTATTCAGGGCAATGGATATTTGTTCTTGACAGTTACTTTATTCAATTGTCGGTAGTTAATACATAACCTCAAAGACCCATCTTTCTTCTTAACAAACAGAACTGAAGCACTTCAAGGTGAAGAACTCGGATAGATAAATTTCTTGGCTAACACAGTTCTTGTAATTGGGTTATCAATTCTTTCAATTCAGAAGTTAACATTCGGTAGGGGGTTTTGGAGATAGGCTGTGTTATAGGTAATACTTCAATGGTAAATTCAATTTCTCTATCAATTAGATCACCGAGTAGTTCATTTGGAAACGCATCGGGAAATTCATTGACTACAGGGATGTTCTCTACATTAGTGCTATTTGTGGGCATAGTCAATACACAACACAAATAACCCCAACACCCATTTGTCAACAATTTATTAGCTTTCATTATGGGGATCAAATATGGAGGAGGAACTACATCATTCCCAACAAACATAAATTCAGGTAACCCCAGCGGCCAACACAACAGATTTAGCAACACAATCAATGGTAGCGTGATATTTTGTTAACCAATCCATACCCAATTGTAGACACCCCATTTTTGACCGTCCTCAAGACTTGGACGTCATCGTTTGAACACTTGATGATCATCCATGCTCGAGTTCGTTTTGAGTTCCTGAAGGTCTCAGCTGTGTGCCTTGCCTTGAAGCCTTTCAACTTGTCTATTTCGTGCTTGGTTGTGGACCAAGAGCTTGTGGCTTTGTTTCTGAGGGAATGGGGTGGCCTGCTGGCCAACCCTACAACCCATCGGCCAGGCCCTGCACCCATCGGCCATGCCCTCTTTTCATCGGCCATCAGTGGTGGCCGGTTAGCCTCACTGATGGCCAGTCGGCCCCTTTAATGGCCAGTCGGCCATTTTTTTTTTAGCCGAGGCCCTTTTCTTTGCTTTTGTAGATATTTTTATTGCCAACTGGTGAGCACAAAATGCATCCTCCATACACATATGGAGGGATTGCACCAAGCTTCTAGCTTGTCCAATAAGCTTGAGGCTTGGATTTCTATAAGAGGGGAGGCTCCTCTCCCCTTTCAGAGGTTCAGAAATTTGAGGGCTGAAAAACATACCCCTCTCTCTCTATATTTCTCCCTCTCTCTCTATATTTGTACTAGTTTGTGCCTTAAAGTGAGTTTTCTTCACACTTTTGCACTAAAGCACCTAGTGAAACACCATTACCTTGTTGCTGAGGTACTTGAGGGTGTTGTTTGGACTCAAAAAGCTGGTTTTAACTCAGAGAACTTGCTATCTTAAAGTTGTGCTTCAAGGGTGAGTGTTTCCCTCTTTAAGCTTTATTTTGATCAAGTGTTTGGCCCCCTTTGCATACTGTTTTATGCCTTGCTTTCAACTACAAAAAGTTCTATTTTTAAGTGTTAAAGATGGCTGTTTGAGGCCCTGTGGGAGTTGGGGGTGTTTCACCCCCTTGTCCCCCTTGTTTGTTAGGCTTTTGAGCCATCCTTTGAGGCTCTTGTTTTAGTCTTTGCATGGCCTTTCTACCACTGAAACTCAGAAAAATTTTAGTGGTGGAAAGGTGTTTTTGAGGCCAAAATGAGAGGGGGTGGTCTCCTCTCCTCTTGTCTTGCTTCCATGCCTTGTTGGCCTTGTACTTGAGCTTGCTTTTCTACTTGTTTTAAGCTGAGTCCAAGCATGTTTTTGTGACTTTCTGAACCTGCCATAACTCTGTTTTAGGTTGGTTTGGTCATTGGTTGCTTGCTTCTGGTACTTGTAGTGCAATCATGCTTGTTGGCCTAACATGCTTCATGCTTTAGTTCATCATTCTAGCATGTGTTAGCTTTGCTCCAGCACATTTTTGCCACTGATTTAACATGCTTGAGGTCTGTTTTAAGTGGTCTTGGTCATATACGGCTTGCTTTGTATAGCTATGGCATAGTTGACTTCACTAGCTTTTGTGTTTGAAAACCCTAGCATGCTTGGAATGTGATGTTTGCATGGTATAGCCTCATTTCTCACATGATTTCAGAGCATATTTCATTGCCACACTCTCACATTTTCCACTCCTTCAATGTGTTTGAGAGTTATGTCTTCATGCCTTGTTTGTGAGCCAATGTGTATGTATGCTTGTATAAGCTTTTGGGCTCCCTTTTCAGCATGTTTTGGCCTTTGTTTTGGCATGGTTGAGCTCTATCCAAAGCTTGTTTAGTTGTTTAAGCTTAGTATTGCATGCTCCTTGTGTATTGCTCTTTACTAGCCTTGTGCTTTAGGGCCTCTTGCATGCTATACTTGTGTTGTTTGAGTGATATGGCATCATTTAACACATAATTTCAGAGCATATAGCCTTGTTATACTCTCATGTTTATCACTCTTTCAATGCGTTTGAGGGTTGAGCTTTGTACCTTGCTTGCGAGCCATGAGTTAAGCATGCTTTTCTTGCTTCATGTGTTTAAGTTTCAGCACATTTTGGCCATTGTTTGGGCATGCATGAGGTCTGTTTGGGGTTGGTTTATGTCCATTGAGCATTGTATTGCATGCCTCTTGTATGATGCTCTTTACTTGCTTTGATGCTTTAGCCTCCAAACATGCCATGCATGCATTGCTTATATGATGGAACCTCATGAGTGCCACTCTAACATTGATAGATAGCATGTTATTTTCATATGTGATGCATTGCATGTGTTTGGATCGGACGTTAATCCAAACACGAGAAACGTGGGATGTTTCATACTTGAAGTGATGAAACGTGCCTCATTTCTTAGTCGTCGTCAACCTTGATTGTGCATGATAGGGTGGAGGCCTCTCGAGTCTTGTGTGTTACTTGTGCATTCTCAACATTGTGCAAGCTTGACTCTTTGGCCATCATGCATTGAGATGCGTGATTGGTGGCTCGAGAGCCGAGCACTACACTCCTTTGAGCTTAAGACATGATAAGGAGTGTAGTTGCACACACATTTCCTTGCAAATACACTATCATACCTCTGTTTGTGCTCTGTTGTAGCAAAAAGAGAAATTGCAGGCAACAGTGGCCGACTGGCCACCAAGGCTGCCGATCGGCTATCAAAAGTGGCTGATGGCCATCAACCTTGGCCGATGGCTACCATCTCTGGCCGACCATCCCTCAGAATGTCCCTAAGGTGGGTCAGAAGCATTCTGGAAGTTGGCATAGTTTTCAGAAGTACAGAAGTGCACAAACAGAGGCATTTAGAGGCAAGGTAGTGGATTTTCGGGAGGACGCGACCGAGCATGCATGCACCCCTCGCCCCGAGGACTTCTTTTAACTGCTTTAGCTGCTTTACTTAGTTAGCTAATTCATCGGTTTTGTACTTAATTAATCGATTTGTTTTGTAATAATTAGTTAACTAGGAATAGTTAATTAGTTTTGGTTTGTAATAATTAATTTAATTAGCGTAGCTAGTTAGCTTATTATTCGGACCCTCCGTCGAGGGGGCAAATGTTGTAATAAGGGTGCGTGTGTGTGTGCATGTCTTCCAACCCGCATTTCTTTTTCCTTTTAACTTAACTGCTTTCGATGGTTAGTTTAGGGCATATTTTATTTAGCATACCTTATGACTTGCATGCATGCATCATTCATTCGTATTGCATGCACCGGGCTCAGCACATCATTCAAACTGCATTGTATTTCAATTCCTTTCTTGAATACATGTATCAAATTGTAGCATTCATTTGCCATTTTAGAATAGCCGAGCCTATTTAGCTGCATTTTGCATGTGTTGCATTAGGCATCTTAACATAACTAGGATCGTGCATTGATTTTTAACTAGTTCTCTTTCTTTGGCTTGGAGTACACTGTGAGTGTTTACGCTTTAGCATCCTTGCATGTGTGTAAGTGACTGCCATGATAGCATGCTTGCCATGAGGCTATTTGCTTAATTGATATAACTACATGAATGCCTGTGGATGAAGACTTCATTACTTGAATTAGAACAATTCATCAAAATGTGCATTTTAAGCCCACTTTGCGGAGTGACAAAATCATGTTGTTTTCTAAGCCAACTTGAGGGTGGCAAATCCCCGTCTTAACCTACTTGTGAGTAGCACTTTCGAACCATTTTCGAAAAACAAACATGAGATGTTTTGTTCCAAATCTTGCGATTGAGACTATACTTGTATGCTGTGCGCATCACATAGTAAGTTAGCCAATAAACCAGAATAAGAATGCATGTGTTTTAAAAAATAACATATCATGTTTAGTAGAGGCCGATCCTTTGATCGGGCGAGCGGGGGTGCTCATTTCATGACCTTCCCCTCTCGTACCCAAGTTCCCGAGCTGAGGCAACTTTGGCGATGACGGACACGTGGCCTTAGGCACGAGTTAAGGTTTCCTAAATTTCCCAAAACAAAATATTTAGGTGGCGACTTTGAAATCTGGCAAAGCAGTCCATGTTTTGCGCTTTTGGATTAAAATTGATTTTCCAAAATGATTTGCCGGATTTGGACT
This sequence comes from Camellia lanceoleosa, assembly GCA_025200525.1. Classification (NCBI taxonomy): domain Eukaryota; kingdom Viridiplantae; phylum Streptophyta; class Magnoliopsida; order Ericales; family Theaceae; genus Camellia; species Camellia lanceoleosa. The sequence goes on from CM045770.1 coordinate 139,648,007, forward strand.
CTTTGGTGATTTATTAGTCTTACATCGCACTTTGTGAGATTAGATTCAGAATCGTGACAGGACTTCGAACTGTAGTAGCTATGAACCCAATTCGCGCCCTGGTGCGCGGAGCGAGTTCGGGCGGTCTACACCAATATGCAATCAAAATGATTTATACCCAATGGCAGCAAACCAACATATAAAAGTGCTTCTTCAATTATAACTTCGCATGCAGAACACACGTAAACACATGTCATAGAACTCCCAAATGGTGTAGATATAGATAACATATAGTTTAGTTGTTCTAGAGATCTAATCAATTTTAAGGAAAAAGCATGTGACACGAAAGAATGTGTAGAGCCAGAATCTATCAACACATAGGCATTTTGAGCACAGGTAGGGATTATACCTAACACTACCTATTCGGTGTTCTGCACATCACCAGGCACAATTGCAAATACTCGACCTTGCCTTAAGGTTTCTTTTCCAGTGTTAGCTCTAGTATTCGGTCTTAGTGCGGAAACGGATCCGACTCAGCTTGCTATTGGACGGTTGGCATTTTTGGACCTGACAGGACAATCCCTCATCATGTGGCCAGGTTTCCCACACCTGAAACAAGCACCCGTTGCTCGATAACAAACACCTTTGTGTTTCCTACCACATTTTGGGCAAGTTGGTGCAAATCCACTACTTTAACTTGAGCTACTGTAGGATCTCGTATTTTGGTTCTTTGAGAATGACTAACCCTTTTGAAATTAAATCCCGATCTTTTACCTCTTCATTCAGTTGATGGGGCTTTTGTCTGTTTCATTGCAATTAAGTTGGCTTCAACCATTAGAGCTCTATCAAGCACATCCACATATTTAGGCAGTTTCAATACACCGACCCTATCAAACACATCTAAAGTCAATTCTCTTTCAAATTTTTAAGCCTTCTTGTAGTCTAAATCTACCATATGTGGAGCAAATCAAGCTAACTCAGTAAATTTGGCTTCATATTCAACTACATATATGTTATCTTGCTTCAATTGCTCGAATTCTAACACTTTTCTATCTCTAAAGCACTGAGGGAAGTATTTCTTATAGAAAATTCCTTTAAATTGATCCCAGGTCATGGCCCCATTGTCAATTTGGATAAGCATCCACTAACAGCGAGCTTCTTCCTTTAAAGTGTAAGTGGCGACTAGCACTTTTTGAGTTTCAGTGCATGGAAAGACTTCAAACAACTTTTCAGTCTCTAACATCCAAGTCTCGGCCTTTAGTGGCTTAATACCTCCCAAAAAAGTTGGTGGATTCATCTTGTTAAATTTTTTAGTCAAATTGATAATGTCATTATTAACTGGCTCTACTTGGACTAGAGGGGGCGGAGGATGCAAAGGTTGTTGTCCTTGCTGTTGTCTCTGTGATTTTGTTAAGGCCGGTAACATTCGCTTCGTGCAGTTCATTCAGGCCTCAAAGGATTCGGTTGCATCATTACTTCTTGTATTTTCCATTTGTTATAGGTAAACAAAGCACTAATAAACATAGGAATAATCTTTTCACAGTGTTCAATTTTAATTCATTTCATTTCAGAGTCACGTCACATTGGTTCAGATATGTTCATATGTTGTTCACACACACACACATTCAAATGCAATGTCCCTAATTCTTTTCTAGAACATTCTATAGCTTATATGGACTCGTGTGTCCGATAGGACACGAGCTCCGATACCACTCTGTCACGACCCAAACCTGCCCCTGTAGATTTAATATCGTCACTGGCCAGTAACCCTGGGATTACCGAAGGCCTTTGAATAGATTAAACAAATTAAGGGGCTAACAGAAACAAATACAAACATACAATGTCCATAGAACTGTGCAGACATATATGGGACAGAAAATTTAAAACTTGTAAATACATATACGTGACGTCATAATTATAATGGTTTTACGTCACTATATCCCACATATACAGATTGTACAAAAACTTGTTCAGTCAAAAACAAAAGTAATACAAAGTCATAAACTTGGTTCACAAAATTCGACCACATGAAGCATTCCAAGAACCTCCAAGGGAGGCACACAGGTTGGCCGACACAAACATACCTCCAAGCAATCATCATTGAGCCTGGTCATACTCCTAATCACCTACATACATAAATAATGCAGTGAGCTGGAGCCTAGTGAATAATAACAGAATAAAGGATTTTAATGAATTATGTCCATAACAAATTCAGAAATAAAAATTTAGATTAGAAACAGATTCATATACATATTCATATTCATATTCATACTCATACTCAGAATTCTCATATGATCATACGTGGTACATCCTTTAGCTTTATCAAATCTGATGACCCATGATTATATGGGTCGTAGTTCCAGTGACTCATGTGCACAGAGGCGTTCATAGTTGATAACCCATAGAGGGAGCCGATGGCCCATAAAGGGACCTGATGACCCATAAAGGGACATAAAATATCACATTATGCTAAGGATGCCACGAATACGTTTCAGAAACTTGGAGTATCATTCATTGATAAAAAAAACATAGCATTTCTGAAAACTGCTCATTTCATATCATTAAGAAATAATTAAAGTTAAACATAACTTTACAGAGTTACTACTCATAGATAGCTCCAGTAGCAGAATGAACAGAGTAGACAGATCAGATAGTTTATGGCGTGTGACCTACATAAACATAGAATGGATACACATTGAAACGCATGTCAAGAAAACACTTAACTCGTTTATTTTCTGTCTTGGTGTGTTTCTAATCTTTATCATCATTATTACGTCTTAATTAAGGCTTAGGAATGCCTAAGATGCAATGAGGATGCCAAAATGTAATTTGAAACACTTAGTCAAATTTCCAAAAATAGGGCAGTTCGCTTGAGTGCAACTTTGGACGCTCGAGTGGTCTGCAAAACATTGCAAAATTTCTAAGAGCTCGAATTTTACGCTCGAGCTAAGATAAAAAATAAGGGTGGCCACTCGAGCGCAACTTGTTCTGCTCGAGCCAACCCCCGATGTAATGCCCTCACAATAAATCCATAATATCATACAATCACGATAAAGAAATGAGATTTCATATTATAATCATTAGAGTATTCTTACAAAAGGTATTACATGTTGACAACAAAAATAAATGCCCTATAGGATTACAACTTTCCAAGTCAACACCTGGTTACAAAAAGGAGAGTACTAGCTCTACACAAAATAAGCCCTTGGCTTGATATACATGTATTACAACCAAAAACAATAAAAAAGAGTCTAACAGCCTCCATCCTCTCAGGCTACGTCCTCGGAGGTGGCATGACACCTGAACCTGAAAATAATGTCCCATATAGCGTGAGCCAACACCCAGTAGAGATATGCTAAGTATAATATGAGCAAAAACTAAAACATTGGCATTTCATAAATATTTAACTAACATAAATCAATTCATAATCCATTTCAATTACATGACAAATATGTCCATGTTTCATTCCTCATTCCTTTACTTAGTCGATTTTCAATTCATAAATATAGCTCAGAAACTGGCCAAACAATTCCCATGAGACCACAGCTCATATCAACAATACTTCCATAGTTCACAATAGATACACATATTTGCTGTATCAATATCACATAAGACACTTCCATACTTCACAATAGATACACATATTTGTTGTATCAATACTTTAGTAGATACACATATTTGTTGTATCAATGGAGTCCATCCCCTATCTCCTCCCAAATAATATCCGGTTTAGGAGTCCATCCCCTATCTTCTCCTAAACCGTGGAGTACATCTCTTATCTCCTCCCATACAACACAATGTATATAAACACATATCATATACACAATCAATCAATACATAAGTTTTATTTATTATTCCAACCACCATACTCGATGACATAACCAATTGATTAGTTTTAGTTCGCCTAATCATCATACATTGTCTACAACAATCAAGACTATCCTCCACTGATAGCCCAAAGCAATTTATTTCTAAACAGATAATAAATGCATCAACAGATAATTTGACAACAATTTCATAAGTGAGGGATTAATAAATCCAACTCCACCATTCCCTCTTATTATGAGTCAATTTCATTATTTCCAACTCAAGTCCATATTTCCATAACATTCCAAATTAATTATATAAATTAATTCATACAGCAATTTAGGGCTTTCTCCTCCTTTTCTCTATAATGACCCAAAGGTCCCATAGATCATCAATTCCATCATTTTAAGACCCAAAATAAACATTTATGAGTCAAAATAACCAAACCCCTCTTTATTCATTTTGAAACCCTAGCACCCAAAATTACCCAACTTCAACATTACATCAAAATGACCAATAGTTTATGTCAAAGACCATAGAAATGAGCAGTTATCCCTACCTCAAATTCGGAGCTCAAAGGAGAAGATGAAGAAATTTGAAAGTGCTCCAAACCCCAATATTTTCGGATCAAAATATATCCCTCAACAAGCTCCACACTTTTTACAAAGGCCCAAGGATAGGAGATCACTCCTACTAGATCAAACCCTAGAGAGAAGTTGGAGTTTTAGAGTGAGGTGCTCTCCAATGGAGGTTTTGAAAAGCAAGAGAGAGAAAGAAAGTGTGAAAAGTGATTTAAAATCACCTAGTTGCCATCTGATATACGACTAGTCCGCTCGAGCAGAGAACAAGACGCTCGAGCGTCAAGAACAAAAAACTGGACCCGCTCGAGCGCAAGAATACTCGCTCGAGTGCCAAGACACAACTGCAAAACACACCCTCTTGAGCGCAAAGGGAAACCTGCTCGAGCGTAGATTACCCTCTTCCAATATTTTTACAGACATTGAACAGCCGCTCGAGCGCAAAAAGGCCCGCTCGAGCGTAAGGAACTCCGCTCGAGCATGAAAAACAACCCTGCAATACTTTTGCAGAGGCACAAAATGCTGGAAGAGTGCAAACTCCGCTTGAGTGCAAAGGGATCCGCTCGTGCGGACCATCGAAAAACTGGGCAACAAGAAATGGAACCAAGGCTCAACCAACCTGTTCAAAACACGCCTAACACATTCTAAAACCCAAATATATGGAATTAAAGGATGACAACAAGGCATATATAACAACCAACTCCACAGAACCTAAGTCTGGATACAACAATCAAATGAGGAAGAACCAGGATCGCTATAACCTCTCCCCCTTAAGGAATTTCGTCCCCGAATTTAAGTACAAGTTTTCCTCAACTCTCAATAACATTACCAACCAACATTCCATAACCTGACCCATTACCGGTCATCCCATCTCTATTCAAGAGGCAATTTACAACATATAACTCAATATGCATCATTAGCATGATTTCCTTTGAAATTACCAATTTTAACACATTTTCCACAACTCGATTATATATTCAATGCCAACTATATATTTGCATTTCTAAAACATCATTAACATATACAATGTTAAAAATAAACTTCCATTTCAAGGCAAGTTCCACAATACTTCCATAAACCAAAACATTTATAATGTTTTACAACTTAAGACATATTTAATGCTCTTAAAGTTTATCAATATTACAAAATTCCCAATACATGATTATGCATTAACAAACAAGTCCGGATATTTCTCACGGACCTCCAACTCACGTTCCCAAGTGGCTTCCTCCACTCCGTGATGTTTCCACAAAACCTTTACCAAGGGAATGATCTTGCCTCGCAAGACTTGATCCCGCCTATCCAAGACCCGCACCGGTCTCTCCTCATACGAGGCATCCTCATCTACCTCTAAGTCGGTCCAATCCAATACATGCGATGGATCCGGCTTGTGCTTCCGAAGCATACTAACATGAAACACGTCATGCACCCCGGACAATTGTGGTGGTAAAGCTAAACGATAAGCAACCTCTCCAATCCTCTCAAGGATCACAAAGGGACCGATAAACCAAGATGACAGCTTCCCACTCTTCCCAAACCTCATCAAACCCCGTCTAGGTGACATTTTTAGAAAGACGTGATCACCCATCTCAAATGCCAAAGGCCTCCTTCTACGGTCGGCATAACTCTTTTGGCGACTCTAGGCTGTAACAAGCCTTCTACGGATAAGCTTAACTTTCTCCGTCATTTCCCTCACCAACTCCGGGCCCAACAAAGGTGCATCATCCACCTTGGCCCAACAAACTGGAGGCCTACACGGACGGCCATACAAGGCCTCAAACGGTGCCATACCGATACTCGACTGAAAACTGTTGTTGTAGGAAAACTTCACCAAGGGCAAGTGCCTCTCCCACCACCCACTAAAGTCAAGGACACAACCTCGAAGCATATCCTCAAGGATCTAAATAGTACGCTCGGACTGCCCGTCAGTCTGAGGATGATAAGCCGTGCTAAAGGTCAACCTAGTGCCCAAGGCACTCTACAAACTCTGCCATAACCTAGCAATAAAACGTAGATCTCTATCTAAGACGATCGACACTAGGACCCCGTGCAACCTCACTATGTCCCGAATATATAAGTCGGTAAGATGATCTACCGAATCTCTCACGTGCATAGGGATAAAGTGCGCCGACTTAGTCAACCAGTCTACAACCACCCAAATAGCATCACTACCTCGCTGAGTCCTCGGAAGACCTACAACGAAGTCCATAGTGACATGCTCTCACTTCCACTCGGCAATAGGCAAGGGTTGTAACAAACCCACTAGCCTCTGATGCTCGGCCTTCACTTGCTGACAAGTAAGGCACTTTGATACAAAGACTGCCACATCCTTCTACATACCCCGCCACCAAAACTGGCGACCCAAATCACGATACATCTTGGTGCCTCCCGGATGCACCGCAAGGCGTGAATGGTGAAACTCTCGAAGTACCTCCTCTCGGCAAGACTCCGGCACAAACAAATGGTCTCGGTATCTCACACTCAAGTCGGGATACACCGTCAAACCCTTCTCAACCTTCCCACTAGAGATCTTCTCTCGAAGGGATTCTACCTCAAGGTCACCTCCATGTGCCTCTAATACTCGAGTCACAAGTGTAGGCTGCGTAACAACAGAAAACAAGGCCGCAGCCTCAACAGATTCGCCCAGAAGCAAATCAAACTCGCTAAGTGCACCCAACATCTCCCACTCCCGGATAGCTATACAAGCAACATCACTAATGGATTTCCTACTAAGGGCATCGGCCACAACATTGGCCTTTCCCGGGTGATAGTGCAGCTCAAAGTCATAATCCTCAATAAACTTCATCCATCTTCTCTGCCTCAAATTCAAGTCTCTCTGTGTAAACAGATACTTCAATCTCTTATGATCCGAGAATACCTCGAATCTCTCACCATAAAGGTAGTGCCTCCAAATCTTCAAGGCAAAGATCATTGTTGCTAATTCTAGGTCATGTGTAGGGTAATTCCTCTCGTGTATTTTCAACTGACGTGAACCATAGGCTACCACTTTCCCCTCTTGCATTAACACACAACCCAAACCCTCTCGTGAGGCATCACAATAAACCGCATAACCCAACCCTCTCTCAGGAACAATCAAAACCGAAGTGGTGGTCAATCTAACTTTTAACTCTTGGAACGATTTTTCACAAGTCTCACTCTATAGGAATTTGACCCCTTTCCTCGTCAATCTAGTCAACGGCGAAGCTAGTCTGGAGAAATCTTTCACAAACCGGCGGTAATACCCAGCTAATCCCAGAAAACTGCGGATCTCAAAAACACTCTTAGACTGTGCCCAATCTTGCACTACCTCAATCTTGGATGTATCAACAGACACCCCATCCCCAGAGACTACATGGCCTAAGAACTTGACCTCTCTTAGCCAAAACTCACACTTCCCAAACTTGGCATACAGCCTATGGGCTCTAAGCAACTCAAGCACCACTCTCAAGTGTTCCTCGTACTCCTCCTCCAAAAGTGAATAAATCAGAATGTTGCCCATGAAAATGACTACAAAACGATCTAAGAATTCCCGGAATATCCAGTTCATCAAATCCATAAACACTGCCAGCGCATTGGTGAGCCCAAAAGGCATCACCAGAAACTCATAGTGGCCATACCGCGTACAGAATGCTGTCTTCGGAATATCCTCCTCCCTGACCTTCAACTGATGGTAACCCAATCTCAAATCTATCTTAGAGAAACAACGGGACCCTTTCAACTGGTCAAACAAATCTTTTATACGGGGCATAGGGTACTTGTTCTTAACCGTAGCCCGATTCAATTTCTGGTAATCGATACAAAGTCTTAGGGCACCATCTTTCTTTCTAACAAAGAGAGCTAGTGCTCCCCACGGCAAAACACTAGGGCAAATAAAGCCCTTATCCAGCAACTCCTGGAGTTGAATCTTCAACTCACTCAACTCGGCTGGGGCAAAACGATAAGGTGCCATAGAAATTGGCACCGTGCCGGGCACTAAATCAATGGAAAACTCAACCTCCTAGTGTGGTGGTAAACTGACAAGGTTCTCGGGAAAGACGTCCGACTACTCACAAACCACTCTCGCCAATACAGTCTGGGTCTTGTCACACTCACTACTCATAAAGCTAGCGAGGAGACCACTAAGCTCACTCTGCCTTCGCGGATCATACACCAACGGCAACACACTACCAACCCGATCCCCAAAGAAATCGAAACAATCCCCGCTCAAGGTACATACTATGACCCTCTAGCGGTAACAATCAATAACTGCCCGGTATGACGATAGCCAGTCCATACCCAAAATAACATCAAAACCCGACATAGCCATAACTATAAAAGAAAATGGAAGCCGGCGGCCGGTGACCTCTATATTGTACCCTCTACACCCTTGTTTCAAAATCAATTTGCGCCTAACAGGCGATACAACACAAATAGGAGATGCTAACTGCGCCAACTCCAACCCCAAAACAGATGCAAATGTAGCAAATATAAAGGAATGAGATGCACCGGTATCAATCAACACACTGGCAACCGCGTTACAAAACAAGAAGGTACCTTTCAGAACAAATGGAGCCGATACTAGATCTTGCATGGTAACAAAGATACACACCCTCAGAGGCCCCGATCTACTGCCACCCCTAGAAGCAAAAGATCGCCAGACAGATCGGGACGATGAAGCCTCTGATTGGCCTCGAGGCTCGAATCGACCGAAAACTCTACCTCGACCAGATGCACGGATGTGTCACTCAATCTGGCAAAACCTCTTGGTGCCGCCGACCACACTAGTAACAAGAGAGCAGCTGGCCTTTGCCTCGACTCGCTCGAGGTCGAGCCAAGACGGAAGCTCTCGACCTCCTCCTCTCTCAAGGTGCAAGCCGAGACTTGTGGCCCAAATTGACCACACTTGTAACAAGTAACGTCTCCGATCGCCTCTCCTCCGAGAACACTCGGCACTAGAAAGGTCGATCTAGCAAAAGCACCCTGGGACTACTGAGGGTTAGGACCCCTCTGCCTTCTGCCGTCCCCCTGGCCATCCTGACTCCTCTTAGAGCCTCTCTACCTCTCCTCCTCCTCCTGCATCATAATCTCCATATGGGCTGCAGCATCTACAAGACGCCCATACTCTCGAGTCATAGACCCCCCAACCCTCATCTTGAGCCCGTGCCTTAACTTCCTCTCAAACTCAATACAACAGCGTTCCTCAGATGCCACAAGCTCAGGTGCGAACCTGGATAAACTGGTAAAAGTGACCTCAAACTCAGGCACTAATAAACTCAGCTGCTCGAGCTGACAAAACTAGTCCCTCAGCTTCTCCTTGATAGCTGGAGATAAGAACTTCTCCTAGAAAGTATCTACAAAGGCCTCCTAAGTCCCCCCAACATGACCTCTCATAAACTTCCACCACTGATCCACATCCCCCTTAAGTTGGAAAGATGCCAAGGTCACCTTCAATGCCCCGTCTTCGATGCCAAGCATCTCAAACGTCTTCGTCATCTGTTCGAGCCATTCATCCACCTTAAGAAGCTCTTTTGGATCACCCACAAACTCATCCGGGTTAGACCGGAAAAACTCCCTCTTCAGAAATGAAGGCCCTGCCTTAGCAACATGGGCCTGGACCTGATTCTCAGCTCTGAGAATGCCTAAGGATTCCCTCAAAGCTCCTGCCATCTCACAGACTAAGGCGCCCATGGCCTGCTGACCTACTGGCTCGGCCACATTGGCCTGACCAACCCCCTCCTGTTGCGCCAGAATCTCATCCGATATAGGCATCTTCTACCTACCACGCCTACCACCTTGTCCTCGTCCTCATATCCTAATAAAGGTAACGAAGAATATTAGCTCATTCACAAATGTGCCAAAGCTATAACACTCGCGTCCTAATACATTGGACAACTGTAATTCATTCCACGTAAGCACATAATCACATAAGCACCTACAAATTTCATTTCTGGATGATAGTCTCATGGCGTTACTAGAGTTCCAGTTAGAAACAGCATTGATCAAGTGCTTTTCTAACAAGACTCCCAGAAACTCAAGGATCCGATCAACATCCTAGAAACTAAATCTCATACCCATATAGTCACATAAACATGTTATCACATAAACACATAATGTCATACATAAGTCTCTAACAAATGAGACAAACCCATTGTGGTACTAAACACTTCCTACGTACCCAAAGTATTCGAACCCGGTACGCTCTGATACCAAGTTGTAACGCCCTCAAAATAAACCCATAATATCATACAATCACGGTAAAGAAAAGAGATTTCATATTACAATCATCAGAGTATTCTTACAAAAGGTATTACATGTTGACAACAAAAGTAAATGCCCTATAGGCTTACAACTTTCCAAGTCAACACTTGGTTACAAAAAGAAGAGTACTAGCTCTACACAAAATAAGCCATTGGCTTGATATACATGTAATACAACCAAAAATAACAAAAAAGAGTCTAATGACCTCCAAATTTCTCAAAGCACGCCCCTGAGGTGGCATGACACCTGAACTTGAAAATGATGTCCCATATAGGGTGAGCCAACGCCCAGTAGAGATATGCTAAACATAATATGAGCAAAAACTAAAACATTGGCATTTCATAAATATTTAACCCACATAAATCAATTCATAATCCATTTCAATTACATGACAAATATGTCCATGTTTCATTCCTCATTCCTTTACTTAGTCGATTTTCAATTCATAAATATAGCTCAGAAACTGGCCAAACAATTCCCATGAGACCACAGCTCGTATCAACAATACTTCCATACTTCACAATAGATACACATATTTGCTGTATCAATATCACATAAGACACTTCCATACTTCACAATAGATACACATATTTGTTGTATCAATACTTTAGTAGATACACATATTTGCTGTATCAATGGAGTCCATCCCCTATCTCCTCCCAAATAATATCCGGTTTAGGAGTCCATCCCCTATCTTCTCCTAAACCGTGGAGTACATCCCCTATCTCCTCCCACACAACACAATGTATATAAACACATATCATATACACAACCAATCAATACATAAGTTTGATGTATTATTCCAACCGCCATACTCGATGACATAACTAATTGATTAGTTTTAGTTCGTCTAATCATCATGCATTGTCTACAACAATCAAGACTATCCTCCACCGATAGCCTAAAGCAATTTATTTCTAAACAGATAATAAATGCATCAATAGATAATTTGACAACAATTTCATAAGTGAGCAATTAATAAATCCAACTCCATAATTCCCTCTTATTATGAGCCAATTTCATTATTTCCAACTCAAGTCCATATTTCCATAACATTCCAAAATAATTATATAAATTAATTCATACAACAATTTTGGGCTTTCTCCCCCTTTTCTCTATAATGACCCAAAGGTCCCATATATCATCAATTCCATCATTTTAAGACCCAAAATACACATTTATGAGTCAAAATAGCCAAACCCCACTTTATGCATTTTGAAAACCTAGCACCCAAAATTACCCAACTTCAACATTACATCAAAATGACCAATAGTTTATGTCAAAGACCATAGAAATGAGTAGTTATCCCTACTTCAAATTCGAAGCTCAAAGGAGAAGATTAAGAAATTTGAAAGTCCTCTAAACCCCAATATTTTTGGATCAAAATGTAGCCCTCAACAAGCTCCACACTTTTTACAAAGGCCCAAGGATAGGAGATCACTTCTACTAGATCAAACCCTAGAGAGAAGTTGGAGTTTTAGAGTGAGGTGCTCTCCAATGGAGGTTTTGAAAAGTAAAAGAGAGAAAGAAAGTGTGAAAAGTGATTTAAAATCGCCCAGCTGCCATCTGATATACGACTAGTCCGCTCGAGCAGAGAACAAGACGCTCGAGCGTCAAGAACAAAAAACTGGACCCGCTCGAGCGCAAAAATACCCGCTCGAGCGCCAAGACACAATCAAGAAAACACACCCGCCGAAAGAAGGGAAACCCGCCGGCGTAGATTACCTCTTCCAAGATTTTTTTGACATTGAACACCCGCTCGAGCGTGAAAAACAACCCTGTAGTACTTTTGCAACGGCACAAAACGCTGGAAGAGTGCAAGCTCCGCTCAAGCGCGAAGGGATCCGCTCAAGCGGACCACCGAAAAACTGGGCAACAAGAAATGGGACCAAGGCTCAACCAACCTGTTCGAAACACGCCCAACACATTCTAAGACCCAAATATATGGAATTAATGGATGACAACAAGGCACATACAACAACTAACTCCACGGAACCTAAGTCTAGATACAACAATCAAAGGAGGAAGAACCAGAATTGCTATAACCTGAACTCTGCAAAAGTACTGAGAGCTCGCATTCTTTGCTCGAGCGCAACTTCCTATGCTCGAGCGAAAAATGCAAATTCTAAAATTTTCAGATTGCACTTCCAACTCCAAAGCTTGATTTTAATGTATCAAAACACACTCTTTTGGGCCAAAAATTGAGAAAACTCTTGCAAAGTCATAGGACTTCATGAATCGAAAGCCATTTTGCCAAAATCAAGCCCAAAAGCATGCCAATTGTGCAAAACCAAACTTGAAATGTATATGTATATCACATGTACGTAATAATGTAAATTCAAAGCTTCTAAAACATGAACAATTGAAGGAATACAAGTGAAACCATGTTGGATTCTTCAACGTATGCAAGTAAAGCTTCATGCATGTGTGAATGTTTGGAAATTGAACTCAAAACCTCATGAATTATGCCTGCATGGATGAACTAATCCCAAATTCCTTAATCTAAGGTCAATTCTCATGTTAACCACTTTAATCTCTTGAGTTCTTACACTAATGTTTTGAATACAAAATTTAAGAACATGTTTCTTACCTAGAGTTCTAAATTCTTTGAATTCTAGGAATTTTTTTGTACAATTCTACCAATTTCCTTTAATTTCCAACAATGTTTTCTCCTCAAGCTTTGATCTCAAAGTCTTCTCTCTCTCTCTCTCTCTCTCTCTCTCTCACCCTCTCCCCACGTTTTTGTTGAGAAGATGGTGACAATGAAGTGTATCTAAGGCTTCTAGAATCAATTGGCCTGATATAGGCTCAATTAGTGGAGATTAATTAACTTGAGTTAAGGGTAATCAATTGAGATTATTTTATTCTAATTGTTTGATTCCGAATTAAATTTTGATTAAACCTACCATAAAATTTTAAAAATTTTAAATAACACATAAATGAAGTCAGTTTAGCGTTTGGACGTTGATAAGGCTTTCAATTCACATAATGAAACAGAAACACAAACAAATATTTCTACGACCAATAGATATAATCACAATTAACACATAGCACATACAAGTAACTCAAAATTTCATCTCAATTACTTATTAAGCATCCTTAATTATGGATTATTAGTTAATCACTGGTCGAGGTTGTTACACATATGTTGCAAAAATCACCTAGTTTTTCAGAATTAGTAAAGGATTAGGACTAATTACAAATTTTGTGGAATAATTAATCATTAATCTCATAAAATAGAATATTAATAGAGGTCAATCATTTGATTGGGCGAAAAGGTTGCATCATTCAATGACCTTCCCTTTTCGTATCTAAGTTTCCAAACCTTAATTATTTGGTTGTGATAGATCAGGTCTACTACTTAGTTTTCATTGTTAAAGGTTTCTTAATCCACCATAAAAATTAAGTGGCGACTCTTATCAATGTGGAAAAGTTAGTTGGTACAATACTGTGTGGAAACACACCTTATACCCAAAAATGCATGGCATCCACACTCACTCTTGTGCTCTTCACCTGTTGAATAAACACAATTTGCTTCCAGCTGCTAATATTTACATCTGCTACTCACATGAGCAGCTTCGAATGTAGGGCTCATTAATGTTTCATGTGACTATTTATTATTGTATTTGCCTTCATGTGTCACATGTTGTCTTCTAATTGGATGGATTAAATATGGCGCCAATAGGTGTACACATTTTCAGTCGTGAAATCATCTCAACTACTATACTTGGAGCTTCATTTTGTAAACAATTTGCAATCAATTGTTCTCCTCTTGGTGGCCACAAAAATCTACACATTATCCATACCATTGTATGCTCTTATCGTGATGTATTTCTACGCTATCTACATAAACTTGCACATTATCCATACACTTGTACGCTCTCACCATACGCTATCTACATTTTTGCAATTGTTGCCTACATTGTTTACCCATAACCCATACTACTCATCTGATACTTGACAAAAGCGCCTCTCTTGTCACAACATATTCCACAAGCCTGTACAAGTTGGCAACTCACCTATCAGTGATCGATCTTTTGCCATTGATTGAACTAGATTGCTCCCAATCACTCTTGATCATTGCGATCAAACCCGATTATCTAGATTACTGCCAAAATCTGTCCAATCCCTTTAAAAATATTTAGAATTTAAAAAAAATTTCCATACTGATAAACCTGCAGCTCTGAAAACCTTAAAGACTACCTTCCTTAAAAAAAATTTCTATTACATCCACTGATCTAGTAAAAAAATAATGAACTATTAATCTCATACCTATGTCACATTGAATCTCACCCCTCTACATGCCAAAACACTTGATCTTGTTTCACATGCACAAATCAAAGAATCCCATTTACTTTGACTTTCATAGCCAACAAGCTCGAATAGTGTATCCCTGATTAGTGGTCCTAATTGATGCCCAACAACCTTCCGTACTCCTTTGTTAGACTACTACAGACTTCGCCATTTTTCTTTTCCTCTTCCACTTCTTTGTGTGTTCTCTTTGTGCCATAGTCGTGCTTCAACCAACCACATCTAGGATTGACAATACCACTTCTCTTGTTGGGATTATGTCATATCCTACTAACACAAATAAAAGCACACCATATACACATTGAAGAAAAAAACAATTACACAAACATTTACATAATTCGGGTTAAATTGCGTACATTCACATAAAAGAGAGATTCTATTTGATAAAAATAAAAAATTCATGTGAAATGGTCAAAATGCTCAAAACTTACACCACTACCTAAACCTCATACTCAAGAGTAATTGAGTCCTTACTTACCTAATGCCCTCACAATATTTTTCTCTCAGATCTTACATCAATTTTTTTCCCTCACCACTGTTTCAGTCTCTCACAGAAAAAGTCTATAAGTCACATGAGTACTTATGAGAATAATGTTAAAGACTCCAAAAATTCTACCAAATATCTCATATGGCTGTAAGACCCACAACATGTAGGTCTCATGTGAGTCTCACACCCATGTGAGACATTTGGTGGAAATTTTGGTAGAACTTTTGGGATATGTAGCATTTTTGTACTTACAATGGTCTACCCATAAGAAATCTAATTTTATATAGTTAGGTAACTAATACACATATTTGATTTTTCAGTAGATTCCGAAATCTACTATTTTAACTCAAATACATGTTTAAACTAACCTAATACATGTATGCAACCCACTTTACCTAATAACTGTATGATATCCACTTTTATCATATATATATAGAGAGAGAGAGAGAGAGAGAGATTTGGTGATAGACCCCTCAATGTTTAATTTGTCTTTCAAAAGGACAGGAATTATATAGATCCTTTCAAAACTCTCTAATATTTTAAAACTTATTTCTTTTACTATACTATCCTCATATATACATATATATATATCAGCTCTCTTGTAAAGTCATCCACAGTATATTTCAGAGTAAAATTTTACTTTGAATCATAGTAAACTTTACTTTGAATTAGAGTAAAATTTATTATGATTCAAAATAAAATTTTATATTATTAAGCAAATATATTGCCTTAGAGGTAAAATTTTACTCTCATTATATTAAACAACAACATTGTATATAGCAAAGTAAAATTTAACTTTCATTCTGTCAAACAAAATCAGAGCACATACCAGAATAAAATTTTACTCTCATTCTTTCAAATAAAAACAGAGGACATACCAGAGAAAAAAAAAAAAGAGAAATAGAGAGAGCACATATATTGTCTTAGATTTGGTTCAAACCCGAGTAAAATTTTACTGTTTGAAAAGCAGAGCATGATGAGGAGATAGAGAAAAATGAGAGAATATAGATCTAAGATTATAGATCTCAAGTTTGACGTCATCAATCTCAGATCTGAAGTCTTAGATGCTAACGATGACGATGGTGGCATCAAATGGCACTGGTGGTTAAGACGCTAGTGGTGAAACGGTGGTAGCGGTAGTGGTGACGAATAGCATCGATGGTTAAGACGGTGTTGGTGGGGATGACGGATGTGATGGAAACGATGGTAGTCATGGTAGTCGTTGTAGTAGAGATGTTGATGGTGGTGGTGGTGGTGTAGACGGTGGTGATGGTGGTGGAGAGAGCTCATAGCAAGAGATAGAGGAGAAAGATAGAGTGTGTGTGTGTGAAGGGATAAATTTGTCACACAAAATATAAATCTAAAAATTTTTGTCATTTATATAAAACTTTATAATTACAAGGGGGTTTTAGAAGTATAATTATTTTTATTTTATTTTATTTTATTTTATTTGGTCCTTTTAACAAGAAAAGGAAGGTAAAAGAAGTTTATGGTCAAATTTCCCATATATATATATATATATATAAGTAGTATTTTTCACTTTCTTAGATGACATATTTTGAGGGCTTACTTTTATTTTCTTCTAAAAATCACATCAATATGTATTTTCCATTTACATATAGAGTTCTACCCAAACTCAAACCCAATTTAAATTATATTAACTTTACCTATTTTATATGAATTGTATTCGCGAGAAATACTTCTTTCCATATATTTTCTATCGCAAATTCAGATAATCTACAAATCTAATATCAATTTTTTATGGACTCTATTTAATAAATACTTCTTTCACAAACTCAATTTGAGCTTTACACGAAATCTAACTACAAATTTATATGGATTATATTTTGATTGTACAAAATATTTTCTACATTATTTTATATAATCACAACTCACGGAAAGAAAAACCTAAGCAACAATGGTAGTCTTGAAAAATCTCTGAAATTTGGATTTACTACTTGGATTACTTTTTCAATTGTTCAACAATAAGTTGTTCTATTTTTTGATATCATATTACAAATGATTAATCACTTCACACGCTATGATGTATCTATCGTTAGGATGTTTTCATGTATTTTTTCTTTTTGGGTTTAGATATTGTTATGAGATTTTTTATTGGTTAGTCGTTATTAAATTTCTTTCATATAGTTGATATTTTAATTTAAGTGAAAGTATTTATTTTACAATCTTATAATTTAATATATATCATATAAAATCATTATATGATAATCCAATTACACAATATACTTATATTTAATTTTTTTCAATAAATTTTATGTAGTTTCTATTTCTACATATTTTTATTTTTCAAATGAATATAAAAGAAAATTAAATTATTAGAATTACTTTTAATTTTATGTTACTAATCATTCTTCTAATCTAACAATTATTTTAAATATCAAAATAAGTATTTATTTTACTATCTTATAATTTGATACATATCATACGAAATGATTATATAATAATTTATAATACGATATAACTAAAATTATCAAAATACACAAATAAATTAAGTAAAATTAATACATAGAAGTATTCAAGTAACACTTTTTTTAAAACAATAGCGCTAATATTATCAAAATAAATAATTGAAATCGTACTTTAAGTTTAATTTTAATTTTAAATTAAACACACATCGTATCATCAAATTTTATTTTATTTTTTATAAAAAAACTAACACGTGCACTACATAGGTCAACTAATGTGAACTAATCCTAAATATATGATTTTAAAATTGAAAAAGTAAAATAATATTTAATAATTAAGGGGATAAATATAATTAACTCTAAATTTTTTTACACCTCTCTCTGTACTTGCTGTGAACGTGTTATTTTCTCAAGTTTATTTGTAAGCAGTCTTTCTTAATGGCATCTTTCAATACCTACGTACACTATATATTACACATTTTCAAAATTTTGTCAATTTTATTTTTCTTTCTGTTTGTTTCTTAAATTGAAAATTAAAAAGAAAAATTAAATTATAAGAAGTGTACCAAAACAAACTGGTTTCAATTAGTGTAGGGTTGGTTGAAGACAAAGAAAAGAACATAAAAGATGGAAATTTCGCGTGTTTTCCATCATTACTGCGTTTGAATAATATATTGTAATTTACACTTGATGAGCTGCTTTCACTTTGTCAAGTGGGAAATGTTGAAGATATGTGTTTCCTTTCACTTTATCACTTAAAAGCTCTCCACAAAAACTAAAATAAAAACAAAAACCAAAAAATTATTCCCCACGTGAAAGTTGATAATTGGTAATTTCTCTCATTCTCTCTTACGGCAAACAAAACAACAGAGTATTCACATTAGTAGTCTCAACACATTAAGTTTTTAGCGACATATAACAAGTAACCATCCAAATATCCTTCTATCAGTCTCAACAAATCTGTTAAGCAATACTCAATAATTTATCTTTTTTTATTATTTATTTATTTTATATAGATTTTGCCCCCACTATTTTAACTTTATTGAGTATTATGAGAATGCATAAAAATAAAAAATAAAAAAAACTAAAAACTAATAATAATAGTAAAATAGTTAGTTAGAACAATACGTCTAAAGAATAATATATTTCTAAAACAAGCTACATAAAAAAATAAACAAATAAATAACTTCTGGATTATAATTTAGTCAAAATTTTATTAAGAATAAGTATTTTTTTAAAAAAATAATATAAAATAAAATTTTGTTTGTTTACGCATGAAAAATGAATATGCATAAGTAATTTTATCATTCTCAACAAATTTAAAATTCAAATACAATATAATAAGCTACAGTTGTTTAAAAAACACTTGTTGATACATACCCATTGAGTATATGATAAGGGTTTAATTTTAACAATTTTTTCGATCAAGTTGAGTTTTCAAAATTTTTTTTTTTCTTACCAAAAAATAGAAATTGGATTGACAATAATAAATATTAAGAAAGTATTTTCAAAAAATTATTTTGCCCAAAAGATAAAATTATATATAAGATTATGAGTTTTTTTAAATTTTAAATAATATAATTTTTAAACACTCAACCAAAGGGTTTTCAGTCAATAATTACGAATATCTCTATGATTCACCTGAAAAATTATTCCATGCCATTTGTGGCAATTGTCAAAAAACAATCCAAACCACTTATTTGGTAAAAATTTGTCCTACATTAGTTTTTCGGTAATTTTTGACTCGCCTTATAAAATATGTCATGCTCACAAATTTCTAAAAGACCTTTTTTAGTCAAGGAAGAATAAAATTATGCATGTTTCGCGATACAAAGTGGATAATATTTTGGTGTGTGTTTCAGCAATAGAATTGTCCACACAACACTTATGTGGAACCCATTTTTGGATCATACATAAATAAATGGTTATGATTCTTTTGTGGTATTGTCGCATGTCAATGCCCCTAGAACACAGAATAGTTTTTCCCCACACACCAAGTTCAGAGTAGATAAATGCATCCTTTTGGGCCACTTTTTCTGATCAAAATAAAATAAAATAAAATAAAAAAATGCATCCTTTTGGTGACTTCAACCTTCTATTTGTAGTCTAATCTTTGAATGGCCTTGTACTAGACTTTATTTTATAGTAAAACTAGTGTAAAATCCGTGTTATGTACGACCAATTAATGAGATGTGATAAATAATATTAAATTTATTAAAAATTATTAAATATTATGATATTAATTTAGATAGGTATTTAAATGATAGATTTGAGTGATTTCATTATGTTTATATAAATATGCAGGACTAATTAATTTTTTTAAAATATACTCAATCGAATAAATTTAATTAAAAATGAAGAGTAAGAGTGAAATTCTATAAATATAAGATAAAGATAAAGATTAAAAAAAAAAAAGATTTAAATTTGAATATGAATATAGAAAGATAAAATTAGATAAATTTTCAAGAAAGAATAAACTCAACTAAAAATCAAGAGCGGGAGTAGATTTTATAAATATAAGATAAAGATTTTAAAAAATCAAGTTTAAATTTAAAGATGAATTATAAAAAATATAGAGAGAAAAATCCAATAAACATCAAATAAAGATTGAAAACAAGAAATCAAGTTGAAATTTAAAAATTCAAAAATAAAATAAGATAAATCTAAAAAAAAAAATTATATATAATATAACTCTAAAAATAGAAGAACAAAAGAGGGTATAGTTGTTTAAAAATTGGATAAGAGTGAAATGCCACCTATAATTTTAAAAAAATTGAAAAAAAAAAAAAAAAAAAAAAAAAAAAAAAAAAAAAAAAAACCTCAAATATAAGAACTGAGGTGTAGTAAGTTAAAAATTAGATAAGAGTTAAATGGTAACTATAATTTTTTAAAATTTTATTTTTGTAGAGTTAAAAAATAAGCATTTATGATATCTTATTATAAAAATTTTAACTCTATTTTGTGTCTACTACTATTAATTTTTAACAATTTTTGTATTCTAAAGCTACTAATTAGGAAAGGAAAAAAAAATTCAAGGGATCACCTTTTTATTTCTTAATTTTGTTTTGTGTCAATAAGCTATAAATTTCAACAAATTTTGTATTCTAAGACTACTAAATAAAATAAAATAAAATAATTCACTTTTCATTTTAGAATCTTAGTTAGTCTCATTTTAATTTTGTTTTGCATCAATAACTTATAAATTTTAGCAACTTTTGTATTATGAAGCTACTAAATAAAATAAAATAAAATAAAATAATAATAATAATAATAATAATAATAATAATAATAATAATAATAATAATAACAATAATAAAACACTTTTCTTTTTAAAATATTAGTTAGTTTTATTTTTACTTTGTGTTAAGAGCCAGTAAAGTGTAATTAGTAGTGCTATGCACCAGTATAAATAAATAATCAAAAATTAGTTTTAAAATTAAATAATAATATAAATTTTATATAAAATATGTAGTAAAAATTATTTATAATCAATTAAATTTTATTCATTTTTATCAGAGTTATGCATATTTATATAAATGACTTGTATATTTATGCCAACGTGACATTCACCTAATCATTAAAAAGTGTCTTGTCTATGCCCTACTTATGAATCATTTAACCTATTTATGTATTAAATTGATAAATAAATATCTATAAGTATTTTTTGTATTTTAAATAAGAAAAATGAACATGTTTTTTGTAACCATCCAAATATTCTTCTATCGGTCTCAACAAATCTGTTAAGCAATACTCAATAATTTATCTTTTTTTTTTATTATTTATTTATTTATTTTATATAGATTTTGCCCCCACTATTTTAACTTTATTGAGTACTATGAGAATGCATAAAAAAAAATAAAAAATAAAAAAAAAAAACCTAATAATAATAGTAAAATAGTTAGTTAGAACAAAATGTCTAAAGAATAATAAATTTCTAAAACAAGTTACATAAAAAAAATAAACAAATAAATAACTTCTGGATTATAATTTAGTCAAAATTTTATTAAGAATAAGTATTTTTTAAAAAATAAAATAAAATAAAATATTGTTTGTTTACGCATGAAAAATGAATATGCATGAGTAATTTTATTATTCTCAACAAATTTAAAATTCAAATACAATATAATAAGCAACAGTTGTTTAAAAAACACTTGTTGATACATACCCACTGATTATATGATAAGGGTTTAATTTTAACAATTTTTTTCGATCAAGTTGAGTTTTCAAATTTTTTTTTTTCCTTACCAAAAAATAGAAATTGGATTGACAATAATAAATATTAAGAAAGTATTTTCAAAATTTTATTTTGCCCAAAAAGATAAAACTATATAAGATTATGAGTTTTTTTAAATTTTAAATAATATAATTTTTAAAAACTCAACCAAAGGGTTTTCAGTCAATAATTACGAATATCTCTATGATTCACCTGAAAAATTATTCCATGCCATTTGTGGCAATTGTCAAAAAACAATCCAAACCACTTATTTGGTAAAAATTTGTCCTACATTGGTTCTTCAGTGATTCTTGACACGCCTTATAAAGTATGCCATGCTCACAAATTTCTAAAAGACCTTTTCTAGTCAAGAAAGAATAAAATTATGCATGTCCCACGATACAAAGTGAATAATATTTTGGTCTGTATCTCAGCAATAGAATTGTCCACACAACACTTATGTGGAACCCATTTTTGGATCATACATAAATAAATGGTTATGATTCTTTTGTGGTATTGTCGCATGTCAATGCCCCTAGAACACACAATAGTTTTTCCCCACCCACCAAGTTCAGAGTAGATGAATGCATCCTTTTGGGCCACTTTTTCTGATCCAAAAAAAAAAAATGCATCCTTTTGGTGACTTCAACCTTCTATTTGTAGTCTAATCTTTGAATGGCCTTATACTAGACTTTATTTTATAGTAAAACTAGTGTAACGACCAATTAAAGAGATGTGATAAATAATATTAAATTTATTAAAAACTATTAAATATTATGATATTAATTTAGATAGGTATTTAAATAATAAATTTGAGTGATTTCCTTATATTTATATAAATATACAGGACTAATTAATTTTTTTGAAGTATACTCAATCGAATAAATTTAATTAAAAATGAAGAGTATGAGTGAAATTCTATAAATATAAGATAAAAATAAAGATAAAAAAAAATAAGTTTAAATTTGAAGAAGAATATAGAAAGATAAAATTAGATAAATTTTCAAAAAAGAATAAACTCAACTAAAAATCAAGAGTGGGAGTAGATTTTATAAATATAAGATAAAGATTTTAAAAAATCAAGTTTAAATTTAAAGATGAATTATAAAAAATATAGAGAGAAAAATTCAATAAACATCAAATAAAGATTGAAAACAAGAAATCAAGTTGAAATTTAAAAATTCAAAAATAAAATAAGATAAATCTAAAAAAAAAATCTAATATAACTCTAAAAATAGAAGAACAAAAGAGGGTATAGTTGTTTAAAAATTGGATAAGAGTGAAATGCCACCTATAATTTAAAAAAAAAAAAATTGTAAAAAAAAAAGAAAAAAAGAAAAGAAAAGGAACCTCAAATATAAGAATTGAGGTGTAGTAAAAATTAGATAAGAGTTAAATAGTAACTATAATTTTTTTAAATTTAATTTTTGTAGAGTTAAAAAATAAGCATTTATGATATCTTATTATAAAAATTATAACTCTATTTTGGGTCTACTACTATTAATTTTTAACAATTTTTGTATTCTAAAGCTACTAATTAAGAAAGGAAAAAAAAAAAATTCAAGGGATCACCTTTTTATTTCTTAATTTTGTTTTGTGTCAATAAGCTATAAATTTCAACAAATTTTGTATTCTAAGACTACTAAATAAAATAACATTTTCATTTTAGAATCTTAGTTGGTTTCATTTTAATTTTGTTTTGTGCCAATAACCTATAAATTTTAGCAACTTTTGTATTATGAAGCTACTAAATAAAATAAAATAATAATAAAAAAAAAAACATCACTTTTCATTTTAAAATATTAGTTAGTTTTATTTTTACTTTGTGTTAAGAGCTAATAAAGTGAAATTAGTAGTGTTATGCACTAGTATAAATAAATAATCAAAAATTAGTTTTAAAATTAAATAATAATATAAATTTTATATAAAATATGTAGTAAAAATTATTTATAATCAATTAAATTTTATTCATTTTTATTGGGGTTATGCATATTTATATAAATGACTTGTATATTTATGCTAACGCGACATTCACCTAATCATTAAAAAGTGTCTTGTATATGCCCTACTTATGAATCATTTGACCTATTTATTTATTAAATTGATAAATAAATATCTATAAGTATTTTTTATATTTTAAATAAGAAAAATGAACATGTTTTATACATATCTATTAAAAAAATTGAATATATGTAAAAAATTATATATTTTTGTTAACAGGAAATAAATAGTTACATATATTAAAATATTAAAAAATTATCTAAGATAGAGTTGCCTTAAATTACATGTCATATTTTAGCTTTAATCGTAGTAAAAATATTTGATAATAATAAATTAAAACATTATGTATAAATTATATTACAATTTATCGATTCGTGTTCGGTATGAGCTAGTTTAGGGGTTTTAATATTTGATTAAACATTCAATGGATCAATTTTTGGGCTTCGTTTTGATAATCCGAACCATTCATATTTTAAGATTCATCGAGTACATCATCCCTGCAAAATAATCAAGTCGATTACATAACGAAATCACGTGTTTGGATCAATTTTATATGAACTGTTTATTTTCTCACCATCCATTTTTTTTCATGCAAAACTGATACAAAAACATAGTTATCATATGATCAACTTGATTTTTTACAAGAATTATGTACTCGATAAATTCTAAAATATGAATAGTTCATATTATCAAAATGGGATCCAAAAGTGAGCCCACAAGGCCCAATAGCACCTCTCTAATCCGATAGAGGATTGGAGAGAAGCCCACGCCATGTTAAAAAATCAATAATGTTTAGATTCTAAGTTAAAGAATTAATTGTTTTTCATATGTATATGTATGAATGTTTCAAAATGAGGCATTAATGCAATCTTAGGGAAGCAATTTTGATAATAAATTTGGGATGATAAACATAAATTAAGGAAGTAATTTGAAATGGTAATTATGGTAGCACTTAATATAAAACTCTATGAATTTAATTATGAACTAATTAAAATGCAACACATAATGACACTTAGTATTTTATTATTAAACAAATTAAAAATTTTTAAAAAAAAATGAGTTGAGAGTTTTTTTTTTTTTTTTTGAGCTAGGGTTGACAGTTTGAACCTTAAAGAAACCCTATTAATGTTTACTATGTATGAAAATAATGAGATTTGATATATCTGTTTAGTAATGGCCATGCTGAAAATAAAAATATAAAAATATAAAAAAAAAAACATGTTACGAAATTTTAATTATATAAATTATTTTATTCTTTATGGTGAAGAATTTTAAATATTTTAACAGAAAATATTTTACGACGAAATATTTTTGAGTATGTGATTTATTAATTTTTTTAATTGGAAAAACTCCTTTTTTGAGTGTGATTTATTAATTATTTTTTCTTAATTAGAAAACTCCTTCCTTATTTGATGGTAAGGAAGGAATGGTTTTAAGAATAAAAAATACATTCTTTGTTTAAAAAAAAAAAAAGTGTGTTAGTGTGTAATTTATTAATTATTTTATTAAATTAAAAAATTAAAAAAATTATATTGAACACTTAGAGCTCTCTTAACTCTTCCCACTAAAAATCCTATTTCCTTATTTTATTGTAAAATGTTACACGATTAACAAAAAAAAGAATACGATTACCCATACATTGATTGAATGATATTCATTGGTCCTCCAGCATAACCACTTGATAGTAGCGCTGCATGTCGGGTGGGTTCACTTGGAGTAATTTGAACTGAGTTGCAACCTTTTTAGGATTAAATGTTTTGAATTCAGTGCAGGCAGATAAACATTTAGAAACACAGTCTAGCTATCCGAAACAAAAATTAATTTAAGTTGAGTTCGGGTAAGACAATCCGAAACTCATTATATATCTTATACACAACTAACATTAGAGGTGAACATGATTCAGATTAGTTCAGTTTGAGATAAAATCAGAACTAATCTGTTGTCTATGATTCCATAAAAATTAAAATTAAACCAATCCATTTAAATTATAGAACCAATCTGAACCAAACCATTTAAACACAATTCGGCATGATTTGAAACCATGGTTTCACATAATCTGTTCACACGAAAAATCATATAACATTTTCAAAAAACATTCCACCTATCATAAATTTTAAAAATAATAATAACATGCCCACCAAACAAAAACATAACATTTAACAAATATTCATTAATGTGCCTATGTCAAAACAAAACTTAAACAAACATAATATCTAGGATTGTATGCATCAGGATGTACGGTATGTAATTTTTAGTCGCCTATTGTACAACTTTTGGCAACTAAAAAAAGTTAAGTCACCAAATTTGGTTGCTAAAAGTGTAAGTTATTGTAGTGTGTATATGATTTTAAGTTACATACGGTCCGGTTCGGTTCTAATATGAAATCAGGAACTTAAATCTGAAACTGATCTACAGAGACCAGTTTCCCAATTTTTCAAATCAGAATCGAACCATGGATTCAAAAAAATCTGTCCAAATCTATTAGATTGGACTAGACCAGTCCAGATTACGAAATTTTGTAATTTCCTTACTCAGCCTTAAGTAACATAACACGAAAGCTACCCCTTTACCTTTCTCACTCAGAAATGACAGAGACCACCACAGTGACACATTGATTCCTCAAAAATATATTAATAAAGTCTAATTTTAACAAATTAATTAGCCTAGTAAAAAAAAAATTTCAATTCTCAAGTGATTTGGAAGCCTAGTCCTATTTTAATTTGTTATGCTCAAATCAGATTTGGATAGACAATTTTGAGTTAGAGGTCCGGCTTGGACAATTAACAATTCATGCTGAATTTGAACAATTTCCTCAACTTGACTTGGACAATTTACAATTCATGCTGAATTTGAACAATTTCCTCAACTTGACCTGGACAATTTACAATTCATGCTGAATTTGAACAATTTCCTCAACTTGACCAATTTGCCTGCGTTGCACCCCTACTTCATAAGGTCAAGAATTCAAAAATGAACTAACTCCGACAAGCATTGTTAGCCAAAACCCCTTACATTTTATCAGAAGGTCAAAAGTTCTATCATAAGACTTTCTCCTTTCCAAAACTGCATCTTTCGATTAAAAATCAAAATCAAAAGATGTAGGTAGAAGTTATTCAGTGTCCATGGAATATGGTCGACTAGTGCTGCAAGATGATTGTTGAAAAAATGAAAAATCTTAGAAATATTGACTTTGTGATTATGTTTCAATTTTAAATTGTGAATACCAATCGCAAAAGCCTAGGGCCACGAAGAATTCTTTTTTGATCGGAAGAGATATTCTCTAAACTTTTCTCCCTTTAGGGTTTCTCGAGTTGGAGGCTGCTGGTGGTAGGGGAGGGGTTTTCGGCAGCCTCCGGCCTTCTCTCCCCTTCCCCTACCCCTTCTTTTGCTCTTTCCTTTCCTTTTTTGCTTTCCCATCACTTGGAAGCTTTGCTTTCCATTCTCTCCCTCCTTTGTGAGGTGTTTTCCCTCACCCATTCACTCCGGGAGTGGCCTTTTCAGATCTGCGCCTTCCCCGCCTCTGCACCACCATCTTCTCCATAGCCACTACCTTCTCTTCCTCACCGGTCGGATTCGTCTTCTCCATCGCCGTTTTGTCCATAGCCACCGCCTTCTCTTCCTCCCTCTTTTGCCGACGCCGGATTCGCCTTTGCCACCGCCTTCACCGACTCTTCTCCGCCGTCTCTTCCTCGCCGGTCTTCTCCGTCGCCGGATTTGCCAACGTTGCTGTCGGATTTGCTAGGTTGTGGTCTATCTTGTTTGGTTTTCTTTTGTTTGTTTTTTTGTTTTTCTTTCCTATGTTTCTGGGTCTGTATGGTTCTTAGAGTCCATCTATGCATCTTTGTTTAGCTTATCCTCATTGTGGTTGGGATCTATGATTTATTTCGGACATGCTCTATTGTCGAACTTTTATGATCGTCTCTACATCGCAGTACGAGCACGTGTACGTTATGTACGTCTGAATATTTTCATAGTTTTCTTCCTTGGTGCTTCTTGCATTATTTTCTCTTTGCTTGGTGTAAGTTTGGCTTATATGGACTCTTGTAAATGCCGTTTTGGCTTTATTAATTGAAATATCTCTTCCGATCAAAAATAAATAAATAAATAAAAATACCAATCGCAAACAAACAATCAATAACAAATAGGCACAACGATTTAACGTGAAAAAAATCACAATTGAAATACCTCTAATTGTGATAAAAAAAAATAAAATAAAAAATAAAAAAATCATGAGTCATAACTACCCTCAATTACTTAACGAATCTACACACGAATTGAACCAAACCCAATGTGTCCTTTCCACCACTGTCTTCAACTCAGAATTGCTTTGCCCAACGTTGAATCCACAACGCCGATTCAAATTCATGATGGTGAGCCACTCTAGAATCCACCAAAGCTTCAAGTTGAAGTTCCGAAAATCCACCAATGAACACCTTTCTCTTTATGTGAATAAAAGAACGAAAATAACCCTTGATGTTTATCTCGATTTAGTTCGTTAACCAATCAATCACTTTCTATACATCAAGAAAACTCATATAAAAACATCATCTAATGTAGAACACTTTGTATTTTACTGCTCTCGGAGAATCTGAACGAGTTAAATCCTAAAAATAACAAACGGCACACTTTATAGTAAGCAGAGTCGCAATGACCGCTCGAGCGCACACTTTACCGCTCGAGAGGTGTAAGTAAAGGCTGTGCAAAACATATAGGCCAACTACTCAAGCACAACTTCTACCACTCAAGCAATAAAATAAGTTTTACAAAAGTTCTGAATGCAGGCTGAAATACTGGATATATTATTTCACCGCCTGATGTACTATTTCACCACTCGAGCGGTCAATCAAATTTGGCTTTGGGGACACTATCCCTCAACTCTGCCTAGGCGCTACCTCTAATTCGCTAGGAGGTGCTGCCCATTAGACCCCCGTAAGCCGACCGGGCAACTTGATCTCTATATATATAGTCAACGAAATAGCAAACAAAGAATGCTTAAGATACAAAATGTCAACAAAAACTCCTCTACACAGGCACAATTTGGGTTGGATTCACATCTAAACACTCACACTAAAACAAAAGAGCAAATAAAATTACAATTAAAATGAGTTTTGTCAAATAAGATTGCCAATTACAAAAACCTAACAATTGTGATTGCTGAATATTGTGAGGTTCACTATTTTATGTTGGTGATTGAAGAATAACTTGGTAGAATGGCATTTTGTTATAGATTTGTGAGATGGCTATGTGGTCCCATGGGGCACCAATAATTTCCCAAAACAGTAGTTTGCACTTAGGATAAAATAACTATCACTTGATACTGTTGCTATAACAAATGGAGAAATTACAAATCTGAAAAAGATTTATAAAAAAAAAAATACAAAAATATGAGATGTGCAATTTTTTCTATGCAACAAAACCTCAACAAAAATTGCACTCTCCGACTTTTAGTAAATAATTTTCCCACTTTCTACTTTTTTCTAATTTTTTATTATTTTGTAATTTTTTATAGCAAATTTTATAGAAAATAGATGGTTTTCACATGAGTATACCCTTGAATATCCCAAAACGTTCAAAGAAGCTATCACACCAACTCATTAGTCAAAATCATCTAATCAAACCACAATTTACGTTATTAGGACAGTGTCACAATTTGTTAATGATTCGTCATCATTAGTCTCAACCATTCACAACCTAAGATATTCTTAGATTACATTTTAACATACCCACCATCTCTTATTATCAGATTGGGACTGGTTTTTCTCAAGTACTAATCTAGGTTGGAGAGGTCTGTACAGACTTGTGGATTTTATTACAAGTTTTATTTTAATAATTTGAATCGTTTATTTTATTAGGCATTGTGTGTATATTATCCATAAAAAAAATCAAGTTGATTCAATATTCACAATCCCTTCATTTTATAGAATCTATCTCTAAAAAAATTAAGTGTCAATGTGTTTCTGATAAGAATCTTGAAACTATATTTTTCTCAGAAACAGATCTGTAGCTTACATGTTATTATATACTAAAAACAGAGAAAAATATCTAATACAAAATATCTAAGCTAAACTAATTCTTAACAATCTAACAAACTTACTTAACTGACTACATAACAAGCTAACTATCTATATAACAAACTAACTAACCACCATAACCAATTCCATTATAGCTACAGATCTGTGACGAATGCTCAGAATGCATGAGGCGATGATGAATGCCGAAATTGGGAGAAGGCAAAGTGATGAAAGGCGATGCTAAGTACTAGAAGAAGATGTTGGTGTTCTTCCGTGTTGTGTGTTGTCTTTGTAACTTCTTCATCCCCTCAAGCCGATAGAGGCGGAAACACTAGCGACTTGTCACGAAGATAATGAAAGCGGAAAGGAGAAAGAGGCTTAGTGAAAATATCGTGACCGATCAAGAGTAGGAATATATTTAAGTGCAATCTGTTTAGCAGTCACTTTTTCCGAATAAAATGGCAATCAATTTCTATATGTTTTGACCGAGAATGGAAAAGCAGATTTGATGCCAAAGCCATTGCAGAGAGACTATCGGACGATAACAGAGTAGTGGAAGAAGAAACACGAAATCTTTGAGCATTCTTGAATCCAAGTGAGCTCGGTGTGGCATGAGCTAAGGCTCTATATTCACCGGTGGATGATCTTGAGACAGTGGCTTGCTTTGTAGATGACTAGGAAATCAAGTTGCATCCAAGATAGACACAATAGCCGGAGGTTGACCTACGATCAAGAGGATCACTTGCCCAATTTGAGTCTGAGAAGACGGAAAGATCAAAAGAACTAGGTGTGAAAGAGAGACCATAAGACAATGTTCCTTTGACATATCGAAGAAGTCTCTTAACTGCTTGAAAATGTGCATTAGTGGGAAGATGCATAAATTGACAAGCCTGATTCACAGCATAGGAAAGATCAGGTCTTGTGATAGTTAGATATTGCAGACCACCGACTAAACTTCTATATAGTGAAGGTTGAGTAAAAGGCACAGAATCAGCAGCAGAACATGTAGTCGTAGCAACCATAGGAGAAGAACATGGTTTGCGCCGCCAAACCAAATTTTGTGCAATAAGGTAGCAGCATATTTGGCTTGAGATAAGAAGTAACCATGCTCAGCAGAAGACTGAACTGAAATGCCCAGAAAATAAGACAGGGAACCAAGTTCTTTCATTGAAAAAGCCTTGTGCATTTGCTGAAGAAGATTAGCAATGAGTGCAGAATCATTACCAGTTAACAATATATCATCAACATAGACCAAGAGCAAGGTGAGACTAGCAGGGGTTTTTCTGATGAAAAGAGAAGTGTCAGACAAACTGTTAATAAATCCCTGAGAGAGCAAGAAGGAAGAAAAGGTTGAGTACCAAGCCCGAGGAGCTTGCTTGAGCCCATACAAAGCCTTCTTAAGCTTGCAGACATAAGTAGAAGATTGCACAAACCCGGGAGGCTGCAGCATATAAACTTCTTCTTGAAGAGTACCATGAAGAAATGCATTGGAAATGTCTAGTTGTTTGATAGGCCACTGATACTGAAGAGCAATGCTTAAGAAAATGCGAATTGTGGGTTGTTTAGCAACGGGACTAAAGGTCTCATGAAAATCAATTCCTTCTTGTTGCAAAAACCCCTTTGCCACCAAGCGAGCTTTATAACGAACAATTGTGCCATTGGAATCTCTTTTAATTCGAAAAACCCATTTGCATCCAATAGCAATCTTATGAGAAAGAAGGGCAACAAGGTCCCAAGTGCCTTGTTGTTGAAGAGCTTGATATTCTTCCTTCATGGCTTGAAACCACACAGGAGAATTAAGAGCAGCTTGAACAGAGGTAGGTTCAGTCTCAAGGAGAGAAACTGGAGCAGAAAAACAGTGAGGAAGTTTATGCTTAGAGCGAGTGATCATGGGATGTGTGTTAAATACAGAGGAAGGAAGAGAAAGAGAAGGTAAATCAATAGTAATAGAGGTAATAGGAATAGGTGGAGCAACAGAAGTAGGAGTAGGAATAGATTGAGTAACAGGAGTAGAAGAAGGCTCAGAAGTAGCAGGAGATGGAACAGACAGTGGCAGTGAGGAAGACTGAGATTGAGCAGAATGCACAGATGAAGGCACAGAAGTAGAACTAAGAGACGAAGGCCAGAAAAATGACTTAAGAACAGATAAATCTGAAGATGAATAAGAAGATCCTGAGGTATGTGGCTGAGAGAATGGAAAACATGATTCATTAAAGATAACATGTCTAGAAATGTAGATTTTTCCAGAGAGAGGTTCAAGGCACCTATAACCTTTAATAGTAGGATGATAGCCTAGAAAAACACAAGAAACAGATTTTGGTGCTAGTTTGTGAGGAGCATAAGGTTTTAACCAAGGGAAGCATTGGCAACCAAAAACCTTAAAAAGGGAATAATCAGGAGTGAAATGAAACAATTTTTCAAAAGGAGTCTTGTGCTGTAAAATGCTAGAAGGCATTCTGTTAACAAGAAATGTAGCGGTGGCAATAGCATCAAACCAAAAATGGATTGGCACCGAAGAATGATGAAGCAATGTAATAGCAGTGTCAATAAGATGTCTATGTTTACGTTCAGCTATGCCATTTTGAGCCTGAGTATATGGACAACTACTTTGATGAACAATGCCATGAGAAGACAATAAAGCATCAACTCTTTTATTCACAAATTCAGTACCACAATCAGTGCGAAGTATTTTAAGAGAAGTCTGAAACTGAGTGGCAATATATGCTTTGAATACAAGCAATTTATCATACACCTCACTCTTGTAATTCAAAGGATACACCCAAGTAAATCTACTGTAATCATCTACAAACAAAACATAGAAACGAAATGGGGCATTATCCACCGTAAAAGGTCCCCATACATCACTATGGACTAAAGCAAAAGGACAATTAACAGAAGCATTAGACAAAGTGAAAGGAAGTCTATGAGATTTAGACACATTACAATCAAGGCAAGAGAAGGCCTTATTCAAAGACAGTTTATTAGGTAAGAAACTAGCTAGATGCTGAAGCTTTGATGAAGATGGATGGCCTAATCTTTGATGCCAAAGCATATCAGACACAGAAGCTGTAGTACTAGACTGAAAAACTTGAGGAGATGAGGATTGCTGAGCAGATGGAAGGAACTGATAGAGACCATTGATATTAACACCCCTATGTAGAATCTTGTTTGTGCATTTGTCCTGAATGACAAAAGTATTAGCATCAAAAATAACAAGACAATTGTGGTCTTTAGTAAGTTGATGCACAGACAACAGATTTGAAGAAATGGCAGGAACATAAAGAAGATTGGAGAGTTGGAAAGAATGATGTGGTGTAGGCAAGATACCTTTACCAATATGACTGATTTGTAAGGAAGAACCATTACCAATTTGAACCTGCTCCTGGCCTGGATAAGGCTGAAATTGTTGAAGATTAGTCAAGTCATTGGTCAGATGATTTGTGGCACCAGAGTCAACATACCAAGGAGGTATGGAAGAATCAGCAGAATTTTGAGATACTGAAGCAGTATAGGCTCTTGATGGAGACATGGAGGACTGAAGTGAGTTGGTGCCAGTAGAAGGCTGAAAGGAGTTGCCAGTGGAAGGCTGAAAGGAGTTGTTGTTAGTGAAAGGTTGAAAGTGAGGATCCAGTCGGTGCCAACAGTCAAAAGCATTATGACTCAGACCTCCACAAATCTGACATCCAGCAGTAGAAGAAAAATGGCCTCTGGATCTATTAGTATTATACCTAGTATTGAATCTTCCTCCGCGAAAATTAGTATGTCTACCTCCTCTAGAACCACGATATAGACTTCTGCCCCTTGCAGAGTGAAAACCTCAATTGTAAGCATTTGAAGAATCATAGTTAGTATGAGATGAAGATGACGATCCTCGTGAGGCAGAGTAGGCAACAGTAAGATCAGTTCCAGTAGACTGTTTTTGTTCAATGTGAATGGACTCTGAGCATAACAAAGAACACAACTGTTCCATGTTGACAGGTTCAAATCGAGTACGAATAGAGGTTTTGAAAGCATCATATTCTGCTGGTAAACCATTCAAGGTAAGAAATACCAGATCTTCATCATCAATTCTTGCAGAAGCCAATGCCAACTGAGCTGCGAGATCTTTGATTTGTGACAGATATACCTCCATTGAAACTGACTTCTTACTGAGTGTTTGAAGTTTGGTTTTTAGTTGATGAATGTGAGAACGTGAAACTGAAGTAAATTGCTTCTCTAAGAATTGCCAGACCTGATCACTGTGAGTCAGATGAAGAACAGAAGAATAAATGGATGGAGATAGAGTTGCTGTCAGGAAAGTGAACAGATGAGCATCAATCAACTGCCATTTTGCATAACCTGGATTTGGAATAGTTTTTCCAGAAACATCAAGAATTTCTGAGGATGGACATGGATGAACTCCAGTCACATGATCAAGAAATCCAGATGCTCTAAGCACATTTGTCATCTGTGATTTCCATATGAGAAAATTGTTTGCCTCGAGCTTCACTGTGATGAGAGAATTGAAATTCGAAATTAGTGAACTAAGATTTGGAGGTAACGAAGCATCTGCCATTGAAAGGCTGTGGATCTTGCTCACGAGAGCTTAGTGCTCTGATACCATGATAAGAATCTTGAAACTATATTTTTCTCAGAAACAGATCTGTAGCTTACATGTTATTATATACTAAAAACAGAGAAAAATATCTAATACAAAATATCTAAGCTAAACTAATTCTTAACAAACTAACAAACTTACTTAACTGACTACATAACAAACTAACTATCTATATAACAAACTAACTAACCACCATAACCAATTCCATTATAGCTACAGATTCAGGATTTAATGCTCAGAATGCATGTGAGGCGATGATGAATCTTGAAATCTTGGGAGAAGGCGAAGTGATGAAAGGCGATCTTTGAGTACTAGAAGAAGATGTTGGTGTTGCTGCTGTGTTGTGTGTTGCTGCTGTAACTTCTTCAGTTTCAAATATTAATATATGACAAGTTTGGCCACATATATACATTAATAAATACCAACATTTGGTTAAATTGAATTTGTTTTTAAGTGTGAGATATTAGTTTTTTCAGTCAATTTATAAGATAAAAAAAAATTGCTAGTGTTTTTTTTATTTTTTATTTTTTTTTATTTCATTGGGATCAATTTATAAAACTCATAAATTTGTTTTTATGTTTCTTGATTTCACTGGGTTTACTTCGTAAATTGTCAAAAGATTTGGATGAAATCTATATATACTAAAAAAAATTAAAAAATTTTGAACCTTTAGTGGTGTTGTACAAAATCAAATAAACATCTCTAGAGACAATCTCCTTTGGACTTGGATTTGAAGCTCAAAATTCCCCTTAAATGGTCTATGTTTAATGTCTTCATAATATACTTCCGGTCAGATTTGTTCTAAAAATCAGGAAAATCCAGCCTAATGCAATATGCCCTAGATGTTTGATGGAGGAAGAAACATTAGAGCACATGTTTTTCCAATACCCAGAATCCCAAAGAGTGTGGAGAGGCAGCCCGTTAGGTCTGGATTTTTCAGTTGGCACTCCGACTCCTTTTCCTAATTGGCTTGAACAATGGAGGACTGGGTAAAGAGTAATGTTAAAGACTCAAAAATTCTATTAAAATTTTTATTGAATGTCTCACATGGGTGTGCATGTGAGACATTTGGGCTAAAAGATGATGATTACATTTGACAGGTGGTTGAAATGCTGTGGGGCCATTTGGAAGCATAAGGAATAATGCAATTTTCCAAGGAACATCTTTAACATGTCATCAAACGATTACTCTTGCTCAAGATTTGTTTGTTTCTTCGACACGGAAAAATGGGATCCAAGAGTTTAATGACCATTTGTCTGAAACTGAATCTAACGCCTTACATTCACCAGGTCATTCCAACAAAACATGTATATTGTTAATGATATTCCTTAGGATTTGATTTTCAGGGTTGCAAAATTGTAGCGGATGGGTCATGGAGACATGAAGATGGACAAGGAGGGATGGCTTGATTTTGCTACAACGGGAGCAATGAACCAATAGCACAAAAGGCCAGCCAACCGAATTTGCCATCAGCTTTTACCGCGGAGGCTGCAGCATGTAAACAAGCCATTCAATAGGCGAAGGAAGTATATCCATATGTACTGACTCTCAAGTTTTATCTGATGCGTTATTGTTGGCTTTTTTGATTTTCGAAGGTTAAAAATATATATAGAGCGTGCCAGTAACAATCAATAAGTCTTTTACAGAAATAATAAATACCAACCAATTTATCAGACAGTTGCTTTGAAGCTCTTTTAACCTTAATGAAGAGGATTTTCACAGGTGACTTGTTTTAGAAGAAAATTCAAAAGAACTAATCACAAAAGTAAAAGAATGAGGAAGAGAACAGTGTCAGAAAATAAATTTTATTAAGTAAACTGATGTTTACAAATGTACCTTCGCACTTACACAACTTCAAAAGGGATTACAGCCTAAATAGACTAACTTAGAACTACTTCTAAGAAACTAAGATGCAGTGCGGAAAGTAAATGACTGGAAGGTAAAGAACTGGAAAAGTAAAGAATTGGAAAAATATAAAGTAAAATAAACTGATTTCTAGATCTGGTTCTGGTTCTGGTGTCCTCCACTATCAGCTTTCTCCTCTATTTATACGCTCTGGTAGTTACCGTCGAAGTGGCTGATAACTGTTGAAATAGATGATAACTATCAAAGCAATCTCCATGATCATGGGACATGGTTTCAAGCATTTTGCCTCCACTAAGCCATTTCTTGCAATTGGGTTTCCCTCATGAATATGAATTTAAATTTTCAAGAAATGTTTAGTCACGTCACCTTACTCCTTTCAATTGTTCCAATACTTCGCAGATCCATTGCCATTTATATAATTTGACACGTGTCCTCTAATGACTAGAGATCTTTACTAGTTCTTCAAGTTACCCTTGATGGACCACGCGTCACACTGTGATTGGCTGATACAAAATATATGGCTAACACTACCCTCGCACTAATATAACCAAGACTTGGTAATATTAGTGGATCGATGCACTATTGCCCACGTTATGAGATGTGCATGGTAATTAATTGTTCTGGAAGTATAACTATCTTCAAGCAATGTTTAAAACATTGAACTGCCCCCTATGCTTGAACCTCAATTACACTATCTGTGTAAACGAAGAGAATTTTGCATCCTTGATGGCTAATCAAACCTTCTGCTTCATGGATCAAGCATATGAAAAGGTTCTAGACAGTGATGGCTATAGACACCCCATTTTTTACCGCTGTAGACACCCCATTTTTGACCGACCTTAAGACTCAGACGTCACCGATTGAGCGCTCGGTGATGTTACATATTGTGCTCGTTCAGAAGTCTCAGAGTCGCGGCCGTGTGCCCTGCCTCCGGACTTCCGAACCCTCTTCTGTGCCTTGTCTCGGTTTGCGAACCAGACTCGATTTTCTCTGTTTTCTTTCCTGAGGGGAGGGAGTGGTCCCGTAGACTATTTCTTAGTGGCCGTGGGCAACATTTCGTGGCCGTAGGCCATTTTGCCCATTTCGGAGCCCGGTTCCCGGTTTTCGGAGCCGTCAGGCCGTGTGCCTCGGTTCGGGACCGCCCAACCATCTCTGATTTCTCCGGTTTTTGGCATGCATCTCATTTACTCCTTTTTGAGGGACACTGGAGTCTTAGATACCCACTTCGTGGTCGAACACCACTCCCGGTGCCCAATGGCTGTTTCGGGACCGGCTGCGTGTTTTGGCCCCCGAGCCTTCATTTTGCATCGGTTTGGGCTCATTTTTGGTGGAGGCCTTATTTTCATGGTTAGGAAGGTCACTGGGGGGTGGGATCCTAGAAATTGTCTCAGCAACCAACTTTTTGTTTGGTCAAAAGTGGTTCAGCATGAATCCGGAAAGGAGAAAAGTCTGCGCGGTTTCACCGAAACGGGCGTAACTCTTTGCACAAGAGTAATTAAAATGTACGACCACCACCATTGGAAATATTATTTCCGGGGCTTCATTTTACACTCAAGAATCTCCTAAGTCCAGATCCGGGGGGAGGAGATATGGTTGGTTGAAGTCTGGTTAGACCGAATCTGCGCGGCTTTACGGAAACTGGCATAACTTTTTCTACAGGAGGAATTTTGATGCAAGGTTTACGGCATTGGAAAGCTAACTTCAAGGGCTACATGGCTGACTAGTCCTATGTCTTGGACCTTTTGACCCTAGCCGGCCGGCCACCATTTCCAGCCGGCCAGCCACTTGCAACTAAAGCACTTTTTGCCCACCTTTTCTCTGGTTTTCTTGCCTATATAGCTGGCCTCCCAGATCTTTTTGAGGGGTTGGAAAATATCTCTCAAGGATATACAAGCATATCTCTCTCTATCTCTCTAAAAACTCTCAAGTTTTGGTCTCATTTGTTCATCAACACCAAGCCTCACCATCACCACCTCCATTCCAGCAGCAAGGGAAGCTTTTTCAAAGGCTAATAACCAGAAAATTGAAGCCAAGAAGCAACAAAAGCTTGATCTTCAAGGGTAAGTCTCAAATTCCCTTTTTCTAGCTTATTTTTGCTTCAATTTTCTACCCTATTTTCTCACTATTTTGGGCTCTGACCCCTACTGATTTTAGGCTTATTTTGAGCCCCTATACAACATTGTAGAAGGGCTCAACCTTGTTTGGCATCTCTATCATGCACCTCTTTCAATATCACTCTTTATGCCAATATTTTGCATACTTTCTTTAGCTTATGAGTGATTCATTTTCGAGCCTGATATAAACTATGAGTGGGCCTATTTTGAGCCCCTCTTCAACATTGAAGAAGGGCTCAACCATGTTTGGCCTCTCTATCATGCACTTTCTTTGTAATTCTCCATATTTACCGTAAAATTGCATGATTTTTTTTGGCCTACTTGAAATCTGTTTTGGAGCATGCCATAAACTGTGATTAGGCTTATTTTGGACCCCTCTACAACATTGTAGAAGGGCTCAACCTTGTTTGGTGCTTCCATACATGACCTCTCTTTATAGCCCCTATTTGGTCCATTATCTTGCATGATTTTTTAGGCCTATCTTGCTTCTATTTTCGGCCATCATCAGGTCTGGAAATAGTCTTAAAATGACCCACTCTTCATGTTTTGTTAAGGGTCTTAGGCTTTTTGGTGAATTCTTGGTATACCTCTCTTTATAGCCCTCTTTTGGCTCATATATATTGAGCAT
Source organism: Camellia lanceoleosa (assembly GCA_025200525.1). NCBI lineage: Eukaryota > Viridiplantae > Streptophyta > Magnoliopsida > Ericales > Theaceae > Camellia > Camellia lanceoleosa. The sequence goes on from CM045770.1 coordinate 139,687,262, forward strand.
ATCTACATACTGTTTTAGGAGATGTCATCTACTGTAAATGTGCATATTTTTGGTCCCTCTTTAATGTTGTAGAACTGTATTTTTCATTTTGAGCATTTTGTATACCACTTGCTTTATTATTCCCCTCTTTTCCCCCATTTTTGCATGCTATTTTTGCCATACTTGTGGCTATTGTTTGGCCCTGCTTTGTACTGGAAAAATGCTAATTTAGGGACTTCCTAGAATCTGTCTTTACACTTCATATCCATATTGTGCATGTTAGGCATAGCTGCAAGTCATTTCGGGTGCTTAGCATAGCATTTCGGGCATCGGGTGTAATTTTGCTATAATTCGGGGGCTGTTTTTGCATCATTTTGGCTGCTGAAATTTGCATTTTTCCATATGCCATATGCCACATCTCATTTGTATACCATTTTCATAATTTATGCCATCGTCTCGGTTTGCGTGCCCGTGTGCACGCATTTCGAGGCAGCTCATTTTCATCTCTCGACATCTTATGTGAGTGTGGCTGAGGCCCTCTCATGTTAGTGTAAGCCCAATTTGCATTTTCATGCCTATATATCATTGCCTCGGTTTGCGTCCCCGTGTGCACGCATTTCGAGGCAGCTCATTTTCATCTCTCGGCATCTTATGTGAGTGCGGCTGAGGCCCTCTCATGTTAGTGTAAGCCCAATTTTCATTTTTATGCCTTTATATCATTGCCTCGATTTGCGTGCCCGTGTACACGCGTTTCGAGGCACTTCATGTTCATCTCATGGCCTCCTATGTGAGTGTGGCTAAGGCTCTCTCATGTTAGTGTAAGCCCATATTGCATTATATATGCCATTTTAGTCCTATTGCATTCCATATGCCATTGCCTCGGTTTGCGTACCCGCATGCACGCATTTCGAGGCACTTCATTTTCATCCATTGGCCTCTTATGTGAGTGTGGCTGAGGCTCTCTCATGTTAGTGTAAGCCCAATTTACATTTTCCATGTCATTTCATGCCTTAGGGCCATTGCCTCGATTTGCGTGCCCGTGTGCACGCATTTCGAGGCATCTCATTTTCATCTCTCGGCCTCTTATGTGAGTGTGGCTTAGGCTCTCTCATGTTAGTGTAAGTCCAATTTGCATTTTAGTCTCATTGCATTCCGTATGCCATTGCCTCGGTTTGTGTGCCCGCGTGCACGCATTTCGAGGCATCTCATTTTCATAGCATTGTGTATGTTAGGATTGCATCTCATGCATATTGCATTGTGTTCGGGATAGGAGTTAGCCCGGGCACGGGAAACGAGGTGCGTTCCGTACTCCGAGTGACGGAACGGGTCTCAATTCCCAAGTCACCGACACTCCGGATCATTCATGATGGAGTTAGGTTTTGTTGTAGCATTCATCTGCATTCATCCTATATTGAATTGTGCAATTCGACTCCTCGGCCATCATGCATCGAGATGCGTGATTGGTGGCACGAGGATTGAGGCATGCATATATTTGTGAAATACACTGCTATGCCCTTTTCCTGCTCTCGCTAAACAAAATGAAGAATCTGACTTTTTGAGATCGGCATGCATTTAGAAACATTGCAACAGAGGCTAATTGGGGCATCCCAAGAGATTTCAGCGCCAAGGCGACCAACATGCATCATTCATCGATCGAGGCGATCCGCTTGCATGCCGATTCTTTTTCTTAGTTAATTTGTCAATTAATTAGGAATCTGTTTTATTTCGGACTGTATTATTTATTCGGACCCTCTGTGCGAGGGCATAATTGTAATAAGTGTGGGTGAGTGTGATGTATGTCTTCCAACCCCACGTCTTTCTTCCCTTTTATTTATCCGCTTACGATGGTTAGATATAGGGCATATTTCAATTAGCATACAGTATGACAGCATGTTTGCATCATTCATCTGTTTTGCACAAGACTCAAGACATCATACAAACTGCATTTGTATTTCAATTCCAAATTGAATACATGTTAGTTGTTGCATTTCATATGCCATGTTTAGAATAGCCGAGCCTGCTATAGTTGCATTTTTGCATGTGTTGCATTAGGCATTTCTGTATATTTAGGATCATGCATGATTTCTAACAAGCTTCTGTTTTGGCTTGGAGTACTCGGTGAGTTTTATGCTTTAGCATCCTTGCATGCGTGTGAGTGACTGCCATGAATAGCATGCTTACTATGAGGCTATGTGCTTATGTGATATAACTGCCTTGAATGCCTGTGGGTGGAGGTTGAGTTATTTGAATTGGGACAATTCATCAAATGTTTGTTTTAAGCCCACTAGATAGTGGCAAAATCATGTTTTCTAAGCCCACCCGAGGGTGGCAAATCCGCGTCTTAGCCTACTTGCGGGTAGCACCATCAAACCATTTTCAAACAAACAAACATGAAATGTTTTGTTCCAATTCAGGCGACTCAATCTATACTTGTATGCTGTGCGCATCACATAGTAATCTAGGCTAATAACCGAAATAAGAACTCACAATGTTTTCAAAAACAGATATCATGGTTAGTGGAGGCCGGTCTTTGACCGGGCGAGCGGGGGTGCTCACGAAGTGACCTTCCCCAATCGTACCCAAGTTCCTGAGCCATGTTAACTTTGGTGATGACGGACACGTGGCCTTTGGCACCGAGTCAGGGTTTCCTAAATTTCCCAAAAATAAAATATTTAGGTGGCGACTCTGTATCTGGCGAAGCAGTCCATGTTTGGCACTTCTTTCAAAAAATCTGTTTTCAAAAACGATTTGCCGGATTTGGACTCTTCGGTTCAAGATTAAGAACCGTGACATTCGAGTCCTTCGAACTGTAGTGACCCAATATTGAACCAGAACGGGGGGGACTCGCACTCCCTTCCCCCGGGATGCGTTCGGGGACGTCTACAACCGCCCTTAAGACTTAGGCGCTACTGATGGTTTACTTGGTGGTGAAAGTTGTGCAGTGCAAGGGTTCGAATTCTTTGGCAAGAAGAGAGTCAAATCCCAGCTTCATACCCCTTTTTGGACCAAAACAATCTTGATCAAAAGATTTTAGACCTTGAAACCCTCTCTTTCAAAATAGTTTTTGAAAAATGATTCTACGAAGTTTCGACGCTCGCATTTTGTTAAATGTTGCGGTTTTCGGTAAACCGAGCAAGGACAAAGTGGAAATGAATGAAGGAGAGATGAACTCTTTTGAAAAATCTTTCAAAACACCTTACTTAGGGGTTTGGAGTTGAAGAAAAGAGGAGAGGAGAGAAGAAACCAAGTTTGGAAGAAGTTCGGCATGAATCCGGGTAGGATCGAAACTGAGCAGTCTTCACTCAAACAGGAATAACTTTTTGCACAGTTGAAATTTTGATGTGAGGATGCCACCATTGGAAACAAGACTTCAAGGACTTCAGTTTAGGCTCAAGAATGACCAGCAAAGGAGTCCAGATGAAGGAGATATGTCTGGTTGAAGTCGGGCCCAAAAAGCATATTTTTCTGTCCAACCAGAGGTGTAGGATGTGGGCCATAAATGGGATTTTTGGCCCATGTGCCGGCCATGAATGGCCAATTCCCGACCCATGCCATCCAAAAGTGACCCATGCCGGCCATGGATGATCAAGTGCCGGCCAACAATGGTCATGTGCCAGCCATTGATGGCAGAAAGCAGTTTTTGGTATATATTTGTTGTCCAACTAGTGCAGCTGTCTCTCTTGAGATATTTTCGGCCTAAAGCTTGTATTTTGCTATATATTGAAACCATATATCTCATATTAATAGGTTGGGAACAATTTAGCAAAAGGTTTGGGAGCCTCTCTCTCTAAAACCTCTCTCTAGTTTTCTCTCTCTCTTAAGTTTTTGTGCTAGAAGCTTGCATACAACCATGTTCAACCTATCAACCCTTAACAAGAGTGGATCATATTTGGGCTGAGGTAGCTTGAGACTTTGTTTGAGCTCCAAAAGGTGGTTTTGGCTCAAGAAAAGTGGCTGTTCTTGTGTTGTGCTTCAAGGGTGAGCATCTCCCTCTGTTAAGCTTATTTTTGTACACAATCTTTGCCACCTTTGCATGTTGATTTTGACCTAGTTGTCAACTACAAAAACCTCTGTTTTTAAGTGTTTAAAATGATGGTTTGAGGCCTCTTTGAAGTTAGGGGTGGTCCACCCTCCTTTGTTGTTTATTTGCTAAGTGTTGAGCCATCTTCTAAAGCATTTCAAACAACCTTTTTTTGGCCCTTTAACCACTGAATTCTAGAGGAATTTCAGTGGTATAAAACTTGTTTTGAGGTCCATGCTATGCCTAGTTAGCTTTGCAAAATAACATGTTTTTGTGACTTGTCTTAGCTTAGTTTGAGCATGTTTTTGGATATATTTTAACATGTTTAAACTCTGTTTTTGGCTGGTTTGGCTACTCATTGCTTGCATCTTGCACTTGTAGTATAAACTTCCTCACTAGCCTAGTGTACTTGATGGTTTAGCTATTAATCTAGCATGTGTATGCTCCAGTCCAACATGTTTTTGGCTTTGATTTAGCATGCTTTTAGGACTGTTTTGAGTGGCCTTGGCCTTTTGAGGCTTGCTTTGTATAGCTATAGTGCAAGTGCCTTAACTAGCTTTGAGTTTTAGGGCCTCTAGCATGCTTTGCTTGTGATGTTTGCATGATATGGCATCATTTACTATGTGATTTCAGAGTATATATCATTTTCACACTCTCACATATTCCACTCTTTCATTGCTTTTGAGAGGTGTGCTTTGTGCCTTGTTTATGAGCTAATACATGAGCATATCTTTCTTGCCATCTATGCTGCAAGTCTAGCATGTTTTTGCTACTATTTCGACCTGCCTTAGGTCTGTTTTGAATGGTTAAGGTCATTTGAGCATTGCTTAGTATGGTTGTAGTATAAAGGATCTTGACTAGTTTTGGGTTTTGAGACCTTTAACATGTTATGCATGTGATGTTTGTATGGTATGGCACCATTTAGCATGTAATTTCAGTGCATATAGTGTAGTCACACTCTCATATACTTCACTTCTTCATAGCTTTTGAGGGTTGTGTATTATGCCTTGCTTATAGGCCAACATGTGTGCATGTTCTTCTAGCATTTTGAGCTCCCATTTCAGCATGTTTAGACTATTATTTTGGCATGATTGAGGTCTGTCCAGAGTTGGTTTGGTCATTTGTGCTATGTATTGCATGCCTCTTGTATATTATTCTTCACTAGCTTTCGTGCTTTTGGCATTTTAGCATGCCTTGCATATATGCTTGCATGATTTAGTGTCTTTTGCATGCCATTTCAGTGCTGAAATTTCTGTAATCTTCCTCTATGCTTCACCCTTTCATTTTCTTTGAAAGTGTTCTTAAGCCCCTTGTTGGCTTGAGCATGGAATTGAGGCTCTCATGCCTAATGGTTTTAGCCTTCTCTTGAAGGTTTCTACTAACCAAAAGCATGAGGCTTCTTTCATGCTCAAGGTGCTTGTGGCTGAGGCCATTTTTCCCATTAGAGGACTTTCACATCGAACAAACCAATTAAGGAATGGTTTGGTAACTTAAAATGTGTAAACAAGAATTGAGCTAAGTAAAACATGCCAAGATAAACATGTGTTGCATTTGCATTGCATTGTGTTCAATCGGACGTCATGTTGAACACAAGGTGAATCGGTCCATTTCATACTCAAAGTGATGAAAATGGGCCAATTCCCTTTGTCTCCATTGCCTTTGATCACCCTTGATAAGGCCAAACAAGTAAAGCCATAACATATCATATATACAAAAACATACAAAGGGGTCAAAAAAAATGAAGTATACAAGGCCACCAAAAAACAAAAAGGACCCCAAAATAAGAATTTAAGTTCAATCAAATGAGGGTCAAAAAAGTTCGGACCAAAAGTTAAAAACAATGTCCAAAAATAGGCTAATAAATCATGCAAAAATGGGGACCAAAGAGGATTCAAATGGCAAGTGACACATGGAGGTCCCATGAACAGAACAAGCGCATAAAAATGTTAAAGAAGGGCTGAAAAAATGAAACTTCACAGTTTAAAATAAAAAAAAAAAAAACAATGCATATATAAAAAAGCCAAAAAAAAAAAAAAGTAATGGAGGGTCACAAATAAAAAAAGAAAGGAGTGATCAAAAAGGTAAAAGAATCAACTGCTGGAGGTCTCAAATCAAAATAAAAAAACTCAACAAACATGGCAAAATCCTAAAAAAAAAAGATAAATGCAAAAAAAAATAAAAAAAAAAAAAAAAAAAAAAAAAAAAAAAAAAAATTTTGTCTAACCAAGAAAAATAACTCTTGCTCACCTGAAGTTCCCAACTGTTGCTGCCTTTTTGTCTTGAGTGGTGGTAGGTGCTAGGTGGTGGTGAGGTGGTGGTGTTGAAGCTAGGTGTGGTGGTGTGGTGGGGTGGAGAGAGAAAGAGGAGAGAGAGAGCAGCTGCAGAGAGGAGTTTCAAAAGAAGGCTTGTAATTGATGCAAGGCTCTCAAAAAAAATAAAAGGAAAAGGGGTGAAGGAAGGAAACAATATAAAAAAAAGGGAAAAAAAAAGAAAAAAAAGCCAAACCTCCAAACCAAAAACAAACCAAAATGACATTCACTTTAAAACACAAAAAGGGGGTTTGACAAAAGGAGGGGGCCAGGGCAGCTAGTTTAAGGGGGCAAAGGGTCATTTTCCCAAAGGGCTGGCCGCCAGATTTTAAAAAAAGGCCGGCTGAAGAAAAAAAAAAAGTGGGTGATTGGGAAAGAAAATAGTGTAATAGTGTCCATTCAAGTTTCCATTGGGATGATTAAGTATCATCCATCACACCAAGTATTTTTCAAAAATTCAAACCTTGCATTAAAAATGGCAGCTTTCCGTAAAGTCCATGCGATTCAATAAATAACCGTTGGCCATAATCCAATGATTGTGATGCCATACCTCAATCCCTCCTAATACCCGATTAATTTTGATTCATTGAATTTGAGAATAGAAGATTTCCTGAAAAGGTTCCAGCGGTGGTGGCTTCCAGTATCCCAAATTTAGTTCCTGGATTTTTGGGAGGGATAGGTGCGCTCTTTTTGCCCATTTTCCTTCTTTTCAATTTCTCCCCTCTTTTCTTCTTTCTTTCTTCTCCTCTTCCTTTTTTCTTCAAAACCCCCCCTAAAGTAATTTTTTTGAAGGATTTTTTTCTTTTTTTCTCTCATTTTCATTCATTGTCCTTTGTTGAATTATCGGGGTAATTAATTTTTGACAAAACGCAGCCTTCCAAACTGATAATAAAATTTCAAAAATTTTTGAAAGAGAGGATTTTAAGTTTAAAATATTTTTGATCGAGATTCGTTCGGTCCGTAATGGTGATGATTTGAGATTGATTTCTCTCTCTTTAAGAAGAAATTAAAACCTTGCCCTTGCTTCTTTTTCCACTCTCAAAATCATCGCGGCGGGGAAGTCTCTTGGGACAAAAAAATGGGGTGTCTACATAAGGTAGTGGTCTTAGTGTCTTGTTTGTTGTGCATTTATTGAATTTGTGCAAGTTGGATCATTGGCCATTATGCATTGCATGCTTGGTTGATGGTTTTGGATCCAATAGTGCCTCTCCTTTGATGTTTTGAGATGATAAGGAGTGGCACAGTACACACATGTCCTTGGGAGACCCTCTATTTTCTCTGTTTGGTGCTCTGTTGCAGTTTGGTGTCACAGCACACCAGTGGCCAGCAGTGCTTCACAGATGGCCGGCACTACTTCATCCTTGGCCGGCAGTGCACACCCCTGGCCGATAAGTGGCCGGCAGCAACTCCTCATGGCCGGCAGGCCACTAGTGGATTCCTCAGAGTTGGTTTGCTAAGGTGGAGCAGAAAGTTCCTAAAGACACCCTAAAAACAGAGCCTCTCAAGAGGAAATCGGAAGGCGTTTCGGGGCAGAAACTGAATGCATGCATGTTCAACTTCTTAAAGCAGTGCTAAGGCAGTGGAGTTAGCATTTTATTTGTTTATTTGATGTACATTTGGTTTTGTAATTTAATTAATTAGTGTGCTAATTAGTTGATTGTTGTAATAATTAGTAAGTAGTTTACTTGTTATTCAATTTGATTTGTAATAATTAGTCTAATTAGCTTAATTAGATTAGTTGATTAGCTTAGCTTAGTTTGTTCATTTGGACCCTCCGTCGCAAGGGCACAATGTTGTAATAAGGATGCATGTGTGTGTGCATGTCTTCCAACCCCCACTTCTTTCTCCCTTTTACTTATCAGCTTTTGATGGTTAGTTTAGGGACATTTTCAATTAGCATATCTTATGCTTGCATGTATGCATTATTCATTTGTCTTGCATGCACCGGGTTCGGCGCATCATACAAACTGCATCGTATTTCAATACCTATTTGAATACATGTTTCAAAGCATGTTATCAAGTTACATTCATATGCCATCTTAGCAAGCTGAGCCTATTTTAGTTGCATTTTTGCATTTGCAGCATTAGGCATCTTGTATAGTTAGGATCATGCATGATTTCTAACTAGTTTTCTGTTTTAGCTCGGAGTACACTATAAGTGTTTACGATTTAGCATCCTTGCATGAGTATAAGTGGTTGCTATGTTTAGCATGATTTCCATGAGGTTATGTGCTTAAATGATTAACTGCATGAATACCTGTGGATAAAGGCTTCATTACTTGAATTGGAACAATTCATCAAAATGTGAGTTTTAAGCCCACTTGAGGGTGGCAAATCATGTTGTTTCAAGCCTACCTTATTTGGTGGGAAATCCCCATTTTAGCCTACTTGTGAGTAACATCTTCACACCATTTTCGAAAAACAAACATGAGATGTTTTGTTCCAAATCGAGCGATTTAGTTTATACTTGTGTGTTATGCGCATCACATAGTAAGTTAGCTAATAATCAAACAAGAACACGTGTTTTCAAAAATAACATATCATGTTTAGTAGAGGCCGATCATTAATCGGGCAAGTGGGGGTGCTGATTTCAGGACCTTCCCCTCTCGTACCCAAGTTCCCGAGCTGAGGCAATTTTGGTGATGACGGACACGTGGCCTTAGGCACAAGTCAGGGTTTCCTAAATTTCCCAAAACAAAATATTTAGATGGCAACTCTGAAATCTAGCAAAGCAGTCCATGTTTGGTGTTTTTTGATTAAAATCGATTTTCCAAAATAATTTGTCAGATTTGGACTCTTTGGTGATTTATCAGTCTTACATTGCACTTTGTGAGATTAGATTCAAAACCGTGACAGGAGTCCGAACTGTAGTAGCAGGACGACCAATTCGCCCCATCTCAGAAAGGGGGGCCGCGCGGAGAGAGTTCGGGCGGTCTACAGTTTCTGGCGACTCTGCTGGGGATTTAGAGAACTTGACTCGAAACTCATGATATGTTGTTTTATGTACACTTATGTGTTTCTTTGCATTGCATTTTCATTGGTGCGCCTAAGTCACAGTGTTTGCCATCTGCTATTACTGAGCGGTTTGTCGGAGGCTTGCTTGGAAAAGCGTGCCATAAGGCTGACCGGTTACGAGTTCTGCCATGATGGGAACACGAACCTCGAATCGGGATCACCACCGAGGCACCCTTTTCAACCATTTGACCTAGTTGCATATCGGAAGCCTTAGAGACCATTCCAAACTAGGACAGGTTGCTCACCCGAATGCAAGATTGTTTGAAACTGCTACGTAGCGAAAACCTAGCTCCTGACAAAATAGGACAGGGAAACCCTACCCCACCATAGGGGTGTTTTGGCTCTCTTTACCTGGTATGTGCTTTGCAGTGAAACTGTACAGGAATGTGCATATCAATTGCAAGTTTGGTATCTGATTTTGGGGCAGCATTCAACAAAGAGTGCAGTCATTCAGCTGTGCTCATATCTGTTCTAGTGAAACCATGTTGAGATGCTGTCTGTTTTTTTCTTTTGCAAGGTAGTCTTGGAACCATAGCTTCAAAAAGCTCTGATATCTCCCGAGTACATTGGACTTGTGTTGATAGACTTTGTCAGGTCAGAGATTCAGTTCAAGGGCAACCAGTTTTCCTTCGCCAGTGGTAAAGCAAAGAAAGGCCAGCCAAGGCTCACCGGTTCAACTGATCCAACAGTCACCAGTCACATCACCTTTGTTCAAACTCAGCAGACCGTGATGGCGCAGAGTTCGGAGGAAGTTGTGGCCATGATAGCGGCATTAAACCAGGGAATCGCTAGGCAGGATGAGACCAATGCTAAAATACAACGCCCATCTGGGGCACCTACCACACATCTAGTCTCAGGACCCCAGCCAAACTTTGACCCACTCCCGCCAGCTGAAGATTCACAAGGTCCGGATTCCCGAGAAGGGTTGGCTCAAGCCCGAGTTTTCAGACCCCTGGTGCAGCCTACCAAGAGGCTTTATCCCTTTGATGCTACTGATCTTGATCCGAGCTCGGAGAAAATTATAAACCTTGAGAAGAAAGTCAAAATGGCACAAGGCCTTAACTCCATTCACAACATTGAGGATGGGTACACCGAGGCTGCCATAAGGCTCCCAGATAGATTCAGAATGCCACATATTGACCGTTTCAATTGGTCTGGAGATCTTATGGTACATATCCAGCTTTTCATAGATGTCCTGAAACCGATGCGTCTGACTAAGTCACAGAAACTCTCTTTGTGTGGAAGAACCCTGTTGGGTGCAGCCACCACTTGGTACGCCAAGTTGGAGGATATAGTGAAGCAAAACTGGGAAAAGTTGGCTGAGGCCTTTGTCGATCAGTACTCTTACAATACCTAACCTGAAATAACCACCCAAGACCTTGAAGCAACCCACCAGAACCCCACAGAGTCTTTTGTGGAATTTGTTGCAAGGTGGAGAGCAAAGGCAGCACAGATGATAGATCGCCCTTTTGAGAGGGATCAAGTGTGGATAGTGGTGCAAAATCTTGAGCCTGATATGCTGCAAAAGTTAATAGTGGCTCCACTATTCACTTTCAAAAGTCTGCATGAACTGGGGGTTCAGATTGAGAGTGCATTCAACAAAGGGATTATTCCCAGAACAAATGAACCGGTAAGGAGGGTGTTTTCCGGGAGTACCAATGTTGGCAGTAGCACTGCTCCCAAACCCACTAAAAGCAAGACAGTCACCATAGTCGACCCTTTTGCCAAATTAAGCCTACAAACAGCCAGCCCAGCCCGAGCTCTGGGTAGAACATTCACCCTCCCTCTATATGAGCCTAACCAGTGCACTAAAAGTCCTGATGGAAAGAGGGTATCTCAAACCCCTTAATCCTCAACCTCTGCTTGACCCACTCCCTGCCGGACATAACCCCACCAAATACTGCGTATATCAACAACAACGCGGTCATGGCACTGATTGTTGCTACCGTCTTCGTCATGAGGTCCAAAATCTCATTGACAACCAGACGATAGCTCCACCTCAAGACCCTAATGACCAAGTACCTCATCCGCATCTCAACCTCGTCCATACACTACCACCCACCTACAATCCAAGTATATGCACCCCGACGCATATACCCAAGCCTAAGGTGTTTATCCTAGAAAACACGGGCTTGTGCATGATAAATGCACTCAAACCCCAAACATCTCAAACCCATAAACCCACTACTTCTAAGCTAGTGAGCATGATTGAAGATTTGCAGAGAACTGTGGCAGATTTAGCCTTTGGGGTTTTGGCTCCATCACCGGCTGCATTTGAAGAAGGCCAATCCCTTGGCAAAGTGGAGGCAAATGGTAAGAACAAGGTAGGGGCAAGTATTGGTCCGTGTGAACATCTTCAGTGGGCTATTAAGGCTTTGAAAGCCGAAGGTTGAACAAATAGCAAGTGCTCGCAGTTGTTGCAAAAACTGTGGATGACATTTTTGTCGCTCAGGATGAAAGCATTTTGAATCAGGAGGCAAACAATGGAAAGGGATGTCGTACCAGAAATACCCCTTTCAGCTCCAATCCTACACTCAGAAGAGATCAGCAAACCCAGTCAGCACCTGTCAATCCCTTTGCTGGTACATCCAACACCTCACAAACCTCAAAGTACCAACCCCGAGGCCAGAGGGTCTTCAATCCCCTTTACATGACTTTGTCCAAAGCTTTCCAAATCCTTATTGGATAAGGCCATCTCAAACACCTTGAGCCTTGGCCTCTCTCAAAGTCCCTTCCTTCTTCACACAACCCGGCCATGTACTGTGCCTTCCATCAACAAGCCAGCCATGATATTGACATGTGTTTTCGTCTTCGTCACGAAATACAAGATTTGATTGACAACGAGGTCATTGTCGCACCAGGTCCTGCAAAGTCTATCGGCACGGGATCGATGAATTTGGGGGATAATGTGATTATGTGATCGAGGGATGAATAACCTGCTGATGGCGCTCGATTTACTCCGGACGTGAAATGGCACGCACTGTTTTGAGCAATGTGCAAATGCTTTTTATTGTACTTTCTGACTTGGGTATTGAGTCAGTTCTGTTGTATTGTTTTGAGTTAGTCTTTTTGTACTGAGTCAGTTAAGTCTGTCTTGTTGTATCGAGTCAGTCCTGTGGTGTTAGAGTCAAGTGTTTTCGAGCGTGTTAACTCGGGCATCACTTTTTTGTTTTGTTTTTGTCTTTTACACTCTTTTTTTTAGTCTATTTCTGCCATGAAGCCAGTTGTGCCAAAAGATTTGAATGAAACGGCAGTGCTTTTTACCTACTTTTTTGTGCCTTGAGATCATTGCACTGACCTAAGTTTTTCAAAACTTTTTGAACAATGTGATGAAAACAAAGAGGGAGGAATTCCTCGGGATTTGCAAAAATTTGATCAAACTGAGAGGAAGAGAGGCATGCTAAGCCCTTAATGAATGAGATCATGCTTGTTAATGTGAGTACTGAGAAGGATCCTGGCTTGATCCAGATTGGTTCTACATTGTCTTCAGCACGAACGACTAGTCGTTTTCTTAAAAGATTTCAAAAAATGTTTTGCGTGGTCCTACGAAGACCTGTGTGGAATCGTTCTTGAGATTGTACAGCATAGGATCATTCTCAGCCTCAAGATTCAACCCCTTTTGCTTTCAAACCTTGAACTTGGATTCAAAATGTTCAACGGTCAACCACAATGTGAGGCTTGTATGGCCAGATTTGAAGCAGGCCTTGAACTAAGGGCAATAAGGTCGTATGACATCAAAGGAGGCCCGCCAGGCCAGATTTGAAGTAGCCCTCGAACTGGGGGCAAGAAGGTCAGATGTGATCAAAGGAAGCTTGCAAAGCTAGATCAGAAGCATCCCTTGAACTAGGGGCAAAAATGTCAGATGTGCTCAAATATTCAAAAGATGGATCATTCGGCAAACCAATGAAGACTAGCAAGAAAGCCAAATTCCAGTAGCTGGAAGAAGAAAGTATTGCTGAAGGATAATCGAGTTTCTATCCACAACACTAGGGGCAAATTCAACCCCCATTGGATGGACTTCTACATCATCAGCGAACAACAACCATTCTCCTGGATTCAGATGGCTTCGAGAGCTCGAAACCATTCAACATGGTCAAGTTAAACTTTTACCCTTGAGAGGCTCGCTGGGCCAAAAACCCGAAAGGGCGACCCAGGCAAAAGTTAGAGCAAGAGAAAAAGAAAAAGAAAAGAAAATGAACAAAAATGAAAAAAAGAAGAAAAGAAATGAAAAGAAAAGAAAAACATAGCTCGCAAGGTTCAAAATCTGGAAGGGCGGCCTTGGCAAAAGTTATAGCACAAAAAGAGTGTGTCAACACCCGCGTACACCCCAACCCGGAACTACGTCAGGCTTGATTCCCATCTTTGGGATACGTAGGCAACTTCATTCTGTAGTCCAGCCATAAACACTTCCAAATCGACTGTGTTCATGTAATGGTTATAATTATCTTTGTCTTCTCTGTATCCGAGAGTTCGGTTGTGATCGTTACTTTGAGGACTGATTACAGTGCGTTGTGTGCCATTCAGACAAAAGGCAACTTTCTGTTGCCGCGCGGTGCCATTTAGACAAGGGACAATTTTCCTTTGTTTTGGATCTGAGGTTGTGCATCTCAAGAGTAAATTCTGTGTTGGTCGAGCAGTGGCCATTTGTAAAAATAGTTTTGAGAATTTTTAATGAGGTTGACTAATTTTCTCGAAAATTATTCCATTTTTTTCAAAACTGGACCATTTCTTGGACCCAAAAATTTTCAGTGCTCACAACCTGACTTGCATGATTTCAAATTAGAAAGTCGAACAAGCATGTTAATCTAATTCTCATATTGGTCAAAATTGTTTTAGTAGAAAGCCAAAACAAAAAATGGTCAAAATGATGAACTAGGGGCACAGTTGAGTCAGGTTTTCTGTCTTTTCCCCGTTGTCAGCATACTCGCCAGAAAAGGCACCATACTTGTTGGAAAGGGCGCCGTATTCGCCAGAAAGGGCACAACTGAAGCTAACAACAGAGGGCCGAAAGCTCTCTCATCCTCCAAGCAACGAGGTATCAAGCTAAGTGCAAAGCACGAACTGGAGCAGGATGTTCAGTTCCTTCATCTAGACGATCACACCCAAATTGGCGTCTGACCCGGAATGGGGACGTAGAAAATGCAATGTGTGAGACCAATCAACTGCATGCCTGGCCAGTGGGGCATGCTGTAACTCACCTCGATCAAGTTAAACTAGGGGCATTGTTAACCGATGTCAGTTGCAGATCTGCTGTACATCCTGTCACATCACAACCCCTCTGTGGGAAAGCTTATTGTTGTGAGCAAAAGAATGAGAATCTAGTTGAATACTAGGGGCAAGAGCCCACAACTTCCTGTTTATCCATCAACCACCCAGGGGAGGGATAAAAAAATCAGAGAGATTGAAGAATAGAAAGATGTGCGCTAAGGGAAAAAGTGAGAAAAGGACTTTTCAGAAAACTAGAGATTGAGTGCCAGAGTGATGTGAGAATCACAAATAAGAAAGGGTGGGAAACAATACCCGAAGGAACTGGCTCCTCGTGAACTGAGAGGTCTCTCGCCATTGGAACACATCTGAGTGTTGTGTGTGTGTTTTGGTTTGTCTCGATTCTTGTTTTGAGTCATTTCAAGTGTCAATAGATGTGTTTAGGTTGTTTTTACCTTTTGTTTTCATTTATTGAGTCGTGGTGCGTGGTGGTCATTCGTAGGCTCAATACCCGGTTAAGAACTCATTGTCACTCTTAATTTCAAAAATAAATCGTTTTGTGCTCAAAGTGCTGTGCCATTCTCCACATATCTGGAAAATAGGATTCTTTCCTTCATAAACTGCAGGGTTCAACCTAGGTCATGTGAAAATAGTAGAACCATGACCTATCTGAAGCTACATAGGTTCCAGACTGCAAAGCAAGAGAAAAAAAGAAAAATTCGGAGCATCTAAGTTTGTTTCAATTTCAGCAAATTCCGAGCTTCCATTCTGGATGTACCTCTTCAGGTCTTGTCAATGCTCCGAAGTATGAGTGTGCCTCTACCTTAAGCTCAAGCTCAAACTCAAGCCTGCTTCAAACCAGAATGGTGATCAGAAGTATTCTCCCAAAGTACCATTCCCTGCCAGAGACATCTTGGCTGTGTTTGCAATGAGTTCCTAGGAGACCAACTATGACAGTGGAAACTAGAGTTCGAATGGATGATGCCTAGAACGCAAAGGTTTGGGATTTCCGAGACTAAAGCCTGGTTTAAATACCCAGGGGTGTATCCTCGGCTTGAAATTTGTATGGAAGCCCCATAGGTTGAGGTAGTGGGTATGCGCCTCAATTCTGGATACTGAACCAACCTAGTCTGCCACCCAGTTAGAGAATAGGGAAAGTTGTGAATATGATCGGGAAGAAAAACGGCATCCGTTGTTTCTACACGCAGAGGCTACCCCTTGTCAGCATTTCAGGGCCTTTGAACTGTGACTTGAAGGTAAGTGTTTGAAGAACACAAGGGGAGATCCCCGTTAAAGTAGAGCGGTTCATCGCCACTCACCCCATGAGGTACTTTCTAAAAGCCGCTTTGTTTATTTACTGTAATCACATCACCTTTTTGCATCTATCGCACTCATTCATTTTGTGCATCTATCGCACTTGTATCTATCACACTTATTTACTTTGTGCATCTAGCACACAATTTCATTACAATTGTGCATTTGTGGCACAGTCTCGTACCTATCTCTTGTATCTCAGGACACATGAACTGCGGCCCTGGGTGGGTTGTATCTTAGGACGTGTGGAACACGAGCCCGAGTGGTTTTTCTTGTATCTCAGGACGCATGAACCACGGCCCTGGGTGGGTTGTATCTCGGGACATGTGGAACACGAGCCCGAGCGATTTTTCTTGTATATCAGGACGTGTGGAACAGGAGCCCAAGCAGTTTTTCTTGTATCTCAGGATGCGTGAACCACGGCCCTGGGCGGGTTGTATCTCGGGACATGTGGAACACGAGCCCGAGCATTTTTTTCTTATATCTCAGGATACGTGAAGCGCGGCCCTGGGCGGGTTGTATCTCAGGATGCGTGAACCGCGGCCCTGGGCAGGTTGTATCTCGGGAGGTGTGGAACACGAGCCCGAGCAGTTTTTCTTGTATCTCAGGACGTGTGAAGCGTGGCCCTGGGCGTGTTTTATCTCAGGAAGCGTAAAGTGCGAGCTCGAGCGGTTTTTTAGATCTCTTCTCACGATTTCAGCGTGGTTAGAGTGTCTCCTTCCTCATACGGTTTCAGTGTGTTTGGAATTTATCTCAAGTTGCGTCGAGCGCGAGCCCGAGCGGTTTTTCGGACCTCTTCTCACGATTTCAGTGTGCTTAGAGTGTTCCTTTCCTCACACGATTTCAGCGTGTTTGGAATTTATCTCAGGTTGCGTCGAGTGCGCCCCTGAGCGGTTGTTTTTGGACCTCTTCTCACGATTTCAGCGTGATTAGAGTCTCTTCTTCCTCACACGATTTCAGCGTGTTTGGAATTTATCTTAGGTTGCATGGAACGCGCTCCTGATTGGTTTTCTTTGTTCTTCCTCCTCTTACGATTCCAGCGTGATTGGAGTGTGTTACCCCTTTTTTGCATCTACTGGTCTATTTGTTACATCCATTGCATCATCCATTTTATCGCGTGGTCTAAGAGACCTTAAATCCTCTAAAGGTGAAATTCCTTTGGTGTTTGTCGTGCCCAAACGACTTCCTATGGTCTCGTATAGCCACCTGCCTATGTTTGTTGTGAGTTCCTAAGAGATCAACTGAGATGGTGGAAACTAGAGTTTGAACGGCTGATGCCTAGAACGCAAACGGGATTTCCGAGACTAAAGTCTGGTTTAAATACCCAGGGGTGTATCCTCAGCTTGAAATCTGTATGGCAACCCCATAGGTTGAGGTAGCGGGTATGCGCCTCAATTCTGGATATTGAACCAACCTAGTCTGTCACCCTATTGAAGAATAGGGAAAGCTACAACCATAGCCAGAGAGAAAAGTAGTACCTGTGGTTCAACCGAGAAGAAGGGGAAGATCTCCATCAACATGAGGTAAGTCATTGCCAATTGCCCCTGTGAGGTACCTTTACTTCCTATCTATTGCATTATCTATTATGTCTATCGCATCGCATATAGCATCTATCGCATGTATCTACTGCATTATCCATTCTATCTTGCATTATTTCTATGTTAAGTTTAGTTTGGCATATGCCCATACTTTCCTTCGCTGAAGCATGGTTCTGTGTTAATGTGTACGCGCCTATTCCACTAAGAGAATTGTGGTCTGAGGGTGTCGGCACCTTTTCTGTGTTAGACGTGGTCTGTTTTGTGTCCATGCCTTTTCTAGGCAAAATGTGGTTTGGCCGCGTGCCTTATTCACTACATCCATTGCATTCATTGCATCGTACCTTGTTTTGTTGCATTTAGCATATAAGATCACGGTCTTTCCCTAGTAGATCATTCCTCACTTAAATCATGCCATCCCAATTACTTGTACTCTATTTCTTTCTGCGAAACACATAGTTTTGCATGTGCTCGCACCCCTTTCATGTTGAAACACAGTTCTGTTATATGTAAGCATCCATGCTGGGCTGAGGCCAGTACTGAGGATGTAGGCACTTAGCCTGTGTTAGGCGTCGTTCGACTCGTGCCCACTTCTTTTCTGTGTTAGACGTAGTTTGATGTTGCATCTCCGTCCCTTTATGATATTTGTATGGTTTTGCACTGCTAGCGGTTTGATGATTCAAATACATTGTATATCATTTGCACTGTTTTGTTATATTGCATATCATTTTGCACTCTGCCCCTAAACTACGCTAATTTGATTCCTTGCAAAGGGATACGTAGGCAGCCTGCTGCGGGCACAACCATTTATTTATTTTCATTTTGTTTGTTTGTCCAAATCTTCGGCCTTATCAAAAATGGGTCGTCTCTAGACATTGAAATTCACTCACGTCATTTCATGACTTTCGAGCTCTGTCAAAGAGGGGCAACTGTAGACACCCCATTTTTGACCGCCCTTAAGACTTGGACGCTACTGATGGTTTACTTGGTGATGAAAGGTGTGCAGTGCAAAGGGTCGATTTCTTCGGCAAGAGGAGAGTCAAATCCCGACTTCACACCACTTTTTGGACCAAAACCATTTTGACCAAAAGATTTTAGACCTTAAAACCCTCTCTTTCAAAATATTTTTGAAACAAAGTTCCTACGATGTTCCGACGCTCACATTTTGTTAAATGTTGCGCTTTTTGGTAAACCGAGCAAGGACAAAGTGGAAATGAATGGAAGAGAGGTGAACTCTTTGAAAAATATTTCAAAACACCTTGTTTATGGGTTTGGAGTTGAAGAAAAGACGAGAGGAGAGGAGAAACCAAGCTGAGAGGAAGTTTGGCATGAATCCGAGTAGGATCAAAATTGAGCAGTCTTCACTCAAAGGATCATAACGTTTTGCACAATTGGAATTTTGATGTGAGGCTTCCACCATTGGAAATAAGACTTCAAGGGCTTCAATTTAGGCTCAAGAATGACCTGCAAAGGAGTCCAGATGAAGGAGTTATGTCCGGTTGAAGTCAGGCCCAAAAAGTAGTTTTTTCTGTCCAACCAGAGGTAAAGGATGTGGGCCATAAATGGGATTTTTGGGCCATGTGCCGGCCATGAATGGCCAATGCCGGCCCCATTCCATCCAAAAGTGACCCATGCCGGCCATAGATGATCAAGTGCTGGCCAACAATGGTTATGTGCCGGCCATTGATGGCAAAAAGCAGTTTTTGGCAGATATTTGTTGTCCAGCTGGTACAGGTGTCTCTCTTGAGATATTTTTGGCCTAAAGCTTGTATTTTGGTATATATTGAAGCCATATATCTCATATTGAAGGGTTAGAACAATTTTGAGGAAGAAGCTTGGGAGCCTCTCTCTCTCTATAATTCACTCTCTCTTGCCCTTTTTGTGCATGAAAGCTTAGATACACCATACTTTTGCATACACATCCTTGATCAAACTTGACCACCATTGGGCTGAGATCCCTTGGAACCTATTTTGGGCTGCTAAAGGTTGGTTTTGGAAAGAAAAGTGGTTGTTCTTGTGTTGTGCTTCAAGGGTGAGCATCTCCCTCTTTTAAGCTTATTTTTGTACACAATCTTGGCCACCTTTGCATGCTGATTTTGGCCTAGTTGTAAACTACAAAAACTTCTATTTTTAAGTGTTTAAAATGGTTGTTTAAGCTTTGTTTGAGTTAGGGGTGGTCTACCCCTTTTTGTGGCTTATTTTGCTTTGCTTTGTTCTACCTTATAAAGCCTTTGAGATCACCTTTTCTTGGCCTTTTAACCACTGAATTCTAGAGGAATTTCAATGGTGGAAAGTGGGTTTTGGGACCCAAAATAGGAGGGGGTGTTCCCCCCTCCTCTTGTCTTGTTAGCATGTGTTGTTGGCCTCATACTTGAGCATGTTTTTTCTAGCATCTCTTGACTTGATCTAAGCATGTTTTTGTGACTTTTTGGATGTGCTATAACTCTACTTTGGGCTGGTTTGGTCACCTCTTGCATGCTTCATACACTTGTAGTGTAAATCCTACGTGCTAGCCTAACATGCTTCATGTCTTAGCCTATAAGTCTAGCATGCTTTGGCTCCACTCCAGCATGTTTTTGGCCATTATTTAACATGCTTTAACTCTAATTTTGGTTGGTTGGGTCACCTCTTGCTTGGTTTTTGCACTTGTAGTGCAATCATGCTCATTAACCTAGTGTACTAGGTGATTTGGCTTATCATTCTAGCTTATTTTGGCTACACTCCAACATGCTTTTACTCATGTTTTAGCACGCTTTAACTCTGTCTTGAGTGGTTTAGGTCCTTTGAGGCTTGCTTTGTATAGCTATAGCATGATAGGCTTCACTAGTCTTGTGTTTTGAGTCCACTAGCATGCTTTGCTTGGGTTGTTTGCATGATATGGCATCATCTAATATGTGATTTCAGAGCATGTTTCACTGTCATACTCTCATGTTTATCACTCTTTCATTGCTTTTGAGAGTTGTGTTTTGATGCCTTATTTGTGAGCCAATAAGTGAGCATGCTTTTCTTGCCGTTTGTGCTTCAATTCCTGCATGTTTAGGCCACTATTTTGGCATGATGTAGCTCTATTTTGAGCTGATTTGGTCATTTGAGCATTGTATTGCATGCCTCTAATGTTGTGTCCTTCACTAACCTTAATGCTTTTGGCTCTTAACATGTTGTGCATGAGTTGTTTGCATGTTATAATCTTATTTTCTCATGCCAAGATAAGCATGTTGCATGTGTGCATTGCATGGTATTCAATCGGACGTTATGTTGAACACAAGGTGAATTGGTCCATCTCATACTCAAAGTGTTGAAAATGAACCAATTCCCTTTGTCTCCATTGCCTTT
The DNA here is from genome assembly GCA_025200525.1 of Camellia lanceoleosa. NCBI lineage: Eukaryota > Viridiplantae > Streptophyta > Magnoliopsida > Ericales > Theaceae > Camellia > Camellia lanceoleosa. The sequence continues at coordinate 139,707,973 of CM045770.1, forward strand.
GATCATCCATGATGAGGTAGTGGATTTAGAGTCTTGTTTGCATTGCATTCATCGAATTCGTGCAAGTTGGACCCTTGGCCATCATGCATTGAGATGCTTGATTCATGGTTTTGAATCCAATAGTGCCTCTCCATTGATGTTTTGAAATGATAAGGAGTGACACAGTACATACATGCCCTAGGGAGACCCTCCATTTCCTCTGTTTTGTGCTCTGTTGCAGTTTGGTGTCACAGTACACCAGTGGCCGGCAGTGCCACATTGATGGTCAGCACCATTGCATTGTTGGCTGGCAGAGGCCCATCTTTGGCCGGCAGGTGGCCGGCAGCAGCTCCTCATGGCTGGCAGGCCACTAGTGCACTCCCCTGCATGGATTTAGTAAGTTTCAGTAGCAAGTCCTTAAAGACACCTCGCAAACAAAATGTTGTAATAATTAAGTAGCTTAGTTTAGCTATTTCTTTATTGGTTTTTAATAATTAGTCTAATTAGCTTAATTAGAATAATTGATTAGCTTAGCTTAGATTAGCTTAGCTTATTCATTCAGACCCTCCGTCGAGAGGGCAAATGTTGTAATAAGGGTGCGTGTGTGTGTGCATGTCTTCCAACTCTCATTTCTTTCTCCCTTTTACTTATCAGCTTTTGATGGTTAATTTAGGGTCATTTTCAATTAGCATACCTTATTCTTGCATGCACCGGGCTTGGCGCATCATTCAAACTACATTGTCGTTTAATACTTACTTGAATACGTGTTTCAAAGCATGTTATCAAGTGTTGCATTCATATGCCATCTTAGATAGCCAAGCCTATTTAGTTGCATTTTGCATGTGTTGCATTAGGCATCTTAACATAGCTAGGATTATGCATTAATTTCTAACTAGTTTTCTATTTTGGCTCAGAGTACATTGTAAGTGTTTTCGCTTTAGTATCCTTGCATGTGTGTAAGTGACTGCTATGATCTGCTTAATTGTTATAACTGCATGAATGCCTGTGGATGAAGGCTTTATTGCTTGAATTGGAACAATTCATCAAAATGTGCGTTTTAAACCCACTTTGTGAAGTGGCAAAATCACGTTGTTTTAAAGCTCACTTGAGGGTGGCAAATCCGTGCTTTAGCCTACTTGCAAGTAGCACTTTCAAACCATTTTCACAAACAAATATGAGATGTTTTGTTCCAAATCAAGTGATTTAGTCTATACTTGTATGCTATGCGCATCACATAGTAAGTTAGTTAATAAATCATAATAAGAACACATGTGTTTTCAAAAGCAACATATCATATTAGTAGAGGCCAATCCTTTGATCGGGTGAGCGGGGGTACTCATTTCAAGACCTTCCCCTCTCGTACCCAAGTTCCCGAGCTGAGGCAACTTTGGTGATGATGGGCCTTAGGCACGAGTCAGGATTTCATAAATTTCCCAAAACAAATATTTAGATGGCGACTCTATAATCTGGCAAAGCAATCCATGTTTGGCGCTTTTTGATTAAAATCGATTTCCCAAAACGATTTGTCGGATTTGGACTCTTTGGTGATTTATCAGTCTTACATTGCACTTTGTGAGATTAGATTCAGAACCGTGACGGGAGTCCAAACTGTAGTAGCTAGAACCCAATTCGCGCCCTCTCCGAAAGGGGGGTGCGCGGAACGAGTTCGGGCGAGCTACAATGGCCGACCTCGAAAAAACTCTCATGCATTTATTAGCTATACTTATCCTTTTCCATTTATACATGTCATGGAGGCTTTCATAGAATATACACCTTTAGAACAAAAACTTGCTCATATGGACCTCGAAGCCTCTTCATCTGCCCCAAAGGTCTCTGGTTGGGATGAGGTTGTCTCCTCCTCTGAAAAAGCTACTGGTTAGAATACCTGGCCAAAACGAACCTAACTTCAAACAAGTAAGCAAATTCACCATAGATTTGTTAAATTCGATGACCCTACTTTGGTTCTTCCTTCTTATCATAGCTCAATGGTATATCCTTATGTACCATTTGATCACCTCCGCTGCTTGGAAGACAACTTACTTTCAACATGATATGCCTCCACTCTACCAACAAAAATAGTGCGGAAGACTCCCAATCTAATTGAAACTCTAGGACTGAGTCCCTCTCACTTGGCCAAGAAGGCAAAACTCTACTCTTATGACTGGCTAGAGTGTATGGATGAGCCCCAATTTCCACCTTCTTTTGGAATGAACCCAGCTACACCTCTCTTTCCTCATAATCCTAACTGGATTGAGGAATTGAAACTCACCCTCTTTGAAGATCGGTATTTTTCCCTATACCAAGCCCCAACTCTTTCTACTACCTACCAGCAGTATAAAGCCCAAACTTTGCTTGCTGCCTTCTCTCACCTATCCTTCGAAGTGCTCCGAGATGACACCCCTCAAAAGAACCTTCTATAGGCTTGTGATATAGTCTCTCAAAGCCATACCCTCAATCCAGTGGCTTAGACAGAACTCCATACCTTTTTGGATCAACTCCCTCTTCTGGCATAAAAATGCCCTAGCCACCAGCGAATCATTAGAAGAGATTTCTGCTACTCGTATTCAAACCTAGTATGAAGTAGAGAATCTCCTTGAAGAATATGAAGACTTCAAGAACCACAACCCAACATATGGAGAGGATATTGTTATGGATGGGATGGACAAGGTAGAGAAGGCACTGAAGCAAATAGAGTTTGAGGTGAAGGCCCATCATCTTTTCCACCAAATAAGGGCAGCTAGAATGGCCCCAATTAGATAGAATAGAAAAAAGGTTAGAGAGACAACATATATTCATTGAGTTTTACTAGACTAAGTTCCATGACTTTGTAACCTTTTTTATTTCTTATTTTTACAAAATTGAAGATGCAACCAAATAGGCCCCTCAATGTAATCATTTATTTATTCAATAAAATATGGGTTTCTTGCTTTCAATTATGTGGTTTGTATTTGTTAATATGCATGTCTTTGATCTCAAACTCGTTAACATATTAGCAAAATACTGGCTTCAAAGTAACCCATCCATTTCGAAGCCAAGTCAAGTATTTCGAAGCACACTTTCCCTCCTCAAAAGGTAGCAAAATGTTCCTTCGAAGGAAATTTTCTTGGTAGAAAGTCCAAAAAATGTGCTTTCAAGACTTTCGAAATGTTAAACGGGTCCTAACTCCATATGGGTCAAAATAAAATCCAAATAGCTTGGAACTACTTGACTCGTTAAGTTAAATGGTTAACTTAGACAAGAAGGTATAAAACCCTAATTCTTGCGCTCTTACCTATTCATTTGTCTATTTCTAACTCGTACTCACCTCTGTTCTTACTTTAGCTCTTGTTCCTTCTACCCTTGCTCTTACTTCTTCAATCTCTCATTTAACTCTCGTCAATGGCTACTTCTTCCTCTACAAACCTACCAGTTGATGAACGTCTTCATCCCTCAATGGCTTTGAGGAGATGTATAAATGAAGAAATAGCCAAGTACAACGAACCAAAGGGCCACAATGAAATTGATGGAAAGTACCTTATCCCTCGCCACCACACAAAAGGGGATTATATCCTTGGCCCTATTTTTACTGAGGCTCCTGCTACACTTCCTCTTTTGTACCTACGCTTGGAGGAACACTACCTTCCTTATGAAGGGAAATTCAATTGGGAAGGTTGAAGGGACACTCAACCCTATCGCTACTGGCCCACAATGAAGACAAAATGAAAGGAATGGTATGACAGAGTTATTGAGGCCAGAGAATAAGATCTAGAGGACCTATGTATTCTTGATGCCCTTTGATTTTCCAGGTTCATAATTCTTGAAGACCCTTTCTTTATCCCAGCTGTTCTTTGTTTTTGAAACTCTGCTCTTAACTTCTTCCAATTCCGGTGTGGTATGATGGCCCCCACTGTTCTTGATATGTGTCATCTTCTGGACCTCTTACCTATTGGTGACCTCTTTAGTCCTGATTACCCATACGTTACTATTTTTTTCTCTATTCCTACTTTGAACCCTTTTTATAGTGATTTTATAGAAACTAAGAACAGTAAGGAAGGTTCGGTGACTGACCGAGAATTCTTTTCTTTTATTCTTTACTGACTTTGAAGTTTCTTATTTGTACCTCTTCCCAAAAATTAATGCCTAAATTTATCCCTCTTGCCAAGGCTCTAGCTTTGAAGAAGAGGATAGCCTCTGCCCCTTATGTTCTAGGCCATATGTATAGGGTTTGCTCCCAATCTTGTGAAAGGCCTCTAGAACCCAATCAAGGAGGCCCTATTTGGGTTCTCCAACTCTAGATTTTTGCTTACTTCACTAATTTTCACTCTCGCTACCTAAAGCTTTGGGTGCAAGAGCCTACCACCTACAGAGAGAATTATGCCAGAGTTTCTTTGTTCCAGTTTTGCTTACTATTTTTCTTATTTCCACACTTACCAGCCTCCATTCACCATTCCTTCTTCTGCCCCTTCAATGCTAATATGGGGAGAGCATAGTTGAGGATCTTCTTGGCTAATACCACCTGATCCAGGCCTATTCATGGGGAGATGTAGGCCTCAATTTTGATTCCAAGGGAGCTCTTCATTGGTACCCTAAACCCCAGGGCCTATAAGTGCATTGCTGAGGCTTACTGCTTGTCACGATCCAAACCCACCCTTTTAGGTTTAGTGTCGTAACCGGCCAGTAATCCTTGGATTACCAAAGGCCTCTTAACATCATAGCGTATTGATAGGGGCTGCGAAAGAAAATATATAAAACATACATAGTCTATAGACTTGTGCAGACATACATGAAACTGAAAATCTTAAACTTTATAAATGTACGGGTGACGTCATAGGTATAGTATTTACACGTCACTATGATGTACGTACAAAAGGAGAACTTGTTCTTAGAACAAAAGGAATAGTCTTGCACATTTACATTAACATAGCCACAATACATGACTTGAACTAGAACCTCCTCGTGAGGCACAACAGGTGGCTGACTACAAAAATACCCCAGGCATCATCTTAAGCCTGATCTCAAACCTGCTCACCTACATACATAAATAACTAGTGAACGGAGGCCCAGTGAATAATAATAGAGTAAAGGGGTATATGAATAAAGTCTCAATATCATGGCTGAAATAAAACAATTCACATTCATATTGTTATTCTGAGCATGTAGACAAAAGTCAGAGTTCATACTTAATCTTTCACAAACGTTCATCAGTACAAGTAGATCTCACACAAAGTGGCTTAAATTTCACTTGTCAGTTCTATAGAAGAACCTCTGGGTAGGTAAAGATAACTTGTCAGTCCCATATAGGGACCTCCGGACTGGGAACTTGCATACTTGTCAGTCCCACGTAGGAACCTCTAGCCGGGTACAGATAGTTTGTCAGTTCCATAGGAACCTCCGGTCCAAGAACTTGTAGCATACTTGAAACATAACATCATGTCACTTATAACGTACTTGAATCGTGGCACACTTTACTTGCATCATACTTGAATCGTAGCATGGCATCATAATTGCTTTTTATGTCGGACAATCATTCATAGTAATAAACTTGGCATTTCCTTCAACAGATCTTATTTAGTATATAGAAAATACATAGATTTGTACATAGCTTTACTAAGTTATTACTCATAGACAATAGGTGTCGCAAGTAGGCAATTCAACTTCCTTGTGGCGCTTGACCTACATAGTTACAAAATGAACATATTCTAAATTACACACCCATAAATGATGACTTAGCCCTTACTTGTTTTGGTGTGCTTCTACCTCATTATTCTCATTATGGGGTCTTAATCATGGCCTAGGAATGCCTAGGATGGAATGAGGATGCAAAAATGTACTTGGAAACATCTTTCAAAACTTGCTAGAAATAGAGTCCACACTCGAGCCTGGATTTCCTCGCTCGAGCGGACATGCAAAAAGTGAAGGTTCACTCGAGCATGACTTCCCTCGCTCGAGTAGACTGTAAATTTTAGCAAAAGTACTAGATGCATGAATTTCATGCTCGAGCAGACTATAAATTTTAGCAAAAGTACTGGATGCATGAATTTTATGCTCGAGAGTGAGACTCAGACCTTCGCTCGAGTGTGAAGTCCCTCGCTTGAGCGGACTGTAAAACATATGAACTTCTAGGTACATGCATTTCACACTCGAGCGTGACTCACATCACTCAAGCGGAAGTGCACATACTCAGAGTGCTCGCTCGAGCGTGAAGTTCCCCACTCGAGCATGGATCAAATTTCAGGAATTTCTAGATTTGATCTTCAAGTTCAAACTCAACCTTCAAAGCATCAAACTTCATTTTTCTGGGCCAAAACTTGAGAAAAGACATGAAGACCCTTAAAACAACATGGATTAAAGATCATTTCAAGAAATCATGGCCCAAAGATATGCCAATTGAACAAAATTCAACTTGAAACTCAAGAATAAACCATAAACATGACATGCATGCAATTCTTTAAACCAAAGCTTCTCAAAACATGATCAAGTGCTACAAAACAACTTGAAACTTGATAATTTCCCTAAATTAAGGTGAATTTCAAACATGCAAGAAAGAATTTCCTAGCAACATGTTCTCAATGCATTGAAATGCACATGCATGCATGAATTCATTCTTAATTCCATTCTTTTAGCTCAATTCTCATGTTAATCCACCTAACACCATTAATTTCATGCTCTAATCAACTAAATTACAAAGCTAGAGATTGACATTCTTACCTAAGGTTCTCAATTCCTTATGCTAGAGATGGTCTTGAGTGATTTTCCAAGTTTTCCTAGCAATTTCAAGCTTAATCTCAATTTATTCCCTCTCTCTCTCTCATGTTTTGATGTAGGAAGGGCTCAAAGGTGTATGCATGTGGATGAGAAGAGGTGAGTGGGCTCAAAAGAGATGGTGTTTTTATTAGGTAAGGTCATAGGCGATTAAGCGGAATTAAATCAATCTTATTTAATCGTTCTGAAACGAATTTTAATTGAACCTGCCATAAAATCCTAAAAATTCTAATTAACACGTAAATCAAATCAATTTATGTATCGAATGCCAATAGGGCCTTCAATTCGCAAACCAAAACTAAAACATGAACAGATCTTTCTACGCTAAACAGATAGAGACACATCAATAGTGCAATGCACAAGTCATTAACTCATGATTTCTTCTTAATTACTTGTTAGGCACACTTAAGCATGAATTAACGTTAATTAAGGGTCGGGGTTGTTACAGTGCTCTACTTAATTTGCAAGGCAATTTGGGCTTACTCGGGGGATCCCAATCCCTCTCAGCAACCTCTCCAACTCTAATCTTGATACTAGAAATTCGAAGGTGCCAAAATCCATGCTAGATGAAGCAATGATCAAGGTTGTAAAGGATTTCTCTAGCTTCGAATTCGTGCCCTTCACTGGCCATGATGGGGTCATAAAATGATTTTAAGATTGGTGGACAACCAACACGGAAGTGCAGCTTGCCACTCCCACCTTGGATTTGCTAAAAGAGTTGGAGTTGTTATCCCAAGGTGGGCAAGCCAAAACCAAGGAGTTTAGTATCACCATTGCTTCCACCCCTGCTGTTTCAGCCTCTCCACTCAAAATTACTAGGGCTGCCATTAAGAAAGGTACATGCTTTACCTCTTCATTTGCCTTTCTTTCCTCATTTTACACTTTTCTTATCCTCAATGCTTTTTTTTGCTAGTACAAGGGCTTCACATGAGACCTCACATCAACGAGCATAATCCCTCGTCAGATTTAAGGGAAAATAGCAAGCATCAAAGAAAAGAAAGGCCTAACTCAAGTTTGAGCCTATGGAAGAGGCACTTGGGGTCCCTTCAGAAGAAGAGAAGGAAGAGAAAGAAGAGTCTCCCTTGAAAAGGAGAAAAAGGTCAACCTTACCTGCTGCCAAAGTTATTATGGATTTTGCTAATGAAGCAGCAGCCAAGGCAGTAGAGAAAGAACAGGCCAAAGAGGTTATTGTGTTCTAGAGATCAAAGAAAAAGATGCAATATAGAATCTTCAATGAGGAGGCTGTTACTGCTGAGGCAGCACAAAAAGAGGCTGCGAGGAAAAGCAGAGATGTTGAACATCACACTCTTCACAGTTCTCCAGCTACCACCACTACATCTACTAGTAATTCTCTCCAACTCTTTATGATGCCCTTTGTCTTCTTATACCCTTTATGTTAACACTGCCCTTATACTTCTTTCTTTTGAAATGCAGCAGCATATAGCCTACACCTCCCCTATTCAATGCCAGCTTCTTTTTCTCTAGAAAGAATTGAAAGGCCACCCCTGAGTCCCAAAGAGTTAGAAACCTTAAAGAGGAAAGGAAAAGAAGACAGCAGCTTTTTAATGAGTGTAAATACCATGCAAGTATTATTTCTAATCCCTGCCTCTACACTCCCTATAGCTTCTTCCTTAATTTCATCGAGGCTTGATATGCCAATCATTCTTTCCTCCCCAACTCCTAGCACTACTGAGTTTCCTTATTTGCCCTTGGTGTTTATTGCCTCACCTCTACGTGCTTCCCTATCCTCCAAAGTCCTAGTTACATCTTTGCCTTCTGAGAGTACCTTTGTTGCCACTGCTACTTCAATTCCAATTAGTACTTCTAAGGATGGCACTGGTGGCACACCAATACTTCCCCTACCGCCCAGCTCCAGTCCCACTTCCTTAGACTTGCTGGTGGTCAAAACTAGAGATGTTGCTCAGGCATCTTCCTCTCCTACTCTCGTACCAATTCTTCCAGCACTGGCTTCCATAAGTGACCCTTCTGCAATGCTCTTTTCAGAAGAGGAGATAGACATATTCGAAGCCCAACTGGCAAGCTTATTTGACACATCTACAACAACTCTACCAACTGGTAGTGATACTGAGCCACTGGATTTAGCTGACTCCTTACTAGAGATAATTAAAAGCTCACCTGTTACTAAGTCCATTTCACTTCCTCAAGTAGACTTAAGCACTTGTTTAGAGCTAATGAGGACCTTCTCAAGGATTCCATTCGAGGCTTTACAGAAACCAATCATCAAGAATGGATTCCTCAAATGTTGTCAGCTCTTCGAACAGTCTAATGTTGCCTTTAAAGGCCACTTAACCTAGGCAGCAGTAACCATTGACTTTTATATCAATATTTGCTAGATGGCTAAGGTTGCAAAGAAGGAGCTGTTGAAAAATAAGGAGTTTGTCTCCCACATTCACTCTAAAATTTTAGTGCTAAAGGGACAACACTCTGCTTCCTCACAACTTCAAGCTTAACTCTTGCATAGGAAGGCAAAATTTGAAAATGAGCTAGCAGCAGTCAATCTAGTCTAAAAGCAGAATGCAGAAAGGCTGGACAATACACACCAAGGGCTATCAAGTCGCAGACAGGAAATGAACATTGTCATACAACTGTTCCCATCACTCAAGAGTAGATAGCATATTGTAAGGGAATAGTTAAAACATTGTAATGAATTTTGGGCCAATTTGTGGCACAATGTACTTAAATTTTTGTAAAATGAAACATCACTATTTTACACAAGTGTTTACTATTTTTGCTTGATGTTTCCACATAATATTTCTTAATTCCTTATGCCTCCCATACAGTTGGATAATAAGGTTTCAAATACTTGCCATTAATTTTCTTGGGATGCACATACCCAATTAAAATTTTCAAATAATAGACTCCTCCAGTCAAGACTCTATGGACTTGGTATGGTCCCTCCCAATTAGGTGACCATTTGCCAAACTTGTGACTTTTAATTCCTATTGGAAATATTGTTTTCCAAACCAAATCTCTCTTATCAAAGCTGATGTGTTGAACCCCTTTATTATAGATTTTGTCTACCTTTTTCTTTTGTAAGAGGATATTATTTAATGCCAAAATTCTGGCTTCATCCACACTTTCTAATTCTAAATGCTTGCTTTGATGATATTGATCAGTACTTAGATGGTCTTAGCATTTTACCCGTAAGGACTTAATATTGATCTCCACAAGCAGCACTGTATTATGCCCATATAACAAAGCATAAGGAGTAACTCATGTACTTGATCTTTTAGAAGTCTTATAAGCCCACAACACATCTAACAACAAGTTGTGTCAATCCCTAGGATTGTCTTCCACAATCTTTTGTATCCCCTTCTCCAAAGATTTGTTAGATGACTCTACCTAACCATTTACTTGTGCATAATAGGGGTGGAATTGACATGGCTAATTCAATATTCTGCTGTGAAAGCTTTTACTAGCTTTCCACCAAATACAGTCCTATTGTCCACAGTTATGGTCTGTGGAATACCAAACCTGTAGATTAACTCCTTGATGAAGTCAATTACCTCTATTTGATCTACAGTCTTATAAAGCTTAGCTTCAACCCACTTAGTAAAGTAGTCTATGGCCACTAGAATGAAACAATGTTGTTTTGAAGAAGGTGGGTAAATTTCCCCTATCATGTCTATTGTCCACCATCTAAATGGCCAAGGCTTCACCATTGCATGTAGATCAGTTATTGGACCATGCCTTATCATGCCATGCTTCTAACATGCCAGGCAACCATTTGCATATTCTATGCAATCCTTAAGGATAGTTGGCTAATAATAAGAATGCCTTCGAAGTAACCACCTCATCTTAACACCAAACTGATGAGCACCACAAATACCTTCATGCACCTCAACCATGGCAGTTAATGCCTCTTTTGGTCCTAGGCACTCCAAAAAAATACCATCTACTTCTCTTTTACAAAGAGCATTACCATACACTATGAATTACATTGATTGTATTTTAAGCTTTCTATTGGCCTTCAAAGATGAGCCAGTTAAATATTGAATGATTGGATGTCTCTAATCCTATTCTTCCAAGTCATTTTGATTAGCTTCTACTAATATACCTCGTTTTGCTAAAGGTGGTACTAGCTTCTGATATGTTTCCTGACTCATATCTACGTGAGTGTAATCCCTTCTTTTGAAATTTGAAGCCTTCTGGAACACATAATTGGCCTTGTGATTCATGAACCTTGGGATGTAAATTATATTTGCCAATTGGAATTAGGAAAGCAAACGTACTATAGCAATATTGTATAGTAACAGACTTGCACTTTGACATTTAAAGACTTCTTTTACTTGATTAATTACCAACTAAGAATCTCTAAATATGTCAACTACATGACCCTGTAAACTAATAAGTATCTCAAGTCCCATAACCAAGGCTTCGTACTCAGCTTGATTATTGGAACAGATGGTTTCATCAATTCTGAAACCATATGTGGTTCCTACCTCCTGTGGTGACTTAATTACAACACCAATCCCAACTAGACCATTAGCTTTTGACCCATCAAACCACATCTGCCAAGGTTCTAAATCAGTTGTGCCAAGTTCTATCATTTCTTGCCTTTCTGTTTGACATGGGTGATCAGCTAAGAAGTTGGCCTGTAGTACTCCGAGTTTTTCTTTATCGCTCGAGCGATTGAGTGGTCGCTTAAGCAGTCTCGTGAGTCTTCTAGTACTTTTGCAGGGTTGTGATTCTAAGAGTTTTTGATGTTCGCTCGAGTGCAGGTTTGGTCGCTCGAGTGGTCTATCTGAATTCAGTTTCTATAAAAGTCACTTTTGGGTCACTTTCCTCTCTCTCTCTCTCTTCGCTCTCCTTCATCTATTGTTGAGCTCCCAAGCTCTTCATACTTGGTTTTCATCTACTTTGCCCATCTTTGACCTATAGTCCTTTATACCAAAACATAGAGGGTCGCGAGGGCTTCATTTTAATCTGAGCGAATCGTGTTTTCGTTGCCATAGATTTTTTGACTTTCTCCTCATCGCTTCAAAGGGTAGGATTTTTTTGTTTCTCTTCAATACCTCATCTATAGATAGACATGTGGTACATTTTATTGCATAAAACGCTAGGGTCGTATAGGATGGCCAGTGTATGTATTAGGTTTAGGTTCTGGGGTTGGGGAACTTGGTTGTGGGCCGGGAGAAGGTTGGTGGTTACATTTGGCTTTTGGGGTGGTGCGATCACTTTATTGTCGATGAGATCTTGAATCTCATAATGTGGCCTGAAGCATTGGTCGGTGTCGTGACTGTGCTACTGTTGAAATGCACAGTATTTGGCTAGGTTGTGTTTAGGTGGGCGAGGATCGAGTAGTGGGCGAGGCTCTAATGGCTTAAGATGTCCCTTTTTGATCAGCACCGTCAGGGCTTGGGATAAAGGCATGTAGAGTGAGGTAAAAACCCTTTGAGATCGAGCCTAGTTGTTTGAGGTTTGTGGAGTTGTGCTAGCGAAAGGGTTGGCAGCCTTGACTATAGTGGTGATGGCATTCACATTAGATGGTCGCGCAATTGTGCTTCTACTAGTGGTTGCATTGGAACTCCGCACAAAAGGCCTCATGGCCTACTCCTTCTCATCAGTTATCAACCCCTATTTTATTGCATCTTCAATCTGAACCCATATCTCATAGAGCACAGTGAATGTGAACAATGGTAAGATGATCATCTTCTGCAATAATTTCCCTTGCAGATTGCAGACCACCATCTTGATTTGGTCCTTCTCTAACGGCCTAGTAGTCATTATCGAAGCCTTGGCCCTCCACCTCATTACAAAGTCTGAGAAGGTCTCCTTTGGCTCCTGACGGGTTGTCTCGAGATCACGGGTTGTGACCTCGATCTGTGTATTGTATGAGTATTGTGCAATGAAGGCCTCAGTCATTTCCTCCCAGCTCCGCTTCACAGAGTCCTCTAGCTTTACATACCAGATAGCCGCTATTCCTGACAAAGTCCGGCCAAAAAGTGACAGCTTTTGAAGTCTAGTAAGGCCCATCGGCCATAGGATGTCTGAGAACAACCACAGATGAACCACGGGATCTCTAGAGCCATCGAACCAATCTATGTGTGGCATTTTAAACCGGTCTGGAAAAGTTACCGTAGAGTTAGTATATCCATCTTCAATGTTAGGGATTGAGTTCACAACCTATGCCCGCTTGAAAAGCTTCTCTAACTTGTTGACCTTAAGTATAGTCGGGTCAACTTCGAATTCAAACGGAGGCTCGATTTGGTACACTGGTGCCTTGGAGGCTTGTGGTGGGATCGGGTCTACCAAATTGCCCAGATTCTCTTGGACATTAGCAGTGATTCTAGGTGCTGGGGTACCCGCAGGAGGTGCATGGGAAGCAGAAGCCCCTGCTTGCTATGGTTGTTGTTACTGCAGTCAATTTATCACTTTCGCTTGATGGGCTGTAACTTCAGCTTGGCAAGCAGCATCTTGCTGCATGGTTTCCACTATTTGTTGGAGATGCCAAATCAAGTCCTCTATACTGACTACAGGGTACTGAGTCATCTGAATAGGCGAGTGATCTCTGGCTGGCCTGGATGTAGAAGATTAAGCCTCACTAGATGTAGGTAATTGCTGAACTGGTGAATTGTGCCTAACTCTCCTCCGTCTAGTAACCAGTGAGAGCAAAGCAAACACACGTTGTCCTCTAATAAGATCTCCAAATATGTAAAGTCTCCTTACACAGGTCCAGAGTGCTTGGGGGCTATCTGAACTGTCCGAAGCAATTGTGATAAACTACCTTGCAAAAAGAAATAAAGCAAAAATTAGAAACCATACAGCACCTCAGCTCAAATGTGAACAACACACAGATGTAATCAAAAGCTATAGAACTGTACTCAACACTGACTTCTGCCTCCCAAATCTGATACCCAAACTTGCAACTGAAACGCACCTTCCAGCGGGTGTCTGGTAAATTGGTGAGAGTATTAGAAAGGTGTATCCTTGGCTTACCATACTTGAGGCAGGTAGAGCGTTGTTGGGTTTCTCATTATCATCTCAATTCTATTTATGTGTACAATGGATAATGATGATTCTTTTATAGAGGATGTCAGTTGTCTTATATGGTTATTTAAGGTGCATTTTATATGTATTGTCTCCATGTTCGTTTCGGATATCATTATTTGGAAGTTGTAATTTGAATTGGGTGTAAGTTTAGAATTAGGGAAAAAGTAATTGGATTTCATGGATTTGTTTTCAAATACATGTTATTGTTGGGCAAGTCTAAAACAACATGGTAGCAAGAAGAAAGAAAAGTGAATGGTTTAGGTTGTTGGATAAAGTGAAATATTTTGAGAAAAGTACCTATGTAAGTATATCTTTAAATATAAACTGGTACTTATGTATATGGTATGACTTAAAGCATTAATGATCATAGCTATCTGTATGTTGTTATTGTCTGGGATCATGTTGGGATATCTACTGGACTTTATGTTCATTCCACGTTGTTAATCCTTTTTCAAGTGTATGTCTAGAAGTGATTCAAGATCGAGGATCTTTATTATCTGTTGGCTATGGGGCCTTTTATCTGTAGGCCGAATGCCGCTGCTGAAAAAGGGTTGGACCCATGCTCTTTTATATAATGATGTAAGCCTACAAGCAATTTATCTAATCATGTCACATGTATTTATTTTTTATACGAATGAGAGAATCTTCTTTTAGTTATCCTTATTAAGATATTGGAACTTCTGTCTGCTATCTCTGAAATTGTAACATAATAATGATTTAATAATGTTATCCGAGTAAATTAAAGTGGGGCATTATATGGCCAATACCTGGCCTTTTACTACCTTTCGGGGGACATATTCCAAATGAAACTTTGACAAAGCTAGATTCCATTTGTCAATTCTTTATCTTAATATAGGTCTAAATAACATATATTTAACCAAATCTATGGTTGCAATTACCAAGACAACAACAGACAAAAGATAATACCTTAATTTTGTTGGTGCAAAGTACAAGGTCAAACACAGCTTCTCTACAGCTAAGTATTTAGATTCACAAGAGTTTAAAAACCTACTAAGGTAATAGACTGCTTACTCCTTGCCTTCTCCATTGTCTTGAGCCAAGAAGACTTCCAATTATTCTTCAGCTGCAGCAATGTACAACTCCAAGGGTCTGTTATTCATTGGTGGCATTAGTACTGAAGGCTTGGCCAAATAGGCTTTTATTTCTTCGAAAGCAGCTTGATGCCCTGTTGTCTGCATAAACTCTTCTTCATTTTTTAACTTCAATGAAGAAGAAAAAAAACTTTAGTTTTCCCAGCAATATTAGAAATATACCTTCGAAGAAAGTTAACCTGACAAGGAGTTTTTGCAATCCTTTCTTACTTGATGGAGATTTAGCCTCAATGATGTCTTTGGCTTTGTTCTGCTCAAACTGTATTCATTTCTTGTGCATTATATATCCCAAGAAGTTTCCAACTAACACACCAAAAACACACTTGAGTGGATTGAGCTTTAGCTTGAATTTCCTCATTCTTTCAAAGGCTACTATTAAGTGGACTACGTGCTCTTCCATAGACTGAAAATTTATAACAATATCATTAATGTAACATTCCAAGTATCGTCTAATGAAATCATGGAAAATAGTGTTCATTGCTCTCTGATATGTTGCGTCAGCATTCTTCATTCCAAATGGCATCTTAACCCATTCGAAGGTTCCAATATTTCTAGGACACCTGAAAACTGTCTTGTGAATATCCTCATCTGCTATGCATATCTAGTTGTAGCCAGAATGTCGATCCATCATAAATAAAATTCTATGCCCTGCTAAAGTATCCACTAGCAAATCAACTACAGGCATCGGGTACTCATCCTTTGGAGTTGCCAAATTCAGATTTCGAAAGTCAATGCATACCCTCAATTTGCCATTCTTCTTTATTACGGGCACAATATTGGATAGCCACTCAACATATCTGGCTGTTCTAATAAAACCTGTTTTGAGGAGCCTAGCAATCTCCTCATTTACCTTCTGAACCACCTCAGGACTCATTCGTCTAGGTTTTTGCTTATATGGCTTAAAGTTTGGCTTGACTGGAAGTCTATGTTCCACCAATGACCTATCCAATCCAGGTAGATCATTGTATGACCAAGCAAAACAATCCTTATATTGCTTCAAGATAGCCAGTAACTGGTCCTGGTAGTGGAATCCAACCAAGCGCTGATGTAAGTAGGTTGTTGTACTTAAGCTTCTCCTAGATTAACTTCTTCCAAAGGGTCTGGCACCTGAGTACTTGTAGCTCGACTTTTTCACGCCCCCTTTTGGAAACTCGAAAGAAGCCTTACAGTTCGGACTCCCACGGTTCTGAATCTAATCTTATAAGTGCAATGTGAAATTAATAAACACCAAAAAGTCCAAATCTAGCAAATCTTTTAAAAAATCGATTTTGAATCAAATTGCCAAAAATGGAATGCTTTGCCAGATACAAAGTCACTACTTAAATATTTTATTTTGATGAAATTTAGAAAACCCATGACTCGTGCCAAAGGTCACGTGTCCGTCATCACCAAGTTTGTCTTGGCTCGGGAACTTAGGTACGAGAGGGAAAAGTCATGAATTGAGCACCCCCGCTCGCCCGATCAAAGATCAGCCTCTACTCATCATGATATAATTTTTATCAATATTATATGCTTTTGTTCCGATTATTAGACTAGCATTTACTATGTGATGCGCACACACACAAGGTATAAACTAATTTGCTCAAATTGAAACAATTCAATTTTCATGTTTGTTTTTCGAAAAAAAATTGATTTTGCCACTTAACAAAGTGGTCTTAAACGTACATTTATTGAATTATTCCAATTCAAGCAACAAGCCTTCATCCACAGGCATTCAAATAGTTTATAACAATTAAGCACTTAGCCTCATGGCAAGCATGCTAGTCATGGTAATGACTCACACTCATGCAAGTATGCTAAAGCACTAAAACTCACCTAGTACTCCAACCTAAGATAAAACAAAAGAGTTAGAAAAATATGCATGACTCCTAACTATACAAGATGGCTAATGCAACACATGCAATAATGCAACTAAATAGGCTCGGCTACTTAACATGTTATTTGCAACAATTTCATAGCATGCATTTTAAACACGTATCCAACAAGGTAATAAACGACAATGCAAATTTGAATGATGAACCGAGCCTTGGTGCATGCAAGACAAATGAATGGATGCAAACATGCGATATGCTAATTGAAATGTAATGCCCCTAATCTAACCATCAAAAGCAAATAAATAAAAGGGAGAAAGACGTGGGGTTGGAAGACATACACATTATTACATTACACTATCACGAAGGAGAGTCTGAATGAATAAACTAGCTAAGCTAAACTACTTAACTAATTATTACAAAACTTGAATAAATAAATTAACTAACTTCTAAGCTAATTAATTCAGAATTTAACTAGGCTAAGCTAATTAAATATTACAACACAAACTAATTTAATTAATCAATCTAAACTAATTAAATAAGTATAAAATAAACTAATTAGCTACAACTAATTAATTACAACAAATAAATGATCAATTACTAATTAAACTAATTAACTAGCCCCATGAAGCAAGGGAGGCCTATGCATGCTCGGTTTCCACCCGAAGAACATCCATTGTTTGCTCTCGAAAGCTTCTGTTGCACAACCCTTGCACTGTTTTCCCCTTCCAGATCAACTCTGCGATGTTTCACAAACACACTTCTTAAAATTCACTGGTGGGCAGCAAGCCAGAAGTGGTAGCCAACCGGCCACCAGCAGGGGGTTAGTGTCCAACAATGATGGCTTGCTGGCCAGAAATAGTGGCCGGCCGGCCACTGATGATGTATCATTTCTTGCTACAATAGAGAGCAAATAGAGCAAAAAGAGAGTATTCTCACAGGTTGTTTGTACTGTGTATCCCTCCTTATCATTCAAACAAGCTCAAAGGAGTGATACACTTGGTTCAAAGACCATCAATCAAGCAATTTCATTGCATGATGGCTAGAGAACCAATCTGTACAAGTTTAATAAATGTGCAAACAAGATTCACAACCTTCACCCTATCATGCATGATCAAGGGCAATGGAGACCTAGGAAACTTGGCATATTTCATCACTTTGAGTATGAAATGCCCCAATTTTCCTTGTGTTCAATTAACATCCAATTAAACACATCAAAACACAATCAAATTCTTATCTTTGCACACTTTTAGTTTCCATTTTTGTTTACCCATTTTAACTTACCAACTATTCTTTAACCAATTAAGTCTATTGGTGAGTAAGTCCTCTAAATGAGAAGGAAGTGTCAAACAAGGGGTAGTGTAAGGCAAGAGAGAGGTGTCATGCCATCGATAATGAACCCTCAAAAGAGGATTAAACCATTAAACATGGCCCTTAATCTCAAGCTTAAACAATCCCAATGTTGAAACAACTCTCAAAGTAAACAAAGACTGAAGTAATGAGGGAGGTTGCAGAGATTATGCTTGCTGAAAATAAGTGAGAAAAGCACTAAAACAATGTAATCAACTCAAACAAGTGGTGTCTAAAGGCCTAAAACACCAAGCTTGTGAGGACACTTATACTACAAGCATGCAATACAAGACTCAAATGACTTAACCAACCCAAAACAGAGTTAAAATAGTCCAAAATAGAGCCTAAAACATGTTGGAATTAAGCTATAAACGGCTAGAAATATAAGCTATCATATAGAGCTATCTAGGCTAGCAAACAAGACACAAGGAAGGGAGTCTAACCCCTCCAAATTTGGACCTCAAAACATGATTTTCACCACTAAAAATACTCTGAAATTTAGTACTTGAAAGCCCAAAAAAAGATGGTTTGAAAGTGTGAAACAAAGGTGGAAAGGCCTTATAAACAAAGAAGAGAGAAGGGTGGACCACCCCCTAACTTTAAATGGCACAAAACCACCAATTTCAACCCATAAAAATAGAGTATTTTTACAGCCCAAAATCAGTGGGAAAAAGATAGAAAAACAAGTATGCAAAACAAGTTAAAAAGGCAAGTATTATACCTCTTGAAGCAAAGATCAACTTTAAGCAGCAATTCAAGCCAAAACCAGCTTCAAGAGCTCCAAGAAGGCTTCAAGGAACCTCAGCTCAAAGATGAACAACTTTGGTTAAGGAGGTGTAGACAAAAGTGTAGTGTATGTAGGCTAATGTACACAAATTTGCAAAAGAGAGAGAGAAATGTAAATAGAGAGATAATTTTTGCTCCAAAAATTCCAACCCTCAAAAATGGGAGAGGAGACCCCCTATATATAGAAAAACATGCATTTCGCTGAGATATATCCCTTCATACACATGTAGGGAGATGCAGCCAATTGTGGTAACAGCTGGAACAACTGTCAACAAAATATATGAAAAAAGAAACTGATGGCCGGCAGGCCACACCATTGGTTGGCAAGGCACAAGGGTGGCCGTGAGGGCACAATTGGTGGCCGGCAGTCCACCACAGGAGGCCTACAGGTCCCAGGGTCTTGAGGTTTGAAGCACTAAGGTTTTGGACTCAAAACACTAAGGTTTTGGTCCAAAACAAGGCATAGAATAGATAGGGTTTTAAGACTTAAACACAGGGTATTCCTCTGAGGACTTCAAGCACTAAAACGAGCACATGCAATCATAATCATCGAGTGCATAAGCGATGACGTCCAAGTCTTGAGGACGGTCAAAAATAGGGTGTCTACAGTACTTACCAATGCTTTTCCTTCAGCTTCTTCTAGCTTCGAAACAACATTTTTCTCTTGATCTACCACAACCCACCTTTTACATCTTTATTTTCCTCTTCATAGACAAAGTCTGTCCTTAAAGCCTCTTATTCTTAGATTTCCTGGACTTTAGTCTCAATGTCCAATGCACAATACTTACTCAGAGCCAATGATTTTTCTTCCCGTTGCTCATGTCTGCTACCAAGCATCATGGCTTCCTTTTCTTCTTCCTAGACTTTCGAAATTATTGCATCAATATCCAATGTAAAGAACTTGACTAAAGCCAATGGTCTGGCTTCTTGATTCTCCTGCCTAAAACCAGGCATTATTGTTATCTTTGATAATGTACTCATCATCAGCACTTTCTTGCACCAAGTGTTTCAGGTGTGCCACTTTCTCATCAACCGTTACTTCAGTTGTTACATCAGGCTTCCTCAGCACACTAAGTGGAACCACCCCCTCAGTGTACAGTTTTGCTTCTACAAAATCTGCACATGCAAGGAAGGGCAGTGGATATGCATTTATTTCCTCTGTCTCCCCATCACTCATGGCTATCATTACTTTTTGATGTAAAGAGGAAGGCACACATTTGTTGGTGTGGATCCAATCTCTACCAAGTAAAGCATTGTACTTGGCATTGTTGTCTATGACAAAAAAGGCAGTCATGCAGTCTCTTGTCCTCACATTCAAATTGGTGGGCAATATACCTTGAGCCATTTGCTTATCGCCAGCAAAACCAACAATTGTTGTGCTTATTGGGATTAACCTAGCATTCCTCTTACTCAATTTTCTCAAGGATGAGCGAGGAAGCAAATTTACTGTTCTCCCATTATTTACCAATACCCTGTTCATTTCTATCCTATCGAAATATGCCTTGATGTACAGAGGCTTAACATACTGAGTCATAGATACTGTGGGATATTCGAAAGGATATGACAAGGTAACTATACTTACCTCTTCATTCTCTTCATCACTTTCTATGGGTTTGGCCACTTCAAACTCATCCTGGATTATACTGGTCTATGAGCCCTCACTGGCGACTTCTATGGGGTCATTTTCCTGACCCTCCCGATTCCCCTCTTCAGCTTGAAACTCTTGTGGCAGCACATAGACCATATTGATTAGCATTGGAGAAAATAAGCCAAGCTGTACCACTGGCTGCATTTGCCCTTCCTCTATATTGGTTTGACCCAATGCCTGTGATGTATCTTCTATGCTACACTTTGGAACCTCTAAGCTAGCAGGATCTTTTGTAGTAATCTGTTGTCAATCTGCCATGAACACAAACTCTATGTGCTCAACTATGAAGGCTTCGAACATTTCCTCTTCAGCCAATATCTTCTCCTAGCCAGGTTCAGTTCTTTCATCTGTCTCAGTCTCATCATCACTCTCCAATAAGGCCTTATCAAAGGCCTGCCGAACTTGATTTCTCCTTGGCTTTCAGTTCAACATGAACCTCATCCAATTTTTCTCTGCTAGTTTGACTCATGTTGATCTTAGGAGTAGGCCTTAAACTTCTCTCTTCCTCTAATTGTCCTCTTGGTTGTACCAAAGAAGCACCCTCACCAACTTCTTCTAGATCCTTCTGATAATGTGTAAACCTTCATTGAATCTTTCTCTTCTGGGATCTAGAGATCACAAGAACCATGTCTGGTTCCTTTGTCTTTGGGTTTTTTAGCAAAACCTAATTATTTGGAGCCACCAAAGGAGGCTTGATCATTCTGTCCTTACCTGTAAAGGTTTTTCCCTAGGTTGGTATCATTTTAGGTTTGTTTTGCATGACAAACCAATCTGGTACTCCTGGTACCCATGAACCCACTATGCTAGTAGTTGTGCTTGTTATTCTCATCTTCGAAGGCCAATCATTGGTCTTGGTTCCTTATCTTGAGCTTAACTCAGGCTTATTTGTTGATCATCTTGTAGTAGTTTGGTGGCCTTGTTTCATATAAAGGGCTCTTACCCCTTGACTGACTCCTGGCTTCTAGTGGTATAGCCAAAGATGGTTGTTACCTAGGACCACTTGGGTAAACCTTCTTGTAGGTACTGGCTGCCCTACGCTCTTTCTGCATGTCCTTGTAATACTGTTTCCCATCAATTGGAAATCCTTTCAGCCATTTGTAGCTCAATATGCACCTTGAATGCATCTGCTATATCACTGTTGCTTCAAGTGAATCATCATCCAGAGTGTTGGTTTCTTCACTGGAGCCATCCTCCTGGCTTATGAAGCTCTTTCCACTCACTGGTGAGCCTTGAGTAGCCCTCCTAAAGGCTACTTGATTGGTAACTTGTGTCTGCACATCGACTTCATCCAGCTCTGAACAACTCTTTTCCACAACATGGATAAGGGAGTTTGGCACACCCACATTGGTTGCTACTTCTCTAATCTCAGGAAATGGATCTGTATTAATCCTCATTGCCTTTTATGCTTTGGTTGGAAACTTTAACCTTCCTTTTCGAATTTGCTCTTGAATCATGTCTCGAAAAACAATACAGTTTTTAGTTGAGTGAGACCAAGAGTTATACCATTTACAGTACATTTTGCTTTTAATTTCTTCTGAAGTTGGGAATTTAACCCCCTTAGGAAATTTTAAAAACTGTGTTGCTAGCAAATGATCAAATATTTCATCTGTTTTTGAGAAATCAAATGAATACTTCCTATGTAGGTCTTTCTTTTTAAATTGATGATCAATAGTTGTATCATTTTGGTTTTGAATTAATGCTTCGAAGGTCACAGGCTCATTTTCTATGATCTCGGTTGCATCAATTTCAAAGTTAGGGTCCCTATAATAGGTCATATAAGATACATTACCACACTCTTGTTCTTCTTCAAGGAGAGTCTCATATCTAGTGACCTTATAAGTTAGTTCTACTAGGTCTCAAAACTCTATTGAGTCAAACTTCTTTCGAAGCCTAAACTCTAGCCCATTTTGAGCCAACCTCACAAATTCAAGTTCAAGGAATATGACCCTATATTTGTTTCGTGCTCTTTTGAATCTAGCAATGAATTTAGCAGCCTTCTTATCAACCCTTTGGCTCAACCTTGCCAAGTCTGCCATAGATACTTTAGGCTCTGTTTGAAAAAACTAGGCATGAAACACTTCTTCCATTTGTTGTCAGGTCTGAATAAAAGGTGTAAGGTTTGTATATCATACAAAGGTTGCCCTAGTTAAAGAATTTGGAAAGAGTCTCAACTTCATGTAGTCATTGTTGGTAAATTCACCACATTGCCCTATAAATCTTACAATATGTTCAACAGTTGATTGATTTCCATTTCCATAAAAGAGGGAAAAGTCTAGTATTTTATACCCCCTTGGGTATTTATGTAACCTATCTATCCATTCTGGGTAAGGTTTTCTGTAGACAAGGGTTTGGAACCCCCTGGGCCATAGGTCCATAAATTTCTCTGACAATGTCAGCAATTTGCTCCCTAGGTACAACATTCTGTGCTGGTTAGGCCACTATTGAAGGAGCAAACACAAGGTTTGGAGGAACTCCTTGTGCCTAGAGTCCTTTCGGTCCATGTAAGGCACATTTGGGACTGGTTGTCCCTATTGTGCTGGTTAATGTTGAGGGTATGGTTGTCCCCTTAGGGTAGGCACTCCCCACAAAAGGTGTTGTGAAGGGAACCATTAGAGGAGGAACAAGAGTTGTTTCTCTTCCAACTGCAGGAATTCCTTCCAACCCCCCGGGTGTAAGTTCGAATATAGGATTAGTGAATACTCGAGTGCCAGATATATGTTCAAACATGGGATTTGAAAACACTTAAATGCCATTTCCTTGTGTCAACCCTAATCCACTGATGTGTATGGTATTCCTTCTATACTAAACTAACTACAAAGCTAAATAATTATTACATATCGAATGAAAATAATAGCTATGAATTAAATTATTAAAAATTATTTAAATTAACTAATTACTAATTAAAATAAACAATTAAAAGGAAGTTGTTCTAGCTCCGCTTTGGAGGAGGGAAGATGAATGCATGCTCTCATTTTCATTCTCTCCTCTCTTGCGGATGCTCTGCTCTCGAGGCTTCTGTCTGCGAGGTGTGTCCTTAAGAACTTCTTGAACTTACCAAAAAACATTTGGGGTGTGCATCGGGCCCCGCCGACCATGGGAAGATGCTGCCGACCACATGCCGGCCAAAGATGGTACACTGCCGGCCAAGAATGGTGCACTGCCGGCCACTGATGTGCTAGGACACCAAGCTGCAACAGAGCACAAAACAGAGAAAATGGAGGGTCTCCCAAGGGTATGTACGCACTATGCCACCCCGTATCATCTCAAAACATCAAGGGAGAGGCATAGTCGGATCTACGACCATCAATCACGCATCCCAATGCATGATGGCCAAAGATCCAACTTGTGCAAATTAATATGAAAATGAATGCACAAATAAACACATAAGTGCCTAGAACTCCATCATGGATAATCAAGAGCGTCGGCGACCGAGAATTGAGACATGTTTTATCACTTGAAGTATGAAACGCCCCTCGTTCCTCGTGCTCGGATTAATACTTAATCCAAACAACAATGCAATACAAGCATGGTATACACAATGCTAACTTGAACATGCAATCATGCAATATGACTTAAGCATGCAAAATGTAGTGTAATAAACATGCAACAATATGTAATGGAACTAGCATGCGAAAACATGCAAAGATGGAGCAAGCATACAACAATATGCAAGACAAGCATGCAACAACATGCAAGGGAGATGGACCTAAACCAAAAATGGGCAGCTCTCAAATAGGCCCAAATCAGTGGCCAAAAGTGTTGAAATGATGGTATAAAAGACATGAAATGACAAGACAAACATGCATGCCAATTGGCTCAAGGATTAAGACACAATGATGCAACTCTTAAGGACACTTAAAGAGTAATAAGCATGAATATGTGACAGCACCCTAAGCTCTGAAATCTCATGTAAATTGATGCCAAATCAACTCAACAATGCAAGTATGGCATGTTAGGATGCTCAAAGCTCAAAATAAATAAAGGGACTTAAGTCATGGCCATACAAAGCAAGTCCCAAAGGGCCAAGGGGACCTAAAATAGTCCCAAGGTAGGTCCAAACAAGACCAAAAACAAGCTCGAAGCTAGCCAACACGAGCTAGAACACAAGGCCAAAAACAAGGAGCATGCAAGGCTACAAAAGAGGCAATGCACTACACCTATTGAAACCAAACATGGCACAACTTGGATAGCATAAAACAGAGTTACATCATGGTATAACAAGACCAAAAATGCACTGAAATAATGAGCCAATGGCTTAGGCTTAATGGCATGCACAAAAGTTCATTCTTGAGGCATAAAGAGCCAAGGCTCCAAGGCATTAAAAGCATGGAAAATGCACATGTATGGCCACATTTCATGGACTAAAATAACACTTAGAATGATGGCAAAGCATGCAAACATCACATGTATGGCATGGTAGGGGCCTCAAAACCCAAGACTAGCCTAAGCATTTACACTATAGCTATACAAAGCATGAGTGATATGGCCATGGCAGCCCAAAACAGTCCTAGGACAGCCCAAAATAAGAACAAAATCATGCTGGAGTAAAGCCAAAATATGCTAGGATGATGAGTCAAAACATCATGCACATAAAGCTAGTAAGCAAGATTTGTTCTACAAGTATATGGAGCATGCTAAGGATGACCAAACCCACTTTAGATAGAGTCATGACATGGAAAAATATCACCAAAAACATACTGAAATGGACTGAACATAAGCTAGGATGACATGCTAAAGCAAGAAGCATATGAAGCTAGTTTATGAAATTTACACTACAAGTGTATTGCACATGCATGGAGTGACAAAACCAACCCAAAACAGATCTAAGGCATAGTAAAACATCACCAAAAACTTACTGAAATGGACTCAACACAAGCTAGGCAAACATGCTACTTTGATGAGCTACAAATGGGATTACACTACACATACAAGATGCATGCAAAATATGACCAAACCAGCCATGGAAAGACTTAAGGCAAGTCCTAAAAGTCACAAAAAAATGGCCTGAACCAAGCCTCAAAAATACATAGAGGCAAGCTCCTTTGGAAGGCCAAAAATGCAAGTAAGCAAGAACACAAAGAGAGGGGGCCACCCCCTCTGATTTAAGGCCTCAAAACCTCATGCCTACCACTGAAAATCCACTGGATTTCAGTGGTTAGAAGGCCAAACCAAAGGCTAGCTCAGAGGCCTTAAGGCATGGCTCAAAACAAGGCTAAACAAAGCCAACAAGAGGGTTGAAGACCCTCAACAGCAAAAAGACCTTAAACAACCACCAAAAGAACTTAAAAACAAGACTTTTTTCAGTTGAAAGCAAGGCCTAAATCAAAATTCAAGGATGGCCAAAATGAGATACAAAAAAATGCTAAAATGGGGAAAATAATCACCCTTGAAGACCAACTTCGAAACCAGCAACTTCAGGGGGTAAAACCTCACTTTCAGAGCTCAAGAAGTCCACCCAAGAATCTCAGTCCAATGGTGGTGGTGTATCTCTATGTGTTGTAGTGTAAAAGTGCAAGGGAAATGGACTAAAACACAACAATATAAAGAGAGAGCAAGAAATATATATATAGAGAGAGAGAGAACGCGCTATATCTCTTGTGAAAGTGTTGAAACTCTTCTAAGGAGAGAGGCTCTCTCTTTATATAGAAGGAAAACAATGCAAAGCTTCTTCAAGAAGCTTGGCAAGAGCTTCATCCCTCCATACACGTATATGGAGGGCAGATAACCGGATTCTAGCTGGCTCAAAAGATCTGGAGTAAAACCAGCTGAGACAGGGGGTGTGTCGGCCATCAATGATGGCCAACAGTGGCTCACTGATGGCCGGCAGGCTTCATCAGTGGCCGGCAGAAACAAAACCATGGCCGGCAGTGCACCAGGAGAAAGGTGCAGAAAGGACCAAGTCAAGGTCCAAAAAAAGGGGTAGAAAGGATACAGGGTCTGGAAAGCTTGAACCTGTGACGTTCCGCCGCAAAATTCGAATGCCCGACGAGCAATCGAACTCATGTCCGGATGTACCTGCAAGCATAACCAAGTCTTGAGGACGATCAAAAATGAGGTGTCTACATAACCGTCGAAGCAACATCCATGATCATGGGACATGGTTTCAAGCATTTTGCCTCTACTAAGCCATTTCTTGCAGTTAGGCTTCCCTACTGAATTTGAATTTAAATCTTCAAGAAACGTTTAGCCATGTCACCTTGCTCCTTTTGATTGTTCCAATACTTCATAGATCCATTGCCATTGATATAATTTGACACGTGTCCTCTAATGACTGGAGACCTTTACTAATTCCTCAAGTTACCGCTGATGGACCATGTGTCAGGCTGTGATTGGCTGATACAAAATATATGGCCAACAGTTATGTAATCGAGTCTAACCCTTTTGGTCTTATGCAACTATAGTTTTTTTTTTTTTTTAATTATAAAAAAAGAAACTTTATTGATGATAATCGAATTATTACATAAGACATCAAACAGTAAAGATGGAAGGTGCAACAAGCATCATAGCAAAACTAGACAATCCCAACTAGGTTACCACTATCTAGCTAGCACAATCATTTGCTAACACTAAATCAAGTTGGTAAGACACCAACCAATCGAGACAAAAATAAAAAATATAGAAAAAACACAGGATACCAGACAACACTCACAAGTGGGCTACCAAACAACAACACTGGCTCAAACTAGCTACCTTAAACCACTCGCCTTCTACCTCTACATAAAAAATTTATAATTTGCCTCATGTTGAAAAGGAAATCATGAACTGTGAAGTGATGTTCCTTAAATACTTCTTTAACCAAAGAGCAATCCGTACTTTTATCAGGTCACATAAACCTACCACATTTGGATTAGTATCCTTGAAAATGCATTCATTTCGATATTTCCACAGAGACCACAACATAATAATAGGTAATGTTTTCCACATCATTCTCTCCTTTTTGCTAAGCCTTTCCCCTGCCCAAAAATTAAGAAGTGCCTCCACTGAGTCTGTTAATGCACTTGCAAATCCCACCACAACCAAACTCTCAATACAACTGGGCAATACAATAACACATGATTAAGTGACTCATCCTCAGTTTTGCAGAAAATGCATAGGATTGATGCATTAGCAGTAAGAACACTAATTCGTAGAAGGAAAATTGTTGTCTTTAGTCTGCTCTTCCAACCAAGCCAACCAAAAAATTGAACTCTGGAGGGAATGTACTTCACCCATACCAATATACTAGTTGAAAGGTGGCTGTCAAACCAAGCTGCTAAAAATTTAGACACAGATGAAACTGTAAAAATACCTATTTTTGAGGCTACCCAAACTAGTATATCTTTTGTGTCTGACCTGATTGCAGGAGTTGCCTCTAAAAGGGTTAACATTCTAGTAACCTCCACCCTTTCCCAATCTTAAAGCTCTCTTCTGAATTGAAACACCCACTCTCCTGCAACCTCCTTCCTTACCATCATTTAATTTAAGGACTCTCCCATATTAACTACCAATCTATGTAGAAGTGGGAATTCCTCTTTTAGACAAGCCTTTTCACACAATTTGTCACAACAGAACTTCACTCTGTGACCATTACCAACTTTTATCTTGAAATTCTCTAGAAAGAACCTCAAAAGACTGCTACTCTAGTCAGTGCTTGCTACTATATCCTTCCAAATTTTAGAACTACTACTATTGGAGCTAAGTGTAGGCATCTAACTACCCTCATCAACCTTGTATTTGATGCATGGAACTCTTCTCCAAAGTGCTTTATTCTTAATTCCAAACCTCCACCACCATTTCATTAAAAGGCAATCATTGACCACCTTAACTCTTCTAACCTTAACTCTTTTGCAACTATAGTTACAAATATATGGTTCATAGTAAGTTTTTTAACTTTCTTAGTGTGTCTAAGGTAAGTAGATCAACTATTAAGTCAACACATGACTTGGCCCAGTCTGTGAATGACTTCCTATTTAATATTTTAGTTGTTGTTGGTTGTTCCTCCAAAAAAAAAAAACAAAACAAAACAAAACAAAACAAAACAAAAACAAAAATGTTGGTAATGCTATAGATACGCCCATGAGATTAATAGTATATATAATTTAAGGAGATTTTATCGATTTTGGTTATGAACTGTGTCTTTGTTTATAACCTACTATATTGTTAGTTATGACACATTATAATGTTGGTTATAACATTATTTTAGTTATGATCCAAGAGTTGTTAGGTTAAACATCATGTGATGTTTGGTTATTGTTAATTGGCAATCTCGTTTGACAAAACTCCTTTTAGTTATAATTTTATTCGTTCTTTTGTTTCAGTGAAGATGTGAATGTTTAGATACAAATCCAACCCGAATCATGGCAATGTAGAGGAGTTTGTGATCTTGCCCGATCAACTCGCAGGGGTCTAGGGGGCAATGCCCAAATAGGGTCGAGGAGCAACACCCCCAAAGCTAAAGTGGTTTGACCACTCGAGCAGTCATTTGTGCACTCGAGCAATGAATGGCATCATCCAGTACTTTTGCAGAACGCCTAAACTTCTAGGAAACGAGTATTACCACTCAAGCAATGAAAGTTGCGCTCGAGCAGTCAGCCTATATGTTTTGCACCGCCTTTACTCACACCGTTCAAGTAGTGAAGTGTGCGCTTGAGTGGTCTTTGTGATTTAGTTTACTATAAAGTGCACAGTTTGTTGTTTTTAGGGTTTAAGCAATCCAGAATTTTAGAGAGAAAGAAAGTGATTTCTATTGGAGGCTATTTTATATGAGTTTCCTATAGAAGGTGACCAATTGATCAACGAACTACAGATTGTCAAACATAAAGAGTTGTTCTTATTATTTCGTTTACAAAAGCGAGGATTGTTCTTCGGTAGATTCCGACAAACTTGGGCTTGAAGCTTTGGTGGATTCCGGAGTGGCTCATCGTCGTAGATTTGACATCAGCGTTGTGAATTCAACATTGGGCAAGACAATTCTGAGGTGAAGACGGTGGTGGAAGAGACACATCGGGGTCGGTTCGATTCGAGCGTGAATTCGCTACGTAATTGACAGTACTCGTGTGTAATTTATTTTTATCTTCTTAATAGATTGTTTTGTGGTTTTGGCCTGTAATTTTTTTATCACAATTGGAGATGCTCCAATTGTGATTTTTTGCACGTTAAATCATTGTGTCAATTTGCCTTTGATTGTTTGATTGAGATTGTTATTCATTATTTAAAATTAAAACATAATCATAAATCAATGTCTTGGAGATTTTAGATTTTTCAGTTATAATTCAAGTTTTTTTTTTTTTTTTATGAGTTATGCTATATGTGATAATCAAACTCACAAATAACATAACTTGCATTACAAATGATACACACCCTTTTAAGAGTGTGTACCCCATCATTACCCCCAAATAACTACCCCTGGAAGGAATATCTTTAGAAAATGTTTGAGGCCCACAAAATACTCCCACAATAGTACCCACAATGATGCAGTATTATATGTCTCAATTATTGATTTGTTACACATTCAATAATGTAGGGCCCAATATTCCCATGGTATATCATTGTGGATAGATTTGTCAATCTAAAAGTGTGAATCTTTAGTATTGCTCAATATCATTTTAGCACGTACACATATGAACCTATCATGGAAGTCTTTAGTCAATTACCTTTTTCTTTTTCTTTTTTTTTTTATTTTTTTTTTGGTTTAGTCAATTACTAGACACATACCCCAACCCAAAAATAAGTGGGGTAAAAAATAGTTGTCCCTACAAGAAAAATAATGAGAGTTCTAATTGGGTATCTCTAATACACCTCTAATGATGTGGAATGAATTTCATTCCTCACTCCTCATCCTTCCCCTCTCTATCTTTGTCTATTCTTTCTCTCTTCCACCTCATTAGAGATCAAAACACAGGTGATATATTAGGGGATGTAATACCACTCCTACAAGTAATTCGATAACCATATTATACATAATCTTCATTTAAATATCTTGCCAACGTACTGGTCTAATAACAATCATTTATGTAATGAAATCACCAAGTTCATGAAAAAATTTAAATACAAACACAAGCATCTATTATTCATACAATCCTCAACGTGAATATGGATGTGGCTTCTAGCTTAGTAACAACTTTGGTTTCGAATGTTAAAGCATGCGAAGAACACTTTTCGATACCTTGTCTCGGCTTTACTGGTTTAAAAAGAAAAGTGAAATTTCCTTATAACTCTAGTTCTAGTGAAAGCAATGAAAGTATAATTGTACTCCAGTTTTTCAGATCAAAGTTAGCAACCAACTCAAGAGATTTTCATCAGTCCGAATCAAATTAATGTGGTTCAAGCACAACAGAATGCACAGTGACAACAAAGCACTTTGAATCAGCAAGTGTATACACTTCTCTCTCTCTTTTTTGGTGGTGCTTTTACACATAAATCATGCAATTCATTATTATTACACCCAAAAAGGAGTTTTTCTTGTGTGCAAGTGTCCTGATGCCTCATGACTGCTTTATTAACCAAACTTCGAACAACAATTCTGTTTGCTTTCACACAAGAAAAAAAAATAATAATAAAAAATAATAATAATAATAATAAATTAAAAAACAACTTTGTTGCAGTACCAAATATGACTCTTTTCATGGATTTGCTTTTAGGAAAAATGACTCATTTTCTTGTCTTTAATTGTGACCCTAAAAATAAGTTCAAAAACATTTTCTACTACCTGGCTTGTACAGCAAATCATTGATATTTCTTTTTCTTTTTATCTTTTTCATTGAGAATGAAATTTGTATTTTAAACCGATTTTATTGGTTTTTATTCTGCAACACCTGTGCAATTCTAATTTTTTCTGTATGATTATTCCACGAAAGCTTCACAATTTTTCATTTACTAACATGTTATATAAGTATTCACAATTACATAAAGGAAAATTTTAAACACATGTAGAAAACTAGTTCTACAATGGCGCTCATTGCAACAACCAGAACATGCATGCGCTCGGATAGACAAAACAAACAAAAGTCCAATCATGCTTTTACTACTAATCAAACCCAACAATATCACAGAATTTTCCAAACCTTTTTTCATCAAGAATTATGAGTTTAACCGGGCTATGTGATGGGCTGGCCTTGCAGCATTGAAGAAACATTCTCACAATTCTATCGGTTAGATTTAGAAATAGTATCTTGACAAAGGATCTTTGCTTCACTGATATATTAGAATATTCACAAATACGGTATTTGAAATAGCCCACGTGTCTTATCAAATTAGATTTTCAAGTATCTATGCAAACATGTATACATATATACATTCGTCTAGAGCAAAAAAAAAAATACACATCTGTTGTTATTTTACTGTCACAATCTGCACACTGGTATACAGGGAGTACCCAATCTCATGGTAAACAGTTTCTGGGATGCCAAGCTCTAATCTTTGTAATTCACACAAAAAAAAAAACCCTTACCTTTGTATCTCAGAAGTTGAGACCCCAAAGTAGTCTGGAGATGCAAATAGGGTAGGTGGAATTTGCAGGTTGTAGGTTAATTTTTTTTTTTTTTTACTAATAAAAATCTTGAGGTGGCAGAAGGGAATTCAGCTTGTTAGTTGAAATTTGATTAACATATTTTCTCTTCAACAATTGCACGGAATGTCATGCTGCAGACTGCTAAGATTGTAAGTTACAGTTGCTGCTTCACAATTTGTTTCAGTCAATGTGATGGTGGGAAGGGGAGAATCACGCAGCTTGCTTGTTGAAATTTGATCCCCAAATTTTCTCTTCAAGGATTCTGTCAAATCATTAAATGTCACTAGCACAGAAAAATCTTCAAGAGTCTCAAGTAAAACACTTGCACAAATCACAACTGAAAATGATGTGGGGACTTCTGGATAGCATTCAGAATTTAATGAAAGAAAATGCAACTATGAAGTACTCAGAGATAGAGAAAGCACCGCTCAATGACCTACAAAGACATCAACGCTACAACTCATGAAGGCAGAGTTAAATAGAGGTATTTTTGCCCCCGCGAAACACGTTCCTTGTTCTGCCTGAATCTCAAAATATTTTTCAAAGACTTTCAGGTTCTGCAAGTAAAATTATCATTGATTTTTATCGATTGTGTAGTGATGCCAAAACAATTAGAGAGGTTACAGAGTAGCATAAGGGAAGGAATATTATCAATCCAGTATAAATCCATTTTGCAGTTTAATTACAGTTTAGAAATTACGAAAGTAATTGGACAAAAAGATACTGTGTAAATAGCACAACAATGAAAATTTGGCACATGTAGAGTCCATGGTTGATAACTGTTGGAAGGATGGCAAGGTTCAATTTTGATCCTGGTATTAATTTTTATTGTGGGTAATTACCATGATCAGAATTACTATTCTTCTCTCCAATAGATTATATTCGAAGGTTGAAGCCTTTACTGTACTATAAAAAATTGAAAACTGTAATATGAATAAAAGTTCTAAAAATAAATAAATAAATTAGAATTGCTAAGATCCGTCAGAACCATAATAATGAACTTCTCAAGTCCTGTACAAATGCAAAGTCTTAAACTAGCTCTTCTGCATAACACAAAATACATGTTAAATAGCTTCAAGATAGCCTATCTGTTATATCTAGTGTAATTGGCAACCCCACCACATCTCTCTTTCAATTGTAATTTTATTCGCTCTTTTGTTTTATAGTGGCTGTGAGTGTTTAAATGCGAATCCAACCTAAGGTTGTGCCTGTGAAGAGGAATTTGTGGTGACATTTCGTATCTGGAGTATTCTTTGTTTGCCACTTCATTGACTATGTACAAGAATTGAGCTGCCTGGTCAACTCACGAGGGTCACGAGGGTCGAGGAGGCAGCACCCAGATGAGGTTGAGGGGCAACGCCCTCAAAGCCAAGAAGAAGTCAAAGTTGTTTGACTGCTTGAGCGGTCTTTTGTGCGCTCGAGTAGTGAAGTGATTCATCCAGTATCTCTACTTGCATTCTGAATTTCAAGAAAACATGTTTTACCGCTCGAGCAATGGATGTTGTGCTTGAGCGGTTAGCCTATATGTTTGCACTGCCTTTACTCACACTGCTTGAGCAGTCTTCGTGGCTCTGTTTAGTATAAGGTGTGCTGTTTGCTATTTTTCAAAACTCGTCCAAATTCTCAGAGAGGAGAGCTACCAAGATTTTCTATATTGGAAGATGTTTATATATTGGTTTCCTTGATGATTTGAGAGTGATCAATGGATCTATGAGCTTCGTATTGACATCATCAAGGGGTTTGATTTTATTATTTCATTCACAAAATAGAGGTGTTCTTCGGTGGATTCTGGAGAACTTGGACCTGAACCCGTGGTGGATTCTGGAGTGGTTCATCATTTTGGATTCAACATCGGCATTGTGGATTAAACATTAGGCAAGACAATTTCAAGATGAAAACGGTGGTGGAAGAGGCACATTGGGTTCAATTCAATTCAGGCGTGAATTCATTAGGTAATTGAGGATTCTCGTGTATAATTCCATTATTTTCTTAGTGGATTGTTTTATGAATTTAGCCCGTGGTTTTTTGTCAAAATTAGAGGTTCTCCAATTGTGATTTTTTCCGCGTTACATTGTTGTGCCAATTTGTTATTGTTGATTGCTTGATTGGGATTGTTATTTGTTTGCTAAGATTGAACCATAATCACAAATCAATATCTCGGGAGTTTTTCTAGTTTTTTTTTTCACTTTTGACTAAATAACTATAGAAAACTCTCTTGGAATGCAACAATATTTAATTACATTGTCATTTTCGTCTACCTTTCTATTATTTTCATTAAGAATAACAATAAAAATAAATGTTGGTCCCATCAATCCAAGGTAGGCTGTTCTATTTGCACCCCAAAAATTAGGTTGGGCACCCCAATTTAATAAAACCTTTTTATTACCATTAAGTCCCTATTGAAAATAACCAAAAAGTACTTGACATTGGAAAAAGTGTAGATCAAAGTGTTTTACACCCCTTTCATCATCAGCCCCAATATTTCTTTTCTCTTACTTCTCTTCTTACTCTCTTCACTTTACATCTTCATACTTGACCCTATTTGCTTGAATCCATCATTTTTGCATTTTGTTTCATATTGAAATCAACAATAGACAATAAAAAAGATGTTTCTAAGTAGTTTTCTATAGATAAAATAAGTTTTCATTTAATGTTTATCGTTTTTCGTTGTTTGGTTTACGTAATTGAATCAGAAATTCAATACCGAACAAATTACGTTTTTTTGGAAACTGTTTCCAAACAAAATTCATATGTTTGGAAGTGTGTTTCCAACATAAGGGTCATTGTTCAGTATTTAATATCCAAACAAATTGTATATGTTTGGTTCTGTTTTTTCAAACATTTAAATTTCTAACTTCTTCACACTCCAATTTCGAACAAAAAAGGTATTATATCTCCAATCAAATTAGGTATGTTTGGAAACAAGTTTTCGAACAAATTGAATTTGTTCAATATCAAGTATCCAAAGAAACTTAAAATATTTGGCTCTGTATTTTCATACTTTTAAATTTTCTATCTTCTCATACTATGCTTTAGGATGATATTTCTACACGTTGTAACAAGGCTTCAACAAAATGTGTAAAGGATTTTACTAGTGAATTTCTCATGAGGTATGTTACGTACATCAAATTAGTAATTGTAATATGTATTATCACTATGAATATTAGTTGTTACTCTATTTTTATATGTAGATATTCAAGAGTCGAGAAACATTAATTTGGTGGGTTCGTGACATAGGAAAAAAGAATGATTTTGTAATTGTTACAAGGAGGACTGATGTGGGTGGCAATGATTTTGTAATTGACGTTGGGTCATCCTATTCCACCAATAGCAACAAATTGATAAATTTATCATCACCCATGTGCTACAGGATGAGACACCGTTTACAATTCTCATATAGAAGCTTTCAAGAAGATTGTTAATGTTGATGTTGTAATGAAAGCGATAATAGACTTGGAGTGATGTCTTTTTTATTGTTTTAAGTACTTTTAATGAAGTGTTTCAAATGTGATAAAGATTGTTTTAAGTGTTTTCAATGTGTTTATAACATTAAATACTATAAATGGTAAGAATGGTAAGCATTTAGTGTTTTAACTACCAAAAGTAGTTGTTTGGAACCAAGGCAATTTAATATTTTTAGAATTGACTATCTGCACGTCTCATTTGTTCGGAATTGAGTATCTATACATATTTCATTTGTTCGGCATTGAGTATCCAGCTGAAAAAGCTACTACCAATTCTCTATTGTTTGGAGTTGAGTATCCAAACATATTTTATTTGTTCGACACTGAGTATTTGAAAAAATTTAATAGATTTAGAATTTAGTATCCGGACATATATAACGAGCTATGAAGCATGAGTATTTCGAAAAACATGTTGTATCCGTACTTGGTACTTATCGGCTTATGGTACCTCATATGGTACTTCTGCATACATGCTGAATATACGAAACACATACTCAAATTTTTTATTCTTAATTTTTGGCGTACCCAGACGAATCTAGTATATACTCAAGGCGTACCGTACCTCAGTTGAAACAATATTTTCTTCTACTACAGAGATAAAACTCCTTTCACTAGACTTCTTTTTTATTTTTAGTTTAAAAGTAGCATAATTTTAAAATTAAATTATGGTTTATAAGTTATTTAATATATTGACATTTAATTTTGACTTATACTTTTACTTTTGACATTAACTATTAATCATAGGTTTGATCTTAACAAATTAAACCATTTCATTAATTTTTGCATTACTCTAAATAAAAAATAAATATTTTTTCACAAACGTACTAAGCCGTACCCGTACCTGTACCCGTGCTTCATAGATAATGAGTATCCAGATGAAAATGCTGTAACCAATTTTCTATTTGTTCAGAACTAAGCATCTGATAGACTTCATAGGTTCAAAATTAAGTTTCCAAACATATAAAATTTGTTTGGCACTGAGTATCTAGATGAAAATGCTACAACCAATTTTCTATTATTCGAAACTAAGTATCCAAACAAATTTAATTTGTTCGGTACTGAGTATCCGAAGAAACTTCACAAGTTCAGAATTAATTCTAAACGTAGATAATTTGTTGGGCACAGAGTGTCCATATGAAAAAGCTATTGAACTTTGGGTATAGAAAGTAGAGATTCTAGGGTTCTTTTATTTTTAGGGTCATAATAGGTATTATTTGGGGTGTTTAAACAAATAAATAAATATTTAAATTTTCAATTGGGGTGCTGCAAGTAATGGAGTGCCCAACTTAATTTTTTGGGTGCATTGAGAGGTACCCATCCAAGGTGCCAAGAGAGTTGTATTTGGTACAAACTTAACCTTCTGCTTAATTTCTGTCACGACCCCATTCCGCCCCTAATGGAATGATGATGTGATGGCCTGTAATCTGAGATTACCGAAGGCCAACTTACAAAGATTCACACAACCAGAGTATACATATGGGGCATACATGTGCGGAAACAATAAATTTAAATATAATTAGTCCATAAAAACTGTGCATAGATTAAACGAAATGACATACATACTAACGTGACTTTACAACTTGAATACAAAATGAAATAAACTTGATATTACATCTTGATCAAAAGACTTCTCAAGCCCAAACATACAAGGCAAACGATCTACAAAACTAAGAAGCATAATCTTCAAGATGCTGCAAAACGTAAACCAAAACAACCTTCCAAACAAAGTCTAGGCAACATCGCCTTCTTGTTCATCACCTACATATATACAAGGGAGAGGGATGAGCTGAAAATTCAGTGAATGATATAAGTAATAAAAGTTCGAATGAATGATATCTGAGATTTTATCAAAATAATACATATCATAGCTTGTAACAAAATCAAAGGATGAACCAAGTTCATCAATCAAAGGCTTTCAAAACTTCAAGGGATGTCTACTAACATCTACATAATACAAAGGATGGCATCCATTGACAAAACAAAGGAATAACCGACCCGGAATCGATTAGACAAGCCCACCCGTCGGTAGCAAAGGAGATATCTCAAACAAAAGTACTAGTTGCATTAAAGTCCCCTAGCACTAAGGACCTTTTAAGAATATCATCAAAACAAACATAATACTTGATACAAAAACTAAGATATAATTATTCATACTTGATCAAATACTTTTTCAAAACAAAACAAATTTTTTATCAAAATATTATAACATAACTTTATTAAAAATATCACTCACAATAGCTCTTCGGTTGAGGGGATTAAGGCAAAGATCTAAAACCTACAAGTACATGGCAAAATCTATTGAATGCATTTCAAAAGACAAGAAGAGATGCTCAAAGATGGTTATGCAATGTACTCTCAAAACAAACTTCAAATGAGTAACATAGATCTCGGCATTTCTTTCCAAAACCAAGTCAAAACAAAGCAAAACATGTGCTGGGAGTTAAATAAATGTTTTTCTTATTGGAAAAGCATGCTGGGTACAAACCAGGTCTAGGAATGGATGCACAGAGATGAACTGGGCTGAAATGGCCTAGCTAGCTGAACTCAGGAGGTCTGGGCCAAGGTGTGGTCTACCTGGCCGAGATGTTACAAAGTGTCGGCAAAGGTGTACCGTGGTCAACTTAGGTGTGCATGCAAGGTAGACTAAGGTGCAAGTAATCATGCAAGGTAGGCCAAGGTGAGATGCAATGCTTGGCCTAGGTGTGAGGTCTAGACAAGAGTGAGTCTCGATGACCACACTTAGGGAAGTGAAGTTTGGAAATCTAGGCTTCCTCTTGAAGAATATTAATGCTAACTTCTTATTCAAAATCTAAGATTTCATGATATGAGTTCAAAAACATGGACTTGGGTATCCATACTTGAAGATTTCAAGAAAACAAATACAAAAACATGAAACTTGATACAAACTTTTGGATCACAATAAAGCTTTTCTTTAAGAACACAAAAACATCATCTTTCTTTTTAAAACAAAACTTGAAATCAATACATAGCTCATGAATCATGCTAGATCATGCTATGTGATCATATTAACGTAAAGAGCAACAAGAGTAGATCAAGAATCTAACCTCAAAACATAAATCAAATGGTTCAAGGTTTGCAATAAAGCTTGGAAATCTAGTTCTCACTCCAAGAACTTCTTCTTCTTCCTAGAACTTCTCTCTCTCTCTTCAAGACAAAGATATGGCAATTTCTCAACTACTACTGACTAATACTCACTAGTGGGACACATGGCACTATTTGATCTATCTCCTCAAAAAAGTGCCAGAATGAAAAGAAAAGAGTAGGTCAAAGTGTATACAACAAATAAAGTGGCATGGGCACTCTGACAAGGTAAGGACCCTAGATCAAAACATAGTCTTCCGACAAGCGAAGGATAAGTGAGGTCTTCCAAACCTCGGTTAGGAGGAGTAACACTTGGCCTAGGTGTGACACACCTCAGCCTAGGTTGTACAAGTTAAGGAACAAGATTGCTAGGTGTTGGCTAAGGTGTACAACAAGGCAAGATTGCTAGGTGTTGGTTAAGGTGTACAACAAGGCTGCAAGGTTCAAGGATCAAAGATCTCGGATGCCTAGATGATACACATCTTAGCCTAGATGATGCATATCTCGGCCAAGATGCAAGGGTGAAGGTGGAGGTCAACCAAGATGGTTCCAAGATGATCCTAGGTGTTGAAGCTCAATGGTCTAGGTGTAAGAGGTTCAAAGGTGTGACCTAGGTGTGAGGTAGCAAAGATAGATGGCCTAGTTCAACACACAAAGTAAGGAACAAAGCATAGATCTTATACTTAGACAAAACACCACATCACAAAACAAGACACACTCCCAAGACAAATTTTCGAATTTCACAACATGCAAGCTTAGCAAACCAAAATCATGTAAATCTTCAAGAATATGACCAAGGCAGAATGAGGGTTGTTATAATTTCCATGAAGTGCATGGCCTCAAACTTAAACCTACATTTTCATACTTCACATCCCAAACTTGTACCATCACACCAAGCAATGAAAAAAAAAAAACCCAAGGCAAAAAACTATACCTCATATCCATTCACAACATTAGGCCACAATTTACTTTATTTGGAACATATAGATATAATCATAAAACAATCACTTAATATTAGGTTTCAGCAACGAGACCTAAAATCGTAGACTGGGTGTTTGTGCCTAGGGGGGTGATTCTGAATAGGCTAAACTGAAAAACCATCAACCAATTTTGATTTACCAAGTAATTATTTAAGTTCAAATTCAATATTCATTAGCGATAAAATATATTTAACACACGAAAAGCATAAAGAACAAATACGAATAAGATTTCATGTGGAAACGTCAAAGAGAACACTCCGCAATTTAAAAAAAAAAATCATGATCCCAATCAACCCAAAATCCCTTATTGAATCAAGAAGTTACAAGACTTGAGATGCTAGGAATTACAACCCCTTGCTCGGTTCACCTAACAAAAAAAGTCAAACAATCTCTGCGCGCATTCGATCTCTGCAGCAAGTGGCTCTTACCTAATCAGCCTCCTCCCAATAGCATATCCTTTCTCCAATCTCTGTATCCAACAACCAATGATTGAAGAGACAATGCAAGTGTGGGACTTTTTTGGAAAATCTAGAACATGTGATTTGAAAATTTCTTCTTCCTAGATTAAGAAAAACATGGGATTTGGGCGAAAAAAATAAAATAATAGAAACTACTTTTAAATATTATTAAGTGAATGAATAAATCTCCCTTATGCCCACAGGCTTACATGGCTAAATTAAACCTAATACTTATAGAACACATAATTTTTAAATCAAAGACTTAAAATTGATACAGTAAAGGAAACCTAACTAATTCGCACACCGACAGGTCAGTCCTACATATGATGGGCCCGACATAATCAAATATCAAGTAGAACTTCCATCACCCTGCCTCCACTTGCAATCCTATTTCGGCTCTTCTAAGCTACTTTAGGCTAAATAACAAAATCCTAGTCAAAATCTAATTCCAAAATCATAAAAATTGTAAAAATCTTGTTCTACATTGGCTTTGGAGGTGATATCCAAACAAGAAATGAATTGGGCAAAATTCCGCATGGCCACTCTAGGGATGTAGAGTGGGTAGTGAGCGAAGCTCTTTGTATCTCCACAAAGGGTGCCTGCATACTTTCCCCAGAAAACGTATGGCAAGTGCATGTGCCCGCTCGAGGAGACCTCCCTAGATCTTTGCAAAGCAATGTTCATTGCACAAGCTTATTTACACTGCACATCATTCAAGTATATGTCTAAGATATTTACACGCAAATAACTAGTTACCCTTTATTTAAATTCGTAAAAATATTAAAACAACGAAAACTCAAATAACTAAAAAATCAACTCTCCTATCCAAGAACAAAATCTGAAAATTTTGAGAGATGTTAAAAATAGTGATTTCTCAAATATAAGGTATTTACCTTAACCTAAGATATTCTAAATCCTATTTTCAGCTCTACATTACAAAAATGCAAACAAACTAATCATGTGATATTCAGATTTAGTATTTTTGACGTTTTGCCCTTTCGCATACCCTCACAGAAACCAAGTGTGAGAAGTTTTGACTACTTTACTTTTACTTGACTCATCTATAATATGTTAAACACTTGATGACTTTGGTGGTGTTTGGGAACTTGGGTTTGGGATTTTTTTTTTTATTTTTTCCACTAAAAGACAAACTTTTTACAGAACCAAAAAAAACAAATCCAAACAAAATATCACATCCAACCCCATAATCATTTCACTTTTTCTCTCACAAACATCACATCCAACCACAAAAAAACCCAACTATCTTCCCAAACACAAAAAAAAAATTTCTCCAATGATATCCTACAACTAAAAAAACCTACAAAAAAACCCACTTCCCAAACACCCACTTTATGCTTAATGTGTCCTAAACTAATGCAAAATGCTCATGCAGTTTTATGTAAGATTGGATTGAAGCATAATTTGCATTGTCGCTAAAAAAGGGGGAGAGCGGGGCGGGCCCGATTTCATATTCCCCATCTCCAATCCCCTAGTATGTTACATTCCCCGATCCCCACTCCAATCCCTCATGGGAATATCTTGCGCATTCCATCCTTGCCCCTAATGGAGAATGGTTTTCCCTACCCCATCCATAATCCTAAGAAAATGTAAAAGAAACCCTCTTTTCAATCTGTACTAGATTGACCAGCTCAGCAACAATGAGGCCACAGAGCCAGTGCTTCTTCGGCAAATATGAGAATGAGGAACATTCCAAAAAAAAAAAAAAAACATATATACAGAAGAAGAAAAAAAAAAAAAAACACATTTTTGCCATGGAATGCAGCCTTCACCCCCAATCAACACAAGCCCCTTCCACCCCACCACCAGTGTGTTCCAATGACGTATGGAAAACTACACTTGCTGTTTTTACAATTCACATTAGTGGAGAGAGAAAGAGTGAGAGGCTAAAATGAAATCCCTAAACCTAAAAGATTATATATACACTTCAGCTATTTTCCTAATACTAACAAATTGTAGGGGTAAACTTATAAAATTATAGAACCTAAACAAGGCGAGGGACCCTTATCCCCTCAATTGTTCTTTAAAAATCTGACTGAACCTGACCCTAATTTGAAAAAAATGGTGGGAATCCACCAATATTGGAGAGAGGGGCAGGGGCGGATCAAATTGCCATCCCTACGTTGAACATCTTCAATCTACAGCAATTAGACACTCAGAACTCTACACTTTAACCTAGAAACTTAGGATATGTTTTGTTTACAGATACAATTGCACCAATGCTTGATAACTTTCAAATGTTGTCCATGTTGAGATTTATACCATACCCCACCAACACGAATGGAAGCACACCATGCGCACACCAAAGAGAAAAATCAATCACATATTATGTGGTTCGGCCCAAATTACCTACATCCACAGGAGACAGAGTTCCACTGTGAATACAATAAAAAATACATGTGAGATGGCCAAAACACTCACAACCCACACACTACCCGAACCCCATGCTCAAGGATAGCTGAACCCTTACTCATCCCGGTGCCCTCATGGTATTTTTTTTCTCTCACCCCTTACATCTCTATTTTTTCTCTCACTACTCTCTCAATCTCTCTCAAGAAAAACCTATAATCCACATGACTAGTTATAATAGTCTACCCATGAAAATCCTAGATCCATACAATTAAGTAACTAAATCCTACACATATTAGGTTTCCTAGTAGATTCCGGACTCTACTATTCTAACCCAAATACATGTATAAACCAACCTAATAATTGTGCGGGACCCACATTTATCTCATAGGAGGACTAATCCTAATAGTCCAATTCATTAAAAGAAATTCAAACCATCAGCACTATGTTGTCAATGGAAGTAAATTCAAGAAACAAGATATGCATTATTTCCCATATTACGAGATATAAAAGGTAGCACAACAGAAGTTTGATGCAGTTACCTCAACATTTTCATCCAATTTCCAGCAGCCAAAAGATTCTTCAACAAAATTGAATGAGTAGAGAAGTTGATTTCTGCACCCGTTGCTACTATTTTATAGAACTACAAATGTGATAAAAACCAGAAGAAATTTGTCACAACATTGAGAGGTCAATTTGAATTCTAATAACCTAATTAGGATTCCTATTGCATAGCATAAAAATGACTAAATAAGCTAAACAAAATCATCAGACACTTAACAGTGCTTATAGACCTTCTTGATTGAACATACATGAAATAAAAAGAAAAAAAGAATTAAAGCAGAACAAAAACTGAATTGCTTACACGAGGCAATCTTTGAGCTTTGCATTTTTATAATATTTTCCATACTTTAAAAAAATAGTTCAATTACCTTCATCATAGTCTCAATCTTCCCAGATTTTCCAATAAAATGCAGAAGCTGATTCAGAAGTCCAACTGAAATAACAGGGAATGAAGGTTCCATCATTTTTGTCAGATCCATTGTTGTCCTCCAATCTTGTAGCCTTCAGACAAAATTCAAATGTCCGTCTTGGCAAATAATAGCCTAGGACAAGAATCTATGATACAATTAGAAAATCTATAATTCCAGAGACTGCCAGCCTAGTAGGCTGTGGTACCTCATTGGTCCCTCAACCTTGATGGCAAGGGCTCAAGTTCTCCAGTTGTCTAGTCCAGGAAAAAAATTAGCAAAAAGAGGTTTATCTCTATCAATCCATGCCCAAGGGAGATTTTCGATTCACATTGTCATACATTGTTGGAGGTTGATTTTGCTTGGATTCATCATATGGCCATTTAAAAATGGGTTGAGATGCTTTGAAACCTGATAGAACGCCCTTCAACATTCCCACCTTCCCCCAACCCAAAAAGTTACACAACCTTCAAGTATTTTGGTTTCATACCAGATTTTTTTTTTTTTTTAAATAGACTAATGTACTGTTAAAGACCTGTTATTTTGGGGCTAATTACATCTTAGTGAGATTTTGAAAAAATAATTACATATGCATGAAAAAGTTTACAATTTTAATTATTAATATATTTATAAAGTTTCTCATTGATCAGTAATTATTTGTTCAAATTTGATATTTCTCCCTTTTTTTTCTCTCCTTTTCTTTACATTGTTTGACGGTTGCCTTGTCCTTTACATTCTTTTTTATTTACACTAAATTTCTCATGATGAGGCACTCCTCCTCGTCTTGATGAGTTTTACAATTTCTCCATCATTATCCAGCCAGTGGGAAGAGCGGTTGACCGCTATATGTTGGTTTGGTCAGGATTGTTGCAGTAGATTTGAGTGGAGTTTTAGGGCTTGCCTTCCCTTATCCTTGCTTCTTGTTAATCATTTATTTGTACAAAATGAATGGTTAAGTTTGCCAGTTGGCATAGTTTGACACAAATGCTTGATGGGATGGTAATAGGAGACTATCCACCGGTTAGAGCCCGAGAATTTGGACTGAGGATCATAACCTCCGAGTATTCCCAATATTGTATCTCAGGGATGAAGGAAGACAACTTGTGAATAAACCTTAGAAATGATGATTGTGTTATGAGTGGCTAATGTTGCCGGTCTCGGTTGAGTTGGAAAAATTGTTAAGAAATGATATGGTTTAATTCAACCCATAATATATTCTCTTATGTGACTATCATTGCATGCATACGCATAGTTATGGATCCATGGAAAGCACGTTCTTCTTTTGCTCACCCCCTACATTTCAGGTTTGAATCGGAGACCGGCATCTTAAGCTTGGAGAGGGATTTCACCTTTTGGACTGAAGATTGTATACCTAGTATTAATTAATCACCTTTCAGGCAACGGATCTTTTTGTCATGTAATTAATCCCGGTTCTATAAATCAAATG
Organism: Camellia lanceoleosa; assembly: GCA_025200525.1. NCBI lineage: Eukaryota > Viridiplantae > Streptophyta > Magnoliopsida > Ericales > Theaceae > Camellia > Camellia lanceoleosa. The sequence continues at coordinate 139,752,691 of CM045770.1, forward strand.
GTTAGTTAATGAATATTTATCCTTTCCCTCATTTCTTTCATTTCATTATTAAAATAGTAGGAGGTTGTGAGTTTAATTAGTATGAGAAATGGATTTCTACTTATTCAAATTTCACATAGGTTAATTAGTTTTCGCCTAATTAATCTTTTCAAAATTTGGGGCATTACAGGGGGAGTGTGCATATCTTCACAATTAGTATCCCTTGCATCCAATAAATCTGTGAGAGATATGTGAACCCATGTTTAGTATTAATAGATCTGATGTAGCCAGTCTTTGGGATCATATTAAATCACACAAATACCATTTGACTATAATGTTGTGATATATCAGCAAGATGGTTACTCAAATTACACTAAAGATAATTATTTACATTTTCCATTACACTATAAAGAGAATTATATACAAATGGCAAGTCATAACTACTGTTCATGGAGTTCAAAATAAAAATTGCTAGACCCCAAAAAAAATACCAAAAATTCTACACAATAGTATTGTGTACACTTTTTGATAGTTCTTTTTTTTTTTTTTTTTTTTTCTGGGATCCCTAGCATTACTCGTTCAGAATAGAATGCAAAGTCAAGAACAGCACAAAGAACAGAAACACAAGATCTTGGAACAGTCAGGCATATTCAAGAGAGAGTGCAATACAATGTATTTAAGCTTAAAACTTGAGGCAGAAGATTGAAAGCAAATTGGAAGTTTTTTTTTTTTTTTTTTGGGCTGGGGTAAAGCAAATTGACCTTACATGCTACAGGCCGAGACCATTTCAAAGAAGGTAGCATCATTAAAGGGTATGTCCTTGTCTCGCATAAACTCTGCAAGTGACAATACTTTGGCTGGTTGACATCCTTTATTGAAAGCACTCATCAGAGATGAACAAGCAATAGCATCCGGTTGGACATCATTCATTTCCATTTCCAGAAGTATTGCGGATGCTTTTTCCCAATTCTCTGCAATTAGAGAACTCTTTAAGTTTAGCTTATCATGTATATCCTGCTAGTCAATGTCAGATAATTAAATTACTTACCCACAGCATTATATGCATGTATCATTGTGGTATATGTGATAACATCAGGACAACAGCCTTCCATCTTCATCATGGTGAACATAGATTCTGCTTCGGTGAGTTGACCCTGAAAATTTGTATACAGATGAGATTCCTTTCAAGTCATGTAAGTGATTACTTAGAGATAAGTTTTCCAAAAACTTGCCTGTTTACTGTAGGCGCAGATCGCAGATGAGTACACCTCCTTGGACAAGGGAATTTTTTCTCCCTAAGAAATTCTAGAGCTTCATCATACTTTGACATCTTACAACAACTACTTATTAGCAGAGTGTAAGTAACAGAATCAGCTATAACTTTCTTTTTCCTCGTAGATCTATATAACTTCAAAGCTTTCTCATACTCCCTCACATTCATGCAACTTCCAATGGCAGAGTTATCCGCAATTGTGTTCAATTTGATTCCTTGCTTTCAGCAGCTGAAAGTATGGAATCAATCAATGCCCACAGGCAGCCAAGAGGGTACAAATTGAGACAATGTTTGGCTGCATCCCATTTTGTTCCATCTCAAGCAGCACTTCAATGGCTTTGGCTAGAAACCCATTAGATCCGTAGGCATCTATCAGTGCATTGTAACTTACCACATTTAACTTCCAATTGTTTCGTTTCATCAGGTCAAATATTTCCCGGGCCTTTTCAGGTTGCTCAGATTTTCCATACGCATTGAGCAAAGATGCATAAGACACAACATCTGGTCGAAAACCATTTTGCCTTATCTTGTTGAAAATTGATAGGGCGTCTTCACTCATACCATGTGAAGCATAGGCACCTATCAAAGCATTATAAGAAACAATTTTGGGTTGTAAACCTTCTACAATCATGGTGTTAAAACAGTCTTGCAGTTCTCAATCTGTCCACTAACAGAATACAAATGAATCATGCTAGTGAATGTCACAATATCAGGATGACACTCTGCTCTTTTTTCCCTCATTGAATTGAAAATATCAATTAGCTTTCCCATAATGTCCAAGCTTTATCAGGCAATGTATCACAATATTAAGGGTAGTGGTGTCAGGACGGATATTTGTCCCTTTAATTAGTTCAAAATAGGACAGGGCTTTCAAATACTGAGCTCCACTTTTGTAAGCAGACAGAACAATATTGTGTGTCACCAGATCAGGCCCAACTCCATTTTCCATTAAATCCACATGCATTGATCAAGTTGTTATATGTTGATCGACTAGGAGGAATCTGCACAATAAATTAAATAAGCTAAGGTCACAGATGTATTCTGTAGAATGATGGCCTCAGAGACTGGAGAAACTACACAAATAAATTATACAAATAAAAATCAAAGATCTATCCTGTAGAATGATGGCATCAGAGACGTATTATGAATTTCAGATAATGACAACAAATAAAATGATGACAGATAATATTCCACAATAAGAATAAACAAGATAGAAATTGTTAATAGAATAATTAAGCATGATGCCAGAACAACAATTTAAAAAATTCACGCATACCTAAATAACAATTATAATCAATAACCACATACCATAGATCACCATGACTAACTAAATTGCTTTATGCATTCAAAACCTTCAAGCTAGCAAGAAACCTAGGATTGCTATAGAATTCAGCAACGGACATTCAATTAAGATCGCCAAGGCAACTAGGCAGATAAAAAATGATGCAACCTCCAAGGCAAAGTGGTGCTGAGTAGGAGTTTCACAATTTCTCTCAAAAAGTAAATTACTCGCAAAATTACCAGCACAAGTCAAGTATAAAGTAAATCTGAATGTATCTTAGTTCCTGAGTTGGTATATTTTTAACATGATGAAGATCTGTAGATGTCACATCCCACTAGAAAAATTAAATAAACAAAACACTATTTGACAATTTGAAATACTTCTCCAACTAAAGAATCTACGTCTCAATTCCTTCAATTCAAGTGATATATTGTAATAGAGAGAACTCTGACCAATATTTTTTTTTTTTTTCACTTTTCAAGTCACTGACTTTTTCAAATAATAACTTATTTATCAAAACTCTGTTAGGCTCTTCCCTTTCCAGTGCTACATACAAAGAATAGACACTACTCCAAATTAACTAAACATATTTTCAAACTAATTAAATCTTTTGTTCCCACAAACCACACTGATTTCCTTCAAACAACCCTGTCAATTTAAATCAGATCATGCAAAAATTAGAGCTAATCCTTCCAAAACTCCACCTGAAATTCTAGAATGATCATAATTTGCAACTATATTTTGTGTCAGCCATATGTACCAGTAGATCAAAAATTTAATAAATAACTAAGCATCTAAACCATGGTTTTACATAACTCCTGTTACATAACATACCAACCATTTTGGAACAGGAATTTGAAGGCTGATTTAGTTACAGGGTAATATATTAGCATTAAGAAAGAGTGACACTGTATCGGCCATTAAGGTACCTTAACAAGCCATATTGGCCATTAGTTAGCCAATGCGGCCGTTACAGCCATGGTCAACATAAACACACCCAAATGCTATATGGATCACATTTTACACTCCTTTTTCTTCCTTTCCCTCTCTGCAGCTGCACTCTACTTGTTCGAAATACTGTAATCTACTCCATTAGGGCTTGAAACTTCAAAATTCAAGCTTGATATTGGTCTTTCTTCTTGGTGTTAAGGCTAGTTGCTTCATATCAACAGATGTACTTGATTTCAAGTGCTTTTTCTTCTTTCTTTTTTTGGCAAGGATTTTTTTTTATATATAAATATTATTTAGGAAATTTAGTGTTATATACCATGTGTTCTCTTCAATATCTTGTGTGTTGTAACTTATAAGATGAATTGGCTTCGTGTTGTTCTATTTTTACAATTTTCCATTCTAGTAGCATTTCTAATTATTCTAGTTACTGAAATTTCCTTACTAGATGAATTTCTCCACTTTTTGACCTTAAACAACATAAAATTCAATATCATTTATGAACAAAAATGTTTTTAGGTTCCACAACATCAATTAAAAATCATTATACATTCAAATTTTGATAAATAGGTTTAGAACATATTTATCAATGAGTTTTTGGGCATGTTTAGTACTTCAAAAAAATTATTTTGTGAGTTTAGTTTCCAATGGGAAATCTACAATATGCACCCCCTAAAAAGTGCACTTGTAAAAACAAAGTTGCGAATAGTTGTGATGGGAGTAATGATTTTTGAGGTGAAAGTTATGAATTGTGAAGTTATGGTGTACATCCTAAAGTTGAAGTTATACTGTTTGTGATGAACAAAAAAGTTAAATTTTTTGTGATAAGCAAAAAGTTATATATTTTGGGGTAAAAGTCATATGTTTTGTGATAAAAGTTATACTTGTTGTATAAGGTGCATACCATATACACCCTTCTTGGGTGTACATGGTAGCCTTTCCCATTGTGAATTCCTACTATATATTAGATATGACTCCCGCTAACATTACACTACGATTTAAAACCATGACCTGAGCTATCAAAATTTATACTAACAAAAATCCATAAAGAATATTACAAGTGATATAATGAAGAAAGAGGTGAACTATGTTAAATTGTTATCATGATCGCAGTAATAATATAAATGAACCCAAAATGACGAAGTTTCCAAGTAATAACAAAAATTACATTCTCCAAAGGTAACATCTGAGCATGAAAAGAAAAACATTACAAGCACTAGTTTGATAAGGAATAAGAGTACCCACAGATGCCCGAAGCATATCTTCTATAATATTCACTGCCCAACGCCATTGACCAGCTCGACCATGTGCATTGATGAGGGCATTGTAAGTTTCAGCATCAGGCTTACACCTACCAGAAAAATAACAATTGTAGACAGTAATGTCACTGGGGAAAATTCTAATGGGACCAGTGCATCTAACACATCACAACAAGGTCCAAGTTAAAAATAAATAAATAAAAAAAGGAGTTCATGCTTTTTAGTGCGTATCAACTATATAATGCTTCATTGTTGAAGGATTAGAAGTCTGCTTATAGGAGGATTTTTGTGTAGGTAAAAAACACCTCAAAGTCTCTTTTCCTTTGTGCCAAGCACTCAAAGTTTTCAATTTCATGGGAACTCAACTTCTTTAGCTTCTTACAAGTTGAAACCTTAACATTACAAAAACCTCAAATAATCCTACAACCAATGTTCTTCTTTTCAGACTTCAACATGTTAGTGGCCCCTTTCTCTTCCTATGAAAGCTGTTGGTACAAAGTTCTGAAAAGCGATTGCGGTCTCCGTAACAGTGGCGGTGGTGCGGTTGCGAGGTGTAAAAGCCATAACGTAACGGTTGCGGTAACCGGAACTGCGAATTTTTTTAATTTTTGCACAATTTGAAAAAAATTTACCGATACGCATATTTTTTTTCAGAATCATATTTATTGGGTAATAAAATAAATTTTTGATAATTTTTAAGTATGATTCAATATATTTCATATTTTTAAATTACTATAAAATGAGTTTTTTACATTTAAAATGAGTTTTTTTTACATTTTATTTCATTAATTAATGACTTTATATGTCATAAATCCATATTACACTTGCTGCTAAAATTTCTTTTATTGGACTTAGATGCATAAAATTATTTTTAATTATTATACTTGTGGAAGCATATGTAGATTTTAACTTAAATAGTTTTAAAAAAGTATATATCTATGAAGCACCGACACGTCCTCAGGCCCTACGTACAAGTGTCGGACAAGTGTCAGACACGGACAAGCGTTGGACATGCAGTAGACACGTGTTCAACACTCTCTCTAACATGTCCCCTTTTTTTTTTTGAAATTTTCCAGTCGGACATGCCATGGACACGCCGGGACACTTTCCGGACAAGTGTGAGTGGATCAAAGAAGCCCAAACTGTTGCAGAAGAGACAGAGAAAGAGAGAAAGAGATCGAGGGAGGAGATGAGACAAAGAAAGAGATCGAGGGAGGAGACAGAAAAAGAGAGAAAGAGAGAAAGAGGGAAAGGAAGAATCCTAACCTGTCAATCGAAGAAGCTAAGGTATTCTTCTTCATCTTCTCTCTTCTTCTTCTTCTCTTCGTCTTCTCTGTCTCCATCTTCTTCTTCTTCTTCTTCTCATTTTCTTCCTCTTCTCCTCCCTTTCGTCTCTGCCTTTTCTGACTCTCTCTGCCTTTTTGATTTCACTCTCTCTCCTCTATTGTTTCTCTTTTTTATTTTATTTTTCTCTTTTTCTTGATCCCGTTTCTCTCTCCCTCTCTTTTTTTTTATCCTTATTTTTTTTGTTAAACCTAAAATTCAAAGAATAAATTATTTTTATTTAAAACTCATTTTTTATTAAATTTTTTTTTAAAATGTGTTTATTAATTTTATTATTATTGTAATTGTATAAGAATTAATGATTTTCTTTTTATTTTAGACATATAATAAATAAAATTATATATATTAAACGTGTCCCAGCGTGTCGTATCCCCTATTTTTTGAAAAATTACGTGTCCACGTGTCCGTATCATATCATGTGTCTGTGTCAGTGCTATGGAAGAACCTGACAAAGCACATAACATCATAGCACAATTCACAAATAACAGAAATTACATTTTACATAATGTTACTACTAAAATTACATAATGTCACCACCAAAATGAGTGGCGCGGTGCATCTTGGGATTCAGATTGTTGAGCTTGATTGTTGCTGCTACCTTTACCCCACCAAAATGAGTGGCGTGGTGCATCTTTGGATTCAGATTGTTGAGCTTGATTGTTGCCGCTACCTTCACCCCACCAAAATGAGTGACATGGTGCATCTTGGGATTCAGATTATTGAGCTTGATTGCTGCTGCTACCTTCCCCCTATCCAGTAGGAAATATATAAGTGAATGTTGTCATCATGGCATCCCTTTTTGTTTGGTGCACTAGGGAAGAAAATGGATACCTTGGCTAAAAAGGATCAACATACTCTTCTTGGGCTTGTAGATAATTTGGCAGAGCATATCCTAGAGGATCATGTTGTTGAGGGGTCCAATGGTAATTTTGTTGAGGTGAGTAAGGATAGCTCTAGTTATCACTATCATAGGATGGGTAAGGATGATATGGATAACTCTGACTACTATAAGATGAATCAAACTGTTGTTCTCTGCTTCTTATTCTTCTTTCATACCTACATGTATCACTACCACGAAACCTCATAGGTAGTTGGAGTAAAAGTGCGACAGGTTCTCTAACATGATAATGTTCTACAATATCACCTAATCCAAATCCTCCAATAAAATTTTCACTTTCTGCACCAAAACTAGTACCATCACCACCATTGTCGCCGCCACCATCACAGTGAGAAGTGCCTCCACCATCACCATCATCACCTCCGCTATCAGATGGTGTTAAACCACCACTATTGTCACTTTGAGTTGGAGTAAGAGTTGAGCTTTGAGAAGTGCGTCGAGCTTGATATCTATGGGTGCCACCACCATCGTTTCCATCACTGCCATCGCCATTGTCGTCGCCGCCGCCGCCACCACCACCATCATCATCGACCAAATCTAGCCATTCAGAATTATCCACACCATCTAGTAAATGATTTTCCCTTTCTTCTATCCATGGACTTATTGGATCCTCTTTTTCAAATATGTGATCCAAGTTAATAGGATTAAAGCTCCTATCAATCTCCTCGTGGCTTCTTCTTTTAACGTGTCTCAATTTTAATCTCATGTTGTAGGTGATGAAGACTAATCTTTGGATTTTCTTATATTTCAATTTATTCCTCGTTTTCATATGTATGAGACTAAAAGTACTCCAGTGAGATGATGTGGTAGTTTGACTTAACACTTTCACAACTATTTTTTTAAGTTCACGAGCACAACTACCATGAATAATCCACCACTTAGCTACACAAAATTACATTACATTAGACATGAGTCAAAATAAGATAGAAAATTATTTAAGTATTCATGTATTGTAAATTTGTAATTTTGAAAATAAAACCTGTATTTGATTGTTTCCATGCTTTTTTGTGCTAAAGGAGTGCCAAAAGTTTCCTGTATATCTCGAAACAGCAACAACTACAATTTGGACAATCATTACAAGTAACATTTGCAAAAGTAGATTATTACTATGACAATGTAAATAATTGGCACGCACTTGATTTGTTGCTTTCACTTGAGCATCCATATTAGGCTCCAATCTGGTAATTAACTTTTTAAGTCCATCCATCATTTCTCTTATTATTTCATTGGACGAGGTAACACCATATTGGAATTGAGGATTTAAAAAATATTCTTCAAAAATAAAAAGACAATTAATAATTGAAAGTAAATATACGTATTATAATTGAAATTGTAACACTTACCAGCTGCATGCAAATCTTGATGTAATTGAAAACATTATCGAGTATCAATAATTTTTCAATATTCAATGTAGTAGCGGCAATCTCTTTTAATTTCCAACTTTGCTCTATCTATAGCTTCATATATGAAACCCATTGTTGGCTTCTCATCCCCATCAACCAACCTCAATACTCTGACTAGTGGCTCATGAACTTTACAAAGCTCTGTTGCTTTCTGCCAAAACGTCTTTCCCAAAATAATTTTTTTGACCTTGTAAGGCTACCTAGTCTTTGCCTTCCCACATCTAGAATTCTTCCACTCTTCACTATTAAACATTGCTCTCAATTGTTGTTTATATCTAACAATACTCTCAATGGAAATAAAATTTGTAGCAAATCGAGTAATGGCAGGTCGAATCAATTCTCTATCTCCATTGAATTTTCTCATTAAATCCAACACCCATCCACTATTATAAATGAAATTGGTGATTGTTTTACCATCTTCAATCACCTTTGCTACACTTTTCTTATTGGCTATGTCTTTTAGCATGAGATCGATACAATGTGCTGAACAAGCTGTCCAATATAAATGTTTCCTTTTTCTCATTAACATTTTGCCGGCAGCTTTCAGTGCAGGTTCATTATCAGTCCCCATTTGAACAACGTATTGCTCTCTAATTTCATCAACAACTTTATCTAACAACCCAAAATAATATTCAATAGTCCTACTAATAATATTAGAGGCATCAATTGATTTGTGAAATATAGTACCTCTATCGCAATACACTAAGAAGTTGATGATGTGTTGCCGAGTTAAATTGCTCCAACCATCACACATGATGGATACATCTCTCTCTGCCCAAATTCCCTTGAATGATCCTATCCATTCCGTCATTTCATCATGCTCCATGCCCAAATATACTTTAGAAACTTCATAACCACTAGGACCCTTTACTCCTGGCCGTACTTCAACAGCAACATCAAGCATAGGTTGTGTATACTCTGAATCAACTGTATTGAATGGAATACAATTATAGAGTATAAACTTGGACACTGTCCGTCCCAATCTCTCCCTTAACTTCTGTAAATTCATTATAGAGATTTTTCGCTGCTTTGTACTCTTGCTCTTTTGGAGGTCTACATCCATTGCTCTCAACCTCGCTTCAGGAGCACTGGGCTTAATCCAATTACATCCACTCCCACCAGTTTCACGCACGGATTGTGGTCGACGAAAAACATTAGCAATACCCGACCCTTTTGGCATTCTTTCACCACTACTCCCTGCACCAGAACTACCACTTATATCATATTGTGATCCATGACCTGCAGCACCTCCTCTAAATTTTTGCATTTCCTTCCATTGTTGTTGTGAACGAATACTTGCTTGTCTAGCCCTGGTCATCTTTGGATCAGAGTCAGAGCCATTATCTCGAAGATCTACAAAATCTCCTTCTTCAACCTTATCATAGAGATCATCTCTCCTAATATGTACTTCCAATTCAGCTTTTCTCTTTTGTTTGTCAGCTTTACTAATTTTCTTATCTTGTATATATTTCATCATTTCTTACATCACGTCTCTATTAAACATTAGGACAAGAATACACTTGCCCCGTTTGATGTGCTAAGTGCTGTTTGAAACGCGTAATCCCACCTTTAATGAGATGTCCACAAAATTTGCAAATAATATGATGCCTAGTGCCTTCACCTCGAGTTCCAAATTTCCAACCAATATCATCACTTGGGGGTTCATCATCGGCATCCTTTTGTCGTGGCATTTAATAAATTGAATTCTGCATCATTGATATATTTTTTAATTTATTTTAAATGTTTACAAAATTATTTTTGAGCAAAACTTGAACTAACTAAATAAACAATATTTACAATTATTAAATGAAATGATTGTAAAAAAAATGCAACCACTATTTATACATTTGGATTTTATATGCTAATGTACCCATATAAAAATTAAAAAACAAATCTGTTCAACCATAAAGGTATGTAGCAGCTATCGTAGCGGCCATAATAATGCCGTAACGGCCCATTACGCACCATTTCACACTATGTTAAGCTGATTCTTTAAAAAAAAAAACAAAAGAAAAATCTGAAAAAATATATATTCAACAGATTTTGTATAGATTTTGTCTTGAGTTCTTTTCAGCCCGTGAACCACTTTGAAGTGAGATTCCATAATATTCTGGATAGATCCACAGCCTTTAGTCTTTAGAAACTCTCCAATTAAGATTTAGATCTTTAGATCCACAAATTTTCAACCATCTTCAACTAAGTTTTTGATAAAAAAAAAAATAAAGAAGAGTAGTTCATGGGAAGAGGGATACAAAGAGAAGAGGAAATACAGAGGAGGGAGAGATAGAGAAAGAGAAGAGGGAAGAGATGAAGAATCTGTGTTGAAGATGAAGAAGGAGATGAATAATATTGGCTGCCTTTGTAAGAAGATGAAGAACTTGTGTTAAACTTGTGACTCTGTAAGTAAAAGTTTTGTTCGGCTTCCTTTTTTTTTTGAACAATGGTCTTCAGCTGCTTGGCATCCTCTGGAAGATATTTAATATTATTTTGTTTTGATTATGTGGTCTACAACTGACTCTTCTTTTTTCTTTTTCTTTTTTTTGAACGATGGTCTCCGACTGCTTGGCTGCCTTTGGAAGATGTTTAATATTGTTTTGTTTTTGTTTGTGTGGTCTCCAAACAAAAAAATTTATGGTGATATATTTAGCAATTTTAATTTAAAAATATATGTATAGCTAAGCACTTACTTTTAGCATTTTATATATAATAATTAGTCATTGATTTTTTTTATTTATAATATCTAAAAATCATAACAGCTATAATTATATTAATACATTTTATATATATATATATATCAATTTTTATTGATTATTAACTTTTTTTTTTATTTGCAGGTTATTCAAAATGATAACAAATATTTAAGTGATTCAAGCTCAAAAAACAACTATGTATGAATTTTTTTCTCTATAATTTATTTTTTAATTTTTATATGATTACATTAACTAAATAGATTTGGTCAATTAAGAGCCAAATAGATTATTTCTTAGTGAGAAAAGTGGACTGCCTAAAATGCAATGATTGTAAGGTGATTCTTGGAGAGAGCCTGACCTCTCAACACAGGATTTTAGTACTAGATTTATGTTTTAGAAGGCAATACCAAGCTAGGAAGGATGATGGGCGTCATAGGACGAAATGGTGGGACCTAAACGGGGATAAATTAGAAATATTTAAAAATAGAATGGATAAGGAAGGTACTTGGGACTTGGAAGATGATGCTAACACTATGTGGAACTCGATGGCCAATTGTATGAGGAGAATCTCAAAGGAAGTGCTTGGAGAGTCGAAAGGAACGGGACCCAACTCTAAGGAAACTTGGTGGTGGAGGAAAGAGATTCAAGCGGTAATTAAGGCAAAGAAAGAGTGCTTTGAAAAGTGGCAAAATGATGGAATTGAGGAAAACCTTAAGAGCTATAAATTGGCTAATAAGGAGGTCAAAAAAGTAGTGAGAGAGACTAAGTTGAAAGCTTATGATGACCTATACACTAGACTACATAGTAAGGAGGGAGAAAAGAAGGTATACAAACTGACTACGATACGGGAGAGGAAAACAAGAGATTTTAATCAAGTTAAGTACATTAAGAGTGAGGATTCTAAGGTATTGGTGAGGGGTGAAGAAATTAAGGAAAGATGGAAGAACTATTTTGAGAAACTATTAAATGAGGAACATGGAGGTATGGCAATAGGGGAAGAAATAGCCAGTAATACGATAAACCAAGACTATAGGTTCTATCGCAAGATTAGGGACTTTGAAGTGGAAATTGCACTTAAGAAGATGAAATCAAATAAGGCTTTAGAACTAGATAATATCCCTATTGAAGCTTGGAAGTGTTTGGGTAAAAAGGGGTTGCTTGGTTGACTAGGTTGTTTAGCAAAATTTTGTTGACTAGGAACATGCTAGATAAGTGGAGAAAGAGTATTTTAATGCCAATCATTAAGAATAAAGATGTCCAGAATTGTAACAACTAAAGAGGAATCAAGCTAATGTGTCATATAATGAAAGTGTGGGAGAGGGTGATAGAACGCCGATTGCGAGATATAACAGAGGTGTCAGAGAATCAATTTGGGTTTATGCCTGGTAGGTCAACAATGAAAGCGATCTATCTTTTGAGGAGAGTAATAGAAAAGTACAGAGAAAAGAAAAGAGACATTCATATGGTGTTTATCGACCTTGAGAAAGCACATGATAGAGTGTCCCGGGATATAATATGGTGGGTGTTAGCAAAGAAAGGGGTGACAAAAGGTTACATTGATGTGATTAGGGACATGTATGAAGGGGTGGTGACCACTATTAGATCCCCTGCTGGAGAGACAAATGAATTTCTTATCACTGTAGGGTTATAACAAGGATCTACCTTAAGTCCTTATCTTTTTGCTTTAGCTATGGATGAGTTGAAAAATATCCAGGATGACGTGCCATGGTGTATACTTTTTGCAGACGATATAGTGCTAGTGGATGAGACTAGAGAAGGAGTTAATACAAAGTTGGAGATTTAGAGAAAAGCTCTCGAATCTAAAGGATTCCGGATAAGCAGAACTAAGACAGAGTACATGGAGTGTAAATTTAGTAACAGTATCAATGAAAACAAAGGAGAAGTGAAGATTGAGAATCAAGAACTGCCCAAGAGTGAATATTTTCGTTATTTAGGGTCGATTATCACAATAGCGGGGGAGATTGATGCGGGTGTCGCCCATAGGATTAAAGCTGGATGGTGTAAGTGGAGAATTGTGTCTGGGATACTGTGTGATAAACGAATATCCATTAGACTTAAAGGTAAGTTCTATAGAACGGCTATTAGACTAGCGATGTTGTATGGGACGGAGTGTTGGGCAACCAAAAAACAACATGTAGATAAAATAAGTGCGGCTGAGATGAGAATGCTAAGGTGGATGTGTGACAAGACAGAATTAGAAATGAGTATATTCGGGAATAGGTAGGAGTAGCATTGCTAGAAGATAAGTTAAGAGAGAATCGATTGAGATGGTTTGGTCATATTCAATAGAGACCAACAAAGGCAGTAGTGAAGAGATGCGATGTTGTAACGGTAGATAGAAGTGTTAGGGGACGGGGTAGGCTTAGATTAACATTGGTTAGTGTTGTAAATAGAGACATGGATCTACTTAATTGGACTAACAAAATGGCCTTTGATAGGGGCGCGTGGAGAAGAAGAATTCATGTAGCCGACCTCATTTGATGGGACTTATGGCTAGGTTTGATTTGGTTTGGTTTACATTAGCATGTAAAATCCAAATATATAAATAGTGGTTGCATGTTTTTTATAATCAATTCATTTAATATTTAATTATAAATATTTTTTATTTTGTTATTGTAATGTGTTGTGACAACAATTTTTATGGCAAAATTTTCTTTTTTTAAAAATATCTTTTTAAAAAAAAAAAATCAATAGTTCAAAAAAAAATTCTTTATAATTTATTTTTTAAATTTTATATGATTACATTAGCATGTAAAATCCAAATGTATAAATAGCTGTTGCATTTTTTTTACAATCATTTCATTTAATAATTATAAATACTGTTTATTTAGTTAGTTCAAGTTTTGCTCAAAAATAATTTTGTAAACATTTAAAATCAATTAAAAAATGTATCAATGGAATTCAAATTCGAAAATGCCACAACAAAAGGGTGCCAATGATGAACCCCCAAGTGATGATATTGGTTGGAAATTTGGAACTCCAGTTGAAGGCACTAGGCATCATATTATTTGCAAATTTTGTAGACATCTCATTAAAGGTGGGATTATGCGTTTCAAATAACACTTGGCAGATCAAACGGGGCAAGTGCATTCTTGTCCTAATGTTAGTAGAGACGTGATGTAAGAAATGATGAAACATATACAAGATAAGAAAATGAGTAAAGCAGACAAACAAAAGAGAAAAGCTGAATTGGAAGTACATATTAGGAGAGATGATCTCTATGATAAGGATGAAGAAGGAGATTTTGTAGATCTTCGAGATGATGACTCTGACTCTGATCCAGAGATGACCAGGGCTAGACAAGCAAGTATTTGTTCACAACAACAATGGAAGGAAATGCAAAAATTTAGAGGAGGTGCTGCACGTCATGGATCACAATATGATATAGGTGGTAGCTCTAGTGCAGGGAGTAGTGGTGAAAGAATGCCAAAAGGGTCGGGTATTGCTAATGTTTTTCATCGATCACAATCCGTGCGTGAAACTGATGGGAGTGGATGTAATTGGATTAAGCCCAATGCTCCTGAAGCGAGGTTGAGAGCAATGGATGTAGACCTCCAAAAGAGCAAGAGTACAAAGCAGCGAAAAATCTCTATAATGAATTTACAGAAGTTAAGGGAGAGATTGGGACGGACAGTGTCCAAGTTTATACTCTATAATTGTATTCCATTCAATACAGTTGATTCAGAGTATACACAACCTATGCTTGATGTTGCTGTTGAAGTACGGCCAAGAGTAAAGGGTCCTAGTGGTTATGAAGTTTCTAAAGTATATTTGGGCATGGAGCATGATGAAATGACGGAATGGATAGGATCATTCAAGGGAATTTGTACAGAGAGAGGTGTATCCATCATGTGTGATGGTTGGAGCAATCTAACTTGGTAACACATCATCAAATTCTTAGTGTATTGCGATAGAGGTACTATATTTCACAAATCAATTGATGCCTCTAATATTATTAGTAGGACTATTGAATATTATTGTGGGTTGTTAAATAAAGTTGTTGATGAAATTAAAGACCAATACGTTGTTCAAATGGGGACTGATAATGAACCTGCACTGAAAGCTGCCGGCAAAATGTTAATGAGAAAAATGAAACATTTATATTGGATGACTTTGTTCAAAGACATTGTATCGATCTCATGCTAAAAGACATAGCCAATAAGAAAAGTGTAGCAAAGGTGATTGAAGATGGTAAAACAATCACCAATTTCATTTATAATAGTGGATGGGTGTTGGATTTAATGAGAAAATTCGATGGAGATAGAGAATTGATTCGACCTGCCATCACTCGATTTGCTACAAATTTTATTGCCATTGAGAGTATTGTTAGATATAAACAACAATTGAGAGCTATGTTTAATAGTGATGAGTAAAAGAATTCTAGATAGGGGAAAACAAAGACTAGGTAGCCTTACAAGGTCAAAAAAATTATTTTGGGAAAGACGTTTTGACAGAAAGCCACAGAGCTTTGTAAAGTTCATAAGCCACTAGTCAGAGTATTGAGGTCGGTTAATGGGGATGAGAAGCCAACAATGGTTTCATATATGAAGCTATAGATAGAGCAAAGTTGGAAATTAAAAGAGATTGCCGCTACTACACCGAGTATTGAAAATTATTGATACTCGATGATGTTTTCAATTACATCAAGATTTGCATGCAGCTGGTAAGTGTTACAATTTCAATTATAATACGTATATTTACTTTCAATTATTAATTGTCTTTTTATTTTTGTAGGATATTTTTTAAATCCTCAATTCTAATATGGTGTTACCTTGTCCAATAGAATAATAAGAGAAGTGATGGATGGACTTCAAAAGGTAATTACCAGTTTGAAGCCTAATATGGATGCTCAAGTAAAAGCAACAAATCAAGTGCGTACCAATTATTTACATTGTCATAGTAATAATCTACTTTTGTAAACGTTACTTGTAATGATTGTCCAAATTGTAGTTGTTGCTGTTTCGAGATATACAGGAAACTTTTGACACTCCTTTAGCACAAAAAAGAATGGAAACAATCAAATCCAAATTTTATTTTCAAAATTACAAATTTACAATACATTAATACTTAAATAATTTTCTATCTTATTTTGACTTATGTCTAATGTAATGTAATTTTGTGTAACTGAGTGGTGGGTTATTCATGATAGTTGTACCCCTAAACTTCAAAAAATAGCTGTGAAAGTGTTAAGTCAAACCACCACATCATCTCCCTGGAGTATTTTTAGCCTCATCCATACGAAGACGAGGAATATATTGAAATATAAGAAAATCCGAAGATTAGTCTTCATCACCTACAACATGAGATTAAAATTGAGACACGTCAAAAGAAGAAGC
Source organism: Camellia lanceoleosa (assembly GCA_025200525.1). Classification (NCBI taxonomy): domain Eukaryota; kingdom Viridiplantae; phylum Streptophyta; class Magnoliopsida; order Ericales; family Theaceae; genus Camellia; species Camellia lanceoleosa. The sequence continues at coordinate 139,769,124 of CM045770.1, forward strand.
CAAGAGGAGATTGATAGGAGCTTTAATCCTATTTACTTGGATTACATATTTGAAGAAGATGATCTAATAAGTCCATGGATCGAAGAAAGGGAAAATCCTTTACTAGAAGGTGGGAATAATTCTGAATGGCTAGATTTGGTCTCAGATGATGGTGGTGGTGGTGGTGGTGGTGCCGGTGCCGGTGGCAGCAATGGCGATGGCAATGATGGAAACGATAGTGGTGGTACCCATAGATATCATGCTCGACGCACTTCTCAAAACTCAACTCCTACTCCAACTCAAAGTGACAATAGTGGTGGTTTAACACCATCCGATGGAGGAGGTGATGGTGGTGAAGGTGGAGGCACTTCTCACGGTGACGGTGGCGGCGACAATAGTGGTGATGGTACTAGTTTTGGTGTAGAAAGTGAAGATTTTATTGGAGGATTTCGATTATGTGATATTGGAGAACCTGTTGCCCTTTTACCCCAACTACCCACGAGGTTTTGTGATAGTGATACACGTAGGGATGAAAGAAGAATAAGAAGTAGAGAACAATAGTTTGATTCATCTGATAGTAGTCAGAGTTATCCATATCACTCTTACCCATCCTATAGTAGTGATAGCTAGAGCTATCCTTACCCACCTCAACAAAATTACCCTTGGCTCTATAGTAGTAATAGCCAGAGCTATCCTTACCCACCTTAACAAAATTACCCTTGGCCCCCTCAACAACATGGTCGTCTAGGATACACTTTGCCAAATTATCTACAAGCCCAAGAAGACTATGTTGATCCTTTCCAACCAAGGTATCCATTTTCTCCCCCAGTGCACCAAACAGAAAGGAATGATATGATGACAACATTCACTTATATATTTCCTACTAGATGGGGTGAAGGTAGCAACAACAATCAAGCTCAACAATCTGAATCCCGAGATGCTCCACGTCACTCATTTTGGTGGGTTGAAGGTAGCAACAACAATCAAGCTCAACAATCTGAATCCCGAGATGCACCACGTCACTCATTTTGGTGGTGACATTATGTAATTTTAGTAGTAACATTATCAAACTCAACAATTTGAATCTCGTACGTGTCCCCGTGTCGGACACCGTCACGGCACTGATTTTGGAGTGTCCATATTTCATAGACATTATGTGAAATGCAATCTCTGTTATTTGTGAATTGGGCTTTGCTGTTATGTACTTTGTCAGGTTCTTCCATTAAAGATGTATACTTTTTTAAAACTATTTAAGTTAAAATCTACATAAGCTTCCACAAGTATAATAATTAAAAATAATTTAATACATCTAAGTCCAATAAAAGAAATTTTTGCCACAAATGTAATATGGATTTATGACTTACAAAGTCATTAATTACTGAAATAAAATGTAAAAAAACTCATTCTATAGTGATTTAAAAATATAAAATATATTGGATCATACTTAAAAACTATCAAAAATTTATCAAAGTTTATTTTAAAACCCAATAAATATGATTCTAGAAAAAAAAAAAATATGCGTATCGATAAGTTTTTTTCAAATTGTGCAAAAAATTTTAAAAAAAAAAATTCACGATTCGATTACATAACCATTATATTCTGACCTTCACCATCACATAACCGCTTTCGTGAATCAAGAACCGCTTTTCAAAACCTAGCATGTACCCAAAAAAATTAATATGCATTGAAATAAGATTGACTATGATATCAAGCAACATTGGTACATAAAAATAAAAAATAAAAAACAAGCATTATTTGCATTCCAGTTTTTCTTTGTTCACTAAAGAAAACAAAAAAACCCATATTTTCCAAATATGCTTATATTAAATAGAAAACATATTTTGCTAACAGAAGTTACTATTTATTATATTTTTAGTCACATTTCTATCATTTCTACCAAATAAATGTTAGTTCAACTATTCCAATAACACATTTTAGACCTTAGTACACAAAATCTAAAAATGTCTTATTGGAACAGTTAAAAGAAAGTATTCTTTTTCTTATAAAACCTAAGGCAAAATCTAAAAATGTCTTATTTTTTGTGTTAAGTGAGGGTACTATGGTCATATTGCATTCTCTATATGTGCTGATGTTTTAGGTTTATGAAGGAACCAAGAAACATATGTTTAATAATATATATAGTCTTCTCCTTCCTTCTCTCTCTTTTTCTCTCTAGCCCTAATCAAAATTTTCCATACTTTTACACTTCAACTTGGTATTAGAGCTTTGATTCAACCTTATCTAAGTGTTCTTCAGTCAATCGCGATTCCTTTTAGGTGACAACGACGTGCTGACATCATCTTCCGTACAATGACGTCAGCATGACGTCACAGACTGTACAGATATGGTGACCCCTTCTTGGTCGTCTTTCTCTTCTGATCTCAATGGTGATTTTTGCGGATTTTTTTTAGACAATCTGATGTGAGTTTTCTATTTTTGAAAGATTTTTGATTTAATGGTGCCATATTTCTGATTTGCGATAAAGCTCCTTACCCAGAATTTTTTGCTTGCTGAAACCTCTTCCTTGGGAGTCGAAATAGCCCTAGGAGGCTATCTTTGAGATTGTTTTTGCTTTGTGTTGCTGCTGGGTCAATTTTTGGCGATTTTTGGTGGATTTGCCTTGTTCGGCAACCCTATTTTGGCCTTGGCTGGTCATTTTGGCTCTTCCTTTGGTTTGTTTGGCTACTTGCTGGTTACTATTGGTTGGTAATTTCCTTACTCCACTCTGTTCCTGTTGGTTGATTGTCCTTGTGTTTTGTTTTTTTCCCTTTGCATCTGCTGGTTGTTCTCCTTATCATGGCTGAGCCAAAACATGATGTAAAATCTTCCATATCTAAGGATGATGAGTTCCCCGAGTCTATCACCACTAAGAAATTGAATGGTCTGAATTATCCAGCTTGGGCTCATACCTTTAAGATTTTCTTGCATGGAAAGAAGTCGCATTTTCTTACTGACCTTCCACCTGCTGAGGATGATAAAGGTTATGATGATCGATTGAGTGAGGATTCCTGTGTTATGGGATGGCTTTGGCATAGTTTGGAGCCTAATGTTGCTACTACCATTGAATTTTGTGGCACCTCTAAGGCCATTTAGGACTCCGTTGCTGAGTCATTTTCTAATCAGAGTAATGTCTCTAAAGTTTATGAGTTGTATGAACAGATATTTGCTACCCGCCAATCTGGCCGTCCTCTTCTTGACTATTATAGTGGCCTGAAGACTTTGTGGGATCAATTGTTGCAACACCAACCTTTTACTACTGATTTGGCTCAACAAAAGAAGTATTGGGAGGAGTTTATGATGGCATCCTTACTTATGGGCTTAGATTCTGATCTACGAGGTTTCAAAGATCAAATTCTTGCCAGTGAGACTTTACTTTCTGCTGCTAATGTCTATTCTCGATTGTTGCATTCTTCTTTAGGACAAGCTTCTTCCACATCTGGTTCTTCTCAGCCCTTGTCCTCTTCTGCCTTGATCTCTAGCAGTAGTGATCGAGGGCCTCATCGAGTTCTTGGCAGCACTAATTCTCATGGATCCCATACTAGTTCATGTGGTTCTCGTAGTGGTCGTTATTCTCATGGTTCTCATGGTGGTGGTGGCTGTGGTATTGGTGTTGTATCTCGTGGTGATCAGAAATGTACTCATTGTGGTGCCTTGAGTCATTTGAACCTTGGTGTTGGCAGAAGTATGGTAAACCTGATCATGTGAATCAAGTTATGGATGCTCAATCCTCTAAGTCGACTTCAATTCCCTTTGGACCAAGTACTTCCCCAGCCGATTCTCATGATGCACTCACCACCCAGATTAGCGAGCTTACTGAGATAGTCAATTCTCTTCGTACTACTTTTCCTTCATCTTCTACTATTACAGTAGCTAGCTCAAGTAATATTGCATGCATGGCTCAATCCCCTCAACCTTGGCTTTTAGACTCCGACGCTAATTCTAATATTTCTGGTAAATCCTCTTTTTCATACTCTTCGTCCTATTACCCATAATATTATACTCGCTGATGGATCCTCCCGACCTGTTAGTGGACAGGGCACTCTTCAACCCACTTCATCTCTCCCCTTACCCCCTAGTCTCTATGTCCCGTCCTTTCTTTTTAATTTGCTTTTTGTTAGTCAGTTAACTAAAATTCTACAATGTTATGTAACCTTTTATCCCTCTTCTTGTGTTTCACAGGACCTCCAGACCAAGGAGATGATTGGTTCGGGGCATGAGAAGGATGACTTATATTTTTTTGACACTGCTGGTTCTCCTCCTTTTAATTCAGCTGTTTTGAGTGCTACCGTGTCTCCCTTGCGATGGCATTTCCTTCTGGGTCATCCATCCTTGGCCAAGCTTAAGTTAGTTATTCCGGGTTTAAGCCATTTGTCTTAGCTTGAATGTGAAGCGTGTCAGCTCGGCAAGCATCACCGTAGTTCTTTTTCTAGGCGTAGTATTAGTCACGTGTCAGCGTCTTTTGATTTAAGCAATACAGACATATGGGATCCTTCTCGCACTCCCACTGTGAATGGTTTTTTTTATTTTGTTATTTTTGTGGATGATTATTCTCAGATGACTTGGTTGTTTTTATTACGGCAACGTTCTGACTTGCCCTAAATAATTTCTAAGTTTTATAATGAAATTTCTACTCAGTTTGGAAAACGCATTAAGATATTTCGGTCTGATAATGCCTTAGAATATGTACAATCTATTGTGAATGATTTTTGTGATGCTCGTGGTATTATCCATCAAACTAGTTGTGCTCATACATCCCAGCAAAATGGTGTTACTAAGCTGAAACACCGACATTTGCTAGATGTTGCCCGGACCTTGATGTTCAACATGCATGTTCTTAAACCATTTTAGGGCGATGCTGTGTTGACTGCATGTTTCCTTGTTAACTACATGCCCTCTGTTGTTTTACATAATCAGTCTCCCTTCTCTCAATTATACCCCAATTGTTCTCCGTTTCCTCTTCCTCCTCGTGTTTTTGGTTATGTGGCCTTTGTTTATGTCCTTGATCCAAGGCTGGAAAAATTATCTCCCCGTGCTCGCAAATGTATTTTTGTCAGCTATTCCCGTACACAGAAAGGTTATCGGTGTTATCATCTCGAGTCTCATCAATTCTTTATTAGTGCCAATGTTACCTTTTTTGAGTCCACCTTTTTTTTCTCCTCATCTGGTTAGCAGTTGTCAGAGGATCTTATCTCTTGTCGTGAGGGGGAGACATCCGTTCCAACTCCTATTCTTCCAGTGCCCTTTGTTCTCCCATCAGCTTCTATCGATTTGGATTCTTCTTTGGTATCTCCTCTACAGGTTTATCAGCGGTCCCAAGCCCATCGCATGGTTGCTTATGGCCCGACTACTTCATCTTCTGTGTCCAAGATTCCTGCCCCTCCTCTACCTGTGCCATCTGATGATGACTTACCTATTACATTGCGCTGAGATAAACGTACTTGTACTCAGCATCCTATTTCTAATTTTGTTTCTCATGCTCGTCTTGCCCCTAGTTTTCACTCCTTTGCATATAGCATAGCTTGTCTTGTCTTTCTATTCCATCTTCTTATTAGCAGGCTATGTCGATGTCGGGTTAGAAACATGCTATGGATGAGGAGATGAGTGCTCTTCATCAAAATCAGACTTGGGAACTTACACCTCTTCTTTCTGGGAAACCTGTTGTTGGCTATCGGTGGATTTATACTGTTAAGTATCTTCCTGATGGTACTGTTGAGCGGCTTAAAGCCTGTCTCGTGGCCAAAGGTTATACTCAAACCTATGGCGTTGATTATCTAGAGACCTTCTCCCCATGTGGCTCACCTTAATTCTGTTCGGATTCTCCTCTATGTTGCCGTTAGTCAGTCTTGGCCTTTATATCAGCTTAATGTAAAGAATGTCTTTCTTCATAGCGACCTCAACGAGGAGGTCTACATGGATCAGCCCCCTGGCTATGTTATTCCTGGTCATGAGCATATGGTTTGTCAGTTACGGAAGGCTTTGTATGCTCTCAAACAATCTCCTCATGCTTGGTTTGATCACTTTAATACCGTTGTGCTTGCATATAGGTTCCGTCATTCCACTTCTGATCAATCTATTTTTGTTCGTCACTCATCTACTGGGGTTATTGTTCTCATTGTTTATGTGGACAACATCATCATCTCTGGCAGTGACTCCACCGATATTGCTGATCTGAAGCTTTATTTGGGTAAGCAATTTCACACAAAGGACTTGGGTAATCTGCGGTATTTTCTTGGGATTGAGATTGCTCGCTCCTCTCAGAGTTTGTTTCTTTCTCAACGTAAGTATGTTCTTGATCTTCTTGCTGAAACTAGTCTTCTGGGCACTTGTCCCACTGATACTCCTATGGACTCCTCGGTTAAACTTGATAGTGAGAATGGAGAATTGTTTCCTGATATTGGTCGGTATCGTCGTTTAGTTGGGAAGTTGATTTATCTTACCATCACTCGTTCGGATATCACTTACACTGTGAGTGTTGTTAGCCAATTTATGTATGCTCCTCATGAACCCCATTTTGATGTTGTGTGTCGAATCTTGCGTTATCTCAAACGTGCTCCAAGTCACAGTTTACTTTATTGTCCTTCTTCTTCCTTGACTGTCACTGGCTTTAGTGATGCTGATTGGGCTAGCAGTCGAACTGACCGTCGTTCTACATCTAGATATTGCACCTTTGTTGGAGGTAACCTTGTTACTTTGGCATAGCAAGAAACAGCCAGTTGTTGCTCGTTCGAGTGCTGAGGCTGAGTATTGCGCTATGGCGCATACCGCCTCTGAGATGTTATGGGTTTATTATCTTCTGCAGGATTTTGGTATTCGTGTTCCTACTCCTATGAGCATGAGTTATGATAATCAAGCTGCTATTTTCATTGCCAATAACCCCGTGTTTCATGAGCGTACGAAGCATATTGAAGTTGACTGTCAATTTATACGGCATTTGTTGTTGTGTTAGCAACTTGAGACGTCATATGTTCGCTCTGATGATCAATTGGGTGATATCTTCACCAAACCACTTGCTCGTTCTTCGTTTCAGCGTCTCTCTACCAAGCTGGGCATGTTCGATCTCTATACTCCAGCTTGAGGGAGAGTGTTAAAATATATAGTGATATATGTTATTTTTTGTGTTGAGTGAGAATACTATGGTCATATTGTATTCTCTATATTTGCTAATGTTTTAGGTTTATGAAAGGAACCAAGAAGCATACGTTTAATAATATATACAGTTTTCTCCCTCTTCCTTCTCTCTCTTTTTCTCTCTAGCCCTAATCAAAGTTTTCCATGCTTTTACACTTCAACTATACCTCCACTCTTGCATCTCAAAAAAAAACTGCGTGCTTGGTCTATTCGATTATGTCTGGCATGCAACCTAATCATCATGTTGTAAATATCCTTTCAAGCACAATAATTCTTCTGATTCTTCATCCAGCGGAAAACATGAATGCTATGTTCAATAGAACCCATTTGAGTTATTTCCTACACCAAGTAAAATACAATGAGGGTTTTGTACCTTTGTTGCACTGTTTTCTATTAATTCACTTTTACTAATTAAATTCTTTACTAGGGACATATGCAACATAAAATCACATCAGAAGCAATTTGAAAAAATAATAACAATAATAATAATAATAAGGGTAAATTACGGTAAACCCCCTTAATATATGACCCATAAACCCATACACATTTCAATGGGTCTTCTTCATTGTTCATTTTAATCAAGCAACAAAGGAAGGGGGAAAAAAACACTCTCTTTGTATATGAGTTTGAGAGGAAGAAGTAGAGAGAGAGGAAGAAACCATGGGAATAGCGCCATGATCCTTCACTCTTCCAGCTTGCTACTTCCTTTATTTTATTTTATTTTTATTTTTATGGCCGCTCAATTGTGGCTTCGGCTGATGAAGGTTGAATGATGATCGCAGTAAACAGTGAGCAACTGAAGCATATTTGGTGTAATGACCCTCACACTACCCTAACCATACTCATATGCATTTTACATGATTTTGCCTTGTTAAGCTTGCATTTCGAATCTTGACTTGTCTTGCATAAGTGTTACTTGAATGCTATGTCTCTTGGTGAGAGTGTGTGTTTGATGAGGTCATCTTGAGCATAGGTCACCCTTTTGATGCTTTTACACTTAGGACCATCTTAGGATTTCTTTGTTGACCTCCCGCCTTTTGTGTCGACATATAGGCCGAGATGTGTATTATCATGGAGGTGTGTGTCGCGCGCGCCTAGGAGATGTGTGTATTATTTGCCGAGATGTTATCCTAGTCAAGTGTTGTTCTTCCTAGCCGAGATCATTGTTCTTTGACTGTCATTGTCCCTTTGTTGCGAAGTCTTGTTGTTGATGTCATTACTTGCCGAGTCAGCTTGTTGAACACGCTTTGTCATAGACTTGTCTTGTCAATCTATCACCTTTTGAGGAGAACCAATCAACCATTTGTTACATTCTTGTCTTGAGAAGAGAAGCTCTAGAAGGAGAAGGAGGGATTTTAGAGTGAGAAGTGGGTAGCAAGCTTGATCCTTAGAGTTCAAACCGTTGATTCGAGTATTGAGGTTAGAATCTTGATTAACTCTTGTTGTTCTTATTGATCATCTAGTTGCATTGCATGATTGAGTATGTTTTGAATGCCATACATTGATTTAAAGATTGGTTTTAGAGAGAGAAAGTTGGTATTCTTGTGTTCTTGAGGAAAAGCCTTGTTTAATCCGAAAGTTTGCAACAAGTTACATGCTTTTGTGTTTGTTTTTCCAAAGATCTTCTAGTATGGGCACGTTCTTGATTTGAACTCATAGCATGAAATCTCGATTTTGTAATAACAAGTTATGATCCTTGCATTCATCTTCTTCATGATCTTCATGTTCATGTTCTTCATGTTCTTGACCACACCTCGAGAAGGTGTGGGACCTCGCCAAGGTTTGTTTTGAATTGACTTAGTTCTTGAAGGATGCGAGATCATTTGCATTCATATAAAGTTTGTTTGAGAGTGCAATCAACATATTTCGCCATGTGTTTGTAGGACTTGGACTTGCGGAATAAGTGAGTGGTATTTTAATAAAGATATGTTATAAAGCTTTGATAAAACCTTGTTTTGTCTTGTTCAGAATTATTTACAAGCATGAATGATTATCCCTACTTGCAATAAGTATTATATCTTGTTTTGATGACATTCTCGGAAGTCAATGCGTGCTAGGGGACTATAAGACTATAATGCAACCCTTGTTTAGAGATCTCTTGCCTTGTCTTGCCTTTGGGTTTGTTTGTCAATGTCATCTCTTGTATTATGTTGATGTTAGTAAGCATCCCTTGAAGCTCGGAGGATTTGATTGATGAACTTGATTTATTATTTTGTTAAAAGACCTCGGATATCATCCATGTAAACCCTTTATTAATTATGCCATTCATCGAGTATCCAAGCTCACCTCTCTATATATATGTAGGTGATGAGCAAGATGTGTTTTGGATTTGTTTTTTGCTACATCTTGAATATTATGCTTCTTTGTTATTTCCTTGTATTTTGTAATTGATGGCGAAGCCTTTTAGTCAAGATGTAATTTTTGTACTCCATTTTATTGTACTAAAGCTATGTTGTGATGTATGTCATTTCATTTAACTATGGACTACTTAGCTTCTAATTATTGCTTCCGCATTTGTAAGCCCCATACATTTACTATCTTGTAAGTGGCCTTTGGTAGTCTCGAATTACTGGCCATCATGGCACCATCCTACTAGGGGCGGGATGGGGTCGTGACATTTGGAGTCTAGGGAAAAGTTTTAGAAGTTAGACCTCCAAAGAAAGAACCCTCGAGTTGTTTCTTTTTCTTTTCTTTTTTTTCTTTTTCTCTTTTTATATAACAGAAATCTTGTATGTCAAGTACTGGTATACCACGAGATTCATGTTTTTGGCCAATATTTTTCCGGTATGACCAAAACACACCAGACTAGGGCAAGATTATAGGTGAAACGGAACTTGGTTAATTGTGCCCTGTTTTTCTCCCATTACGGTAAGTACTGGCCCGTACAAGACGAGATTGACAACTCTGGTACCAAGTAGAAATATAAAAATAGTAATGACATATATAGAATAAAAGAAAATAAAGAAATAGAGAATAAACAAGGTTTATATGGTTGGGTTGTATTGCCTACGGCCCTATTTATAGCTTATAACTATGAATATAAGTTGATTGACTTATAAATTTATAAGCTAAACCAAACACATCAAACACTACATCTGCGTGAGGAAGTCAATAACATTATTTTTACTCACCTTAAAACAAATTTAAGGATTCAACCATATTTATAAAATTATAGCAATAGAGAGAAGATTGTTTTGAAATTTCTTATCTCTTAAGAATATCATCGTCTACCAATCTCCAAATATACTATCAACATTGTGAATCTTATCTCTAACAAAAACCAAAAGCCCAAATTACTTACAATCAATCAAGATAAGTAATACATTTATGTAGACAAGATTATTTTTATTTTTATTTTTTTTAAGAAACTTGATATCCTAAGGCATATACAAAAATTACCAAAAAACAAAAGGGGTTTAACTAGGACTGTCATACTTGTACAAGTTGAGATCTAACCATGCTCCACTTAATGATTTTGCTATCTATAAACGCCAACAAAACTAAGAGTGAAGCTAAGAATCATACAACTATTGTTCAATACACTGTATTCCCTTTCAATGCTAATAATTCATATGACCTCTTTTTACTTGGAAATTAAATATTTCAAACTTCATAACTTAGCAAACAATTGTATAGAAGTCATAAAAACAGCATTTCATCGTGTTTTTTAGTTGATAATGTTATGATCATTTTAGCTAAGTTGGCAATTTCAGTTGAACAAATTCTCCGAAGTCTGTACTTTTGAGGCTTTGGGTTGGAAGGATTTTTAGTTGAGCTAGCAAGATTGAGTTCACCACATGAAAGATCTTCTTTGAGAAGTGATGCAATATTTGGTTTCGTTACTAGCAGGTGTAAGATCCATCCAAACCCCTTGTACATCACTACTTCAAATCGTACTTGCACTTTCACCAACCCATCTTGGGTTCATTGGGACTTTATTTTTTTTGTACTTCCATTTTTTTTTTCATTATCCTTGCTTCACTTGAGCCTTCTTGCTCAGCACTTTACAAGCAGTTGGGCTCTGGCTCTTGGAAGCCCATTCGGTTAGCACTTGACAAGGGCTCGCTTAGCGTTCGACATGCACTCGAGCACTAGCAGTGAGTTTTGCGGCCTAAATTCATAACTATTTTGCCCTTCAACATTTAAAACTCATCATTTTCAGCATTTTAAGCATCACAATTATTGAAGCTTTAGATTTATTTTATCTATCTATAGTTGCTTCATGAGTTGTTCATCCAGACTATTGATGAATCTCACTTCTATTTCAATCTAGAGCTTTAATTCAAATGATTTGAAACCATTCAATTCACCTAGATTGAATTAGTACACATCTAAACCTTCACCATTCACTTCATATGCCTATAATACCATGGTCATTTGAGCAACAGCTCCGTTGAAGATGAAAATCAGATCAAGGAGCTTAATGATGATTCTTGGATCTACGGTACTTGATGTGTCAAGGCAGTTTTGGAGCATAGATCAAGCTTGTTCAAGCTTGTGGTGGACTCAATTGTGGATAAACTTGATTAAGAAGCAGTAGTTCCTTCACCTTTGTCTTTGTACCCATTTGATTCAATAGTGGATCAACTTTGGGTGTCGGGATTGTGGTTTTCTCCCTATAGATGGGGGTTTCTATGAAGCTTCCACGTCAAATCTAGAGTCGTGTGATTGATTGATTTCTATTTTGATGAAACTGGCAAATTAATTTTATCACAACTACTTAATTGATGAATTGATGGATTGATTGGATAATTGATTGTTCTTTCAAAGGTCTAGGGACCAAGTAATCTATTGTTAACATTAAAATTTGTATTAATTTGATCAAACTTGGAATATTCACTCACCTCTGGGCACAATTTTATGGTGCTTTAGTGTTTCAAATAAACATAATAAAAAATTACATAGATCTACCCCACAAAGAGCTTTTAAAAGCCAAGTTTCTCCTTTCTTTCCAGTTAATAATTTTTCACAAAAGCTTTTGGCACCTAGTAGGAAGAGTCAACAATGCAATAACATTATATCTTCCCATGACCAAAAGTGGTGCTAATCACCAAATTTTAGAGACAAACAAGATTTCTATCTTCACAGAGACCATTTTACTACTATAAGAGCCATCAAAACATAAAACAGCTCTTATCACCAACCTAATTTCCATCCTACAATTTCCAATTATCATAATATTCATCTGTATATGTGTTTATTGTATCTATCTTTCTTTCTATATATATATACAAAGAGGGAAAAAAATGCTCCTTTAAATTGCTCACTTAAGAACAAGAGGGCCCTTTCCAATTGGCATCAATGCAAATGATGTCCAGGATCGACTTAGAAGATGGTGCATAACACTCCTATTTTGGAGTCACCTTTTGGGCTTGGAGCCCAAATAGGCAACCTGTGAGATAGGCTGTTAGGTTCAAGGTTTCAAATAACTAACACTATCAAAATATATATTGTCATATATCAGTCAATATCGGACAGTATTGGAAGTCCCAAATCCCAATCCGTAAAACCTGAGCCGTAGCAGGCAATACTTTCAAATAGGGGCTGGGTCACAAATATTACATTTCTAATTGCCATAATATGAATCCCTAGATATAAAATATGTATATATGCATACAAATACCAATATCTGTAATTATTTTAAGTAATTGCCATAATGATTCAGACCCACAAAAAAGAATAATAATAATACCAACATATCATTGGTCCACATGGGGGTCTTTTAAAAGGTGTCTCGAACATTTTCCATTCCCAAATGTCTGCATTTGTATATTTACAGTGTTAAAAAAAATATTATAAAATAAAATAAAATAAAATAAAATAAAAATAAAAATTATTCAAGTTAAACAGTAAGAGAGAAAGAGGTAATGATACTTTTAGATTACCCTGATAAGAAGAGGAAAGTTGTTTCTGGCAAACCTTCCAAGCCAACGATTGAGCAATCCTTGAATGTCGTGCCAATGATTGAGCTCCAAAACCTTGTGAACCACTTGCGTGATGGTCCAATCCTTGTGGAACCGATCGCCTTGGACTCGAAGCCTGTGGTGCATGGGTACATCTGATTTACTTTACGGAGACCACTCAATTCAACACTGTCTTTGTGAATACCTTTGTCGTAGTCTACGAAGCCAAGATTCTTCTCCATCCAAGCTTCATCGTTGTTGTTCTTGGAGATTACTAGTACTAGGCGCCTTGTCCGGCGATTGTGAGTGGTAGTAGTCGAGAAAAAGGGTTGTTCCAGTGAGTCATTTGAATGCGGGGCCGGCCTGAGATTTAGGACTTAAAAGGCGAATTTCGGAAATAGAGACGTTACGTTGAATTCTTAAGGTTTAAAATTTCGTTACAAATTATCTCTTGAGATTTAAAGTTTCAAAATAATTTCTCCCTTCACCGTAATGATCATTATATATAAAATTAAATTTACAGAGGTTCAGTGTAATTTTTCAAATATGAGAGGGTGAACTGTAATAAACATAAATCTCAGAGGTATCAGTGTAATTTATCCAAAAAAATGATAAATGATAAGTTATAACTTTTTTTTATTTGTTTATAACCACAAAAAAATTTACTTGAACATATAATTATTAAAATTATAAATAAAATAATTTAATGAAACAATATTATAGTAAAAAAATTAGAAAAAAAAATTATTCAATTAAAACTGATAAAGACTTAGGTAAAAAAATTAAGGTAAAATTATTTATTCTACTAAAATCTAATAGATAAAGAAGATAAAAAAAAAAAAAAAATTAGGGCCTATATATTATATGTATTATTCTTCTTGAGTTCAAATTTTTTTTTTAATATATATTTTCATTTTAATAAATATTAGTCAAACTACACTTATAAATAAATATAGATTAAACTATATATAGATGTAATATTTTAAGGCTTTTAAAACTAATCCTAAGACCAAAAAAAAAAAATTAGACTTCAAGCATTTTATTGAATTTAAGAGCCCTATTTTGGGTCAAAATTTAATATCTAAGGCACAAGTCTTACTCATCTTAGACTAGGACCAGCCCTGTTTGAAAGGTGGTTGGTGTTCAAGACATGTGGATGCTGCTGCAACGTCGCCATGGAAAGAGAGACAATCCTGCTGTCCTCACTGGAATTCTGCTACGCTGATGTTACCAATCGTTGCTGGATAAAGTAAAAAAATGAAAAAAAATATTTCACATGTATGTAACACCGCAGGTTCATATGATTACACGCTCATACAAAATATTTAAAAATATTGAGTCCCTGCCGTTAATCTAAAAAAATATTAACGTCTCTTTTGACAAACACAGTGGGTGTGTGAAGGAGTGATTTTCAAAAAAACAAATTAGAGAGAGTTTAGAAATCTTTTTAGTTTGTTTTGCGGTATATTTTAAAAATAATTTTAGAGTTTGGAAGTTTAGAATAATTTGATATTTTATTGTAATTAAGTAAATGTATGTGAAAGAAAAAGTAATTGAGAATGAAAGAAGAGAGAGAGAGAAAAAGTGATTGATTGTAAAATAGAAAAAGTGATTTTCAAAATTTTTTAAGAAAAACCACAACTCAAACAAAATTTTAGAAAAAAAATTCAAAATAAACTCTTTCAAAAGTAAACCAAACAAGCCCAATATTTTAGTCAAAATAATTAAAAAATTAAAAGCCAATACAAATGTTTTGCTCTTTGCACAGGAATTTCGGGTCTGTTTATTTTCAAAGGTAGATTGACGGAGATTATTAGTGAGAGAATTATTAGTGAAGAGACTGTTAATGAGGGGACTAATACTGAGGGAATTAAGAAAATTTGTGTTTGTTTGATAACCCGTAGATTAGCAATAATTCATGTTTGTTTTGAAAGATAGAAGTGGAATTAACTAGTAAAATTCCACAACTACCCTTGTCTCATTTCTATCAAAATTTGGGAATTGATAGTGGATTATGAAAGATTGCATTTATTTGTGATATATTTCAATATTAAAAATTATGTTTTATAAAAATATTATTATATTAAATTATTTTTATAAAACATAATTATGAAATAACGAGAGAATCAAAAATAAATTAAAAAATCAGTCCATGGTTTTAAAATAGTGTATTGCTTTGCCTTCATCCATCCATCAGCAGAGCTTCCTTCGAGACACACGCCACGATCATCACCATCAACGATGACTCCGACACTAACATCGATCATCACCCTCAAACTTCAATTCCTGCAAAGCTTCATCCATTATCCATCAGTAGAGATTCCTTCTTGCAAATTTCAATTTTGGAAACTATGAAATACCATTGATGTGGCTAAATCTTGTTATGGGCAAAATTGTCTTTCACACTGTAATACCAATAGCTTCATCTCTAATACCAAGTCCCTTGGGTCTATATGCTAATTCGCTTGTTGGAGGGGATTCAAAGTCCGTTGGGACTGTGACTCCGTTGGCCAAAAAGGAAAACAAACATGAATTTAGTGAGAAGAAGCTCACTGTTAGTCCAGTCTGGAGGTTGAACTTGGAAAACAAACGGATCCTTCAGTTGTTCCCCGTCAAACTCATTTGGATTCTGTCTTGATGATCATTTTAGAATCTGTCCACTAGTATATTGTGGTAAAAAAAAATTTAATTAATTAAATATCGATAACTTTTTAATCTAATCATATTTATATCTAGATTAATATTTAAAATCATACCTATCATTTAGAGGGCGGTTATCAACACCTTATTTATTATTTTAGACTCCTATTTTTTTTGGACTCTTATGAATATAAAGAGTGGTGATATTCGCACCCCATGAATTATTTTGGACTCGTCATTTCTTTGGACTCTTACTTATAAATTTTGAAACCCTCAAAATTTCTTTTTCGCCCCCAAATAATACCAAAATTATCCTTGTGAAAACATTCCACCCATTGAATGCACACCCCCTACACCCCCACACCCCAAAAAAACCCGTCTTCCAAAAAACTCTAACAAAACCCACCAAGAAGAAGAAGAGCTAATGTGATTACTGTTTATGCTGGCTCATCCACTATTGTCACGGTTGGTATGCTCTCTCTCTCTATATATATATACATAATTTCTTAGTTTTCTCGTAATATTTTCCTCTCTTGCCGGGAAAAAAAATTATAATAATTGGTTTTGTTGGTTTTATTGGTAAATATTATAAAATTGTGAGTTCAGCAGAGAAATACGCCGCAATATTATCAAAGTTACATGATGAAAGAAGAACTTTTGAACCTAACAATGGATTTGAGCTACTTTCGATAACTTATACAAGTGTTAAAATTTTTGACCATTCAATGTGTTAAGAATTTTTCAAGTTCGGACCTGTAACAAATAAGTAATGTTTAGGCATGTATTCCCGAACTTAAAAAAATGAAAACTTCTGCCAGCGTTAATAATTTTGACTGTTTAATGTGTTAAGAAATTTCCATGTTTGGACCTGTATTCCTGAACATTAATTATTTGTTCGGGAATGCCTTCTCAAACAAATAAGTAATGTTTGGGTCTATATTCCCCAAATTAAAAAAAATGAAAATTTCTGCAAGCGTTAACAATTTTGACCATTCAATGTGTGAAAAAATTTCCATATTCGAACATGCATTCCCAAACATTACTTATTTGTTCAGGAACGCCATCCCGAACAAATAAGTAATGTTTGGGGCTGTATTCCGCCAAAGTTCCCGAACAAATAAGTAATATTTGGGGCTATATTCCGCCAAAGGGTTGCCACTGTTACCGTCAGAATATTGCCATTGCTGGAGAAGTGTAGGCAGTCAAATGATTGCCACTGTTACCGCGGGAATATTGTTGCCAAAGGGTTTTCAAGGTTTTGAGGGTGTATAGTTTTTTAAGGTGGGATTTAAGGAATATGGATGGGTGGTGATGGAGGTGGGTACTCTCATAAATTCTAATTCATAATGTAGTGGGTGTGTAGGTTTAATTGTGAGATAGGGTGTTCCAAAATTAATGATGTCTTTTTTAGTAATTTTATTTGAGGTTATTATTGTAATAAAAAAAGTTAAAACTTGGGGGGTCCAAAATAATTTATAGGGTGCTAATAGCAACACTCATACTAAAACCCTTAAAATGTCTTTTATCTTCCAAATAATACCAAAATTATCCTTATGAAAATTTCACTACTCTTAAATGCACACTCCTACACCCTAAAAACTATTATCTCCCAAACTCCTAACAAAAAAAAAAAAACAAACTCCCTACAACCTATTCTCTCTCTCATAACGGTGGAAAAAAAAATATTTTGAAGTGAATCGATTGGTGTAAAGAATGTGTTTTCTACGATTTTCACTTTTTCCTTCGCATTAGGTCATATATCTTCAATTCCATCCATCTATTTGATTAACTCAAAACTCTAAAAACAACACATAAATATATATATATATATGTATGTGTGTGTGTATCTATATGTATTTATAGTTCAAAGATAGCAAATTCGCATTTTGGTCAGTCTCAATCTTGCTTCTCCCCAATCTCCCAAAGTCACTCTCCTTTCTCTTTCAATGAGAATGTTCGGACTCATGTTCCCAAACAAAAGCTATGTTCGGGTTTGTGTTCATGAACAAATAACCAAAGTTCAGACCTGTGTTCTTGAACTTGTTAAAATGAAAACTCTTGCAAATGTGAACAATTTTAATTCATCGAAGTGTATCAAATTTCCATATTCGGACCTATGTTCCCAAACAAATAACCAATGTTCGGGCTTGTGTTTCCAAATTTTAGTCATATATTCAAGAGTTCAGTACTGAAAAAAAATACAAACATTTTTCATCATTTTTGTCGTGTTTTTCAAGAGACTTACCCTTATAGGCCAACCTCCTCTGATTTAAGAATACCATCAAAGGTATGAACTTGCTCTAAACTTACATTGTTGTGCTTCTCTCATCTCATGAAGTTGTGATTGTCAAAAAAACTTCCACCCATTGCCATTGTCGAAAATGTGTGTGTAATTGAATGGTTGCCATTGTTGCTACTAGATCACTACTAGAAGGTTCTCAAGGTTTTGAGGGTGAGATTTTGGGAAGATAGTTGGGTAGTGATGGAAGTGGGTATTCTCATAAACCCTATCTCATTATTTAGTGGGTGTGTGGACTTAATTGTGAGATGGGGTATCTCAAAATGATTGATGCCCTCTTTAATAATGTCATTTAAGATTATTATTGTAATTAAAAAAAAAAGGGTCAAGAAATTGGGGGTCCAAAATAATAAATGGAGTGCTAATAGAAGCACTCATCATTTATTCTTGGGTTAATTACATTTTATCCCTTTGTAGTTTAGCTTAAAAACACATTGCTCCTGTGGTTTATAAATATATACTTAACCTCCCTCTAGTTTTTTCTTGTATCTGCTCATCCCATCAATAAAGTTTTCCTTTTCTTTGCTGATTAAAAAAAAAAACCCTCCCACTAGTTTGGAGTGAAATGTAAAAGTTTTGAATTCTGTTTATGTTAATAGCGCGTGTATAACATGCACTAAATTAAGCACGTATGTTAAGTCCATAATTAAAAACTAACATTTTTATCCTCTTTTTTTTTTTTTCGGTTGCTTCTGTTTTTTTCTTTTATTTTATTTTCTTTTATTCTTCCTTCTTTCTCTCCTCTACCATTGCACAGTGGTGACCAAATCTATCTTCCCTGTTCTTTTCTCAACTACACGTTATCTCCACATTCTCATCTCCCTTTCTTTCTCCTCACTTCCTTCAACAATCCAAAGCCACCATGGGACCATTACCTCACCGCAAAACACAAATGACAATGGGGCACTTACGTTTAGGTCCTAATAGGTAGACTTATTGTCCAATATATCTTATAATAATTAATGGCATTTTTCACCAAACACTATTAAAAAATGTCACTAATTATAAGTTTTAACAACATTTTAAAAAGAGTTGTCACAAAAAGCTACTAATTTTTAACTTTCAACAACAGTTTGAAAATTTTGTCACATAAAAACATCACTAATTGTAAATTTTAGCGATAATTTATAAAAACCATGATTTAAAAAAAAAATTACTAATTGTCAATTTTCAACAACATATGTAAAAAATCTTTACAAAAAATATTATTTTTAACAACAATTTTACTATAACTAATTTTCAATAGGATTTAATGGAAATTAAGTCAATCTATTAGGACATATTGATAGTTTATCCAATAACAAAGCCACTTAAATGGATTATTGATTTGGAATTTTCAGAATTATTCATAGAGATTATAACAAATTGAGATCATTCCAATTCTTTGATAATCAAAATAGACATTTTCATTATTCAATTTGTGCCCACAGTCAAAAACTCTTTCGTTAGCCAATATAGACACAAATGTCAGTGTTATATTCCCCAACCATGCTGTGATGATTCCTACCAAGCATACATGAAATATGTACATAAATATATATGTGTGCAGGTCTTCATTGCAGTAAACTGAAAGAGAGGGAAGAACCATGGTATCTAGATGTATATATGTATATGTCTATATAACTATATATGTGTGTGTATGTGCGTGTGTGTGGGTCTACTAGTTCGGTTAAGGAATTTGGTTGCTTGCTTCCATAAAAATAAAATAAAGATTTAAAAACAATGGGACGATAGGCGCAGTTGTAATGCAGTTGGAGGAAGAAGTGATGGGTGGTTGTGGAAGCCAAACAAATAATAAATCTAAATGGAAAACAGAGCTTCCAAACCCAAACAAAATGGGCCAAATAAGGTCAAGGCCCACCGAACCACGCCATTTCTGAATAGATATTCAAAGAAATAGAGCATGGAGTACCGAATTACGGGTACCATTGTCGATTAAACAGGGCCGGCATTAACCCATTAGATGGGACCAAAATGTCCCTTCCAAGGAAGTATATTAGAGAGGTGGGCCCTGACAGAATGATGATGAAGGGCTAAGTTGCATGGATCAAGTCTCGAGGAGAGGGGCTCTATAAAATGGAGAGAGAGAGAGAGGATGAAGAGACAGGTATGTGCTAAAAAACTTGAACTCCAAGAAACCTAAAAAGACTAACCTTTATACAAGGACTAACTTGTTCGTCGGAGTGCTAATTTTGGCACCACCATTTGGAGTTTTATTTCTATTTTAGGTGATAACTGGAAGATCAAAGGCTTGTTTGGACCGAAGAAGTGTTCCATTTCTACCTCCAAACAATTGGCTCCATCTGTGGAAACACTCAAACTCATCCATGGCGAGCCTAAACCAAGATCCAACAGTCACCGAAGTCGATAATACTACAGCTGGAGCAATTTTAGGCCTAAAGGAAACCTCCACAAGGAGATCTCTGAATTTTGACCCGCTAACCCCATTTTAGCCTTCAACCTCCACAGATGATGCTATGCAAGTATTGATGAGTCGTATGCAACGTAGTAGACAGTATCTTAAAGACATGGTAGCTAAAAACGAGCGTCTGCGTCAAGAGTTGGTAAAGTCTCAATAGATACTCCCTCCCGGCAAGCGTGGTCGATCACCAAAAGTATAGAAGGGGCAACGACAACCTTAGAGACACGATAGTAGTACATCAGATTCTTCCTAGGAAAAACCCAGAAAGCAAGACCTAGCAGATATGTCTAGCTCCTCAGATAGGGGTAGTCCGCAAGTGCGTCATAGGCAAAAAAAGAGAGATAATGACTCAGACTTGGAAGACAAACATGATCCTTTCATACGAAGTATTTCCAAGGCCACCTTGCCTAAGAAGTTTAAAGCTCCATCGTTGTAACAACCTCGACCTGTGATTAGCTTATAATTTTTTATTAAGAATGCCTAATAAGTAATTAAGAGGAAATTCTGAGTTAATTGCATGTGAATTGTGTTATTTGTATTTATATCTGTTCATGGTAGGAATATCTGTCTGTATTTTCAAATCAGTATGCGAATTGAAGGCCTTATCGACATCCGATCACGAAATTGACTTGGTTTATGTTTTATTTGAAATTTTTAGAATATTATGGTAGGTTTAATTGAAATTTGATTCAGAACCAAATAATTAGAATGAATAGTGCCAATTGATTAGTTATTAATTGAATTTCTTAATCAAGCCTATATAAGGCAAATTGTTGACTTAAGATCATTATATACACTTTCATTTCCTCATTATTTTGACCCAAACATGAGAGAGGAGGGAGTATGAGAGTTAGGAGAGGAACTTCAACACTTTAGAGTGAGATTGAAGGAAATTAGGGAGAAAAATAAAGAATTGCTCAACTTTGGAACCTCTACACTTGTGAATTCAAGTTTTAAGGTAGGAATTCACTCATCTAATTTGCAATTGAGATAACCAATAATTTTATTCTAGTGGATTAAACAAGTTAATGCAAGAATAAAGCTTAAGGAAGTATAAATGAAGAACATTCATCCATGCATGTATATTCTGTAGCATTTTGAAGTTGGTTTCAAGTAATTCTCTCATGCATGTCACTATTTCACCTTGGTTTTTGAATCATGAATGAATGTCCATTTTTCTAAAATGTATTTGTGGCATCCTTAGTTCATGTGGCCCTCGCTCGGGAGTAACAATACCGTGGCTTATATTTATGTGGCCCTCGCCCAGGGGTAACAATACCATGGCTTATGTTCATGTGGCCCTTGCTTGGGGTAACAATACCACGGCATATGTTCACGTGACCCTTGCCTGGGTGTAACAATACCATGGTTATTTGTGTACAAAGATGTTGACCTTTATGGCCATTGGTACCAACTATGCATGTAGGTCTTATGACCAATCTGATCTGTTAGCTAATGGATGTACCACATATTACTGCTTATGAATTTTGTATAAGTATGTAAATTTGAATCTATTTCTGAGATGAATTCTAATTTCTGAATCTATTTTGGACATCATCATTCATAACCCTTTACCTTGTTGTTATTCACTGGGCTCCAGCTCATCCTATTATTTATATATGTAGGTGATCAGGCGTTGGACCAAGTTTAATGAGGTTTGCTTGGAGATCTGTTTGTGTCAACCAACCAATGTGCCTCCCAAGGAGGTTCTGAAATGTTTTGTTGTCCAGTTTTGTGGGCATGATGCAAGTTCATTTTATTTTCTTTTGTTTGTTTGGTCAAGCTTTTGGTTTATCTGTATCTATGATGATGTAAGGCTGACATTCTGATGACATCATATATGTATAAAAATATAAGTTTTAAATTTTCTGTCCCATGTATGTCTGTAAAGCTCTATAGATGTTGTATGTTTGTAATTGTTTCCGTTAGCCCCTTTACTTTTGCTTAATCTATTTAGAGGCCTTGGGTAATATCAGGATTACTGGTCGTTTACGACGCTAAACTTATAGGGGCGGGTTTGGGTTGTGACAGAGTGGTATCAGAGTACGTGTTCTACCACACACGTACAAGTCCATAAGAGTTATAGGATGTCCTAGAAAGAATTAGGGACATTACATCTACATGTGTCAGTGAGTGACATCATCTGAACATATCTGAACCAATTTACATTAACACTAAAATGAAATGAACTAAAATTGAATGTTGTGAAAAGATTATTCCTGTGTTTATTAGTGCTCTGTTTACCTATAGCAAATGGAAAATCCAAGAAGTGATGGTATAGCTGAATCTTCTGATGCTCAAATTAATCGTATGGAATGGATGCTAGAGGCTCTAACAAAATCAATGCTATAGCAACAAAGACAACAACCTATGCCTCCTCCGTCCCATTCGGTCCAAGTAGAGCTGATCAATAATTACATTCTCAGTCTGACACAAAAATTTAATAAGATGAAGCCACCGACTTTCTTGGGTGGAATTGAACCTTTAAAGACTGAAACGTGGATGCTAAAAACTGAAAAATTATTTGAAGTATTTCTATGTACCGAGACTCAAATAGTTTTGTTGGCCACTTACACTTTGAAGGACGAAGCTCGACATTGGTGGATACTTATCCGAGATATTAATGGGGCTTTAACCTAGAATCAATTTAAAGAGATCTTTTATGATAAATACTTTCCACGGTGTTTTCGAGACCGAAAGGTGTCTAAATTCCAAGAACTTAAACGAGGCAATATGTCAATAGCAGAGTATAAAGACAAGTTTACCGAATTGGCCCAGTTTTCTCTACACATGGCGAATACCGATTACAAAAAGGCTCTAAAAATTGAAGGAGGCTTGAACCTAGATGTATTTGATCGGGTTGGTGTGTTGAAATTACCCAAATATGTGGATGTTCTTAATAGAGCACTAATGGTTGAAACTAACCTAGCTGCTATAAAACAAACCAAAGCTCCAACAACTGAATAGAGAGGTAAGAGGTCAGGATTTAATTTCAAAAAGGGTCAGTCATTTTCAAAGAAACAAAACTTAGAATCCTCCAGTAGTTCAAGTCAAAGTAGTGGTATAACCCCTACTTGTTCAGAATGTGGAAGAAAACACAGAGGTGCTTGTTACCGATCAACATGTTCTTGCTTCTGGTGTGGCAAGACTAGTCACATGATAAAAGATTCTTTGCTCATATCCCAAAATTCTAACCATCCTATGGCACGTTCAGCTAGATCTGTTTTTGTACTAAAAACAAACGTGAGGACTAATGCTGGCAAGGAAACCTTTAGGCAAGGCAGAGTGTTTGCACTTGTGCCAGGAGATGTCCAGAACACTAAATTAGTGGTGCCAGGTATAATCTCTATATGTGCTCAAAATGCCTATGTACTGATAGACTCTGGTTCTACACATTCATTCGTGTCACATGTTTTTTCTCATAAATTGACTAGGCCACTAGAACCTATAAGTTATTTGTTATTTGTATCTACACCTTCTAGGGGTTCTATGGTGTGTGCTTATGCGTATCCTGCATGTGACATCATGATTGGGGATGTGTTATTATATTTTGATTTGCTGCCATTGGACATTGCTCATTTTGATTGCATGTTGGGTATGATTGGTTGACTAAGTACCGTGCAACTATTGATTGCGTGAATAAATCTGTTATCTTCCGACCATTTGGCTTGTCAGAATTTGTGTTTGCTAGAAATCGAATAGTTCCACCTCCGTCCATGATTTCTGCTTTGAAAGCCATCAAATTGCTTAGAAAGGATGTAGGGGTTAGTTGTGCAGTGTTTTAAATGTGAATTCTGATAGCCCCAATGTGGAAGCTATTCCTGCAGCCTTTGAATTCCCTGATGTCTTCCCAAATGAACTACTTAGGGATCTGATTGATAGGGAAATTAAGTTTATTATTGATGTAGTACCTGAAACCCAGCCAATTTCCAAAACCCTTTATAGAATGTCAACGTTTGAATTAAAAGAACTGAAAGTCCAACTGCAAGAACTATTAGATAAGAAATTTCTTCGGTCGAGCACTTCACCTTAGGGTGCTCTAGTTTTGTTTGTCAAAAAGAAAGATGGGTCTTTGAGATTATGTATTGACTATTAGGAATTGAACAGAGCAACGGTTAAGAATAAATATCCACTGTCCCGAATAGATGATTTATTTGACCAACTCTAGGGAGCCCAAGTGTTCTCCAAAATTGATTTTAGGTCCAGGTATCACCAATTAAAAGTTAAGGTAGAAGACGTAGAGAAAACTGCATTCCGGACTAGATATGGACATTATGAGTTTTTGGTAATGCCGTTTAGGGTAACTAATGCACTTGTAGCATTCATGGACTTAATGAATAGGGTGTTCAAACAATTTCTTGATGAGTTTATAGTTGTTTTTATTGACGATATACTAATTTATTCCAAAAGTAGGAAGAACATGAAAATCATTTGAGAACAGCGTTACAGATTTTGAGAGAAAAGAAATTTTATGCAAAATTCTCCAAATGTGAATTCTGGCTTGATTGTGTAACATTTCTGGGACATGTGATCAACAAGGAAGGCATATCAGTAGATCCGCAGAAAATTAAAGCTATTATAAATTGGCTAAGACCAACAAATGTGTTAGAAGTTAGAAGTTTTAAGTTTTCTAGGGCTTGTCGGCTATTACAGAAGATTTGTAAAAGACTTCTCCAAACTTGCTATGCTATTGACATAGTTGACACAAAAAAATGTACCATTTGATTGGAATGATCAAAAAGAGGCCGTTTTTCAAGAATTAAAGACTAGACTAGTGACTGTACCAATTTTGACTTTACTTAATGGTACATATGGGTTTCAGATTTACAGTGACACATCGTACAAGGGCTTGGGATGTGTGTTAATGCAGAATGGAAAAGTAATTGCATATGCTTTTCGACAATGCCGCTTCCATGAAAAGAATTATCCAACCCATAACCTGGAACTTGCAACTGTAGTGTTTGCTTTAAAAATCTAGCTTCACTATTTGTATGGCACAACTTGTGAAGTGCATACGGCTTATAAGAGTCTGAAATACTTCTTCACTCAGAAAGAACTGAACATGAGACAGAGGAAATGGCTCGAGTTGATTAAAGACTATGATTTACAGATTTTGTATCATCCGGGAAAGGCAAATACAGTTGTAGATGCTTTGAGCCGAAAATTCATTTGAAATTTGTCATGTTTGCTCACTAGTTAGAGAGAATTATTCTATGATCTGGAACGAAATGAAATTGGCATTGTGTTGCATAAACAAGGTGGAGTTTTAGCCGCTATTTTTGCATAACCAGTTATACTGGAAGAAGTTAAAGGAAAGCAACTACACGATGAATTTCTAAACACGATTGTTGATGAAATTGAATCAAAACCGAGGCTTGGATTTGTATTCAAAGACAATGTCCTGAAATTTCAAGGAAGACTTTGTGTACCAGATTGTTAGGACTTGAGAAAATGTGTTATGACAGAAGCTTATAATTCCAAATTTGCTATGCATTCGGGAAACGCGAAAATGTACATAGATTTGAAACAGAATTTCTGGTGGCCTGGCATAAAAAAGTGTATTTCTGATTTCGTAGCCAAATGTTTACACTGCCAACAAGTAAAAGATGAACATCAACGACCCGCCAGACTGCTTCAACTGCTTCCAATACCGGAATGGAAATGGGAGCATATTACGATGGACTTCATTGTTGGCCTACCTCACTCTTCTAGAGGTATGGATTCTATCTGGGTTATTGTTGATTGTTTGACCAAATCCGCCCATTTCTTGCCTTTCAAAACTTTTTATAATGCTAATAAATTTGCTAACATTTGTGTGAATGAAATTGTGAGATTACACGGTGTATCCGTATCCATTGTATCCAATAAAGATTCCAAGTTTACTTCAAGATTCTGGTAGAGTCTACAACAAGCCTTGGGAATCGAACTGAGACTCAGTAGTGCATGTCATCCACAGACAGATGGTCAATCAGAACAAGTTATTCAGACATTGGAAGATATGTTACAGATGTGTGTGTTAGACTTCCAAGGAAATTGGGAAGCTTATTTGCCACTGGCCGAATTTGTGTATAATAACATCTATCATTCAAGTATTAGAATGGCTCCTTGTGAAGCTCTGCATGGAAGGAAATGCCGATCTCCGATCTGTTAGGCTGAAGTAGGCGATAGACTATTACTAGGACCAAAACTTGTGTAAGAAACGACTGAGAAAGTGAAGTTGATACAACAACGTTTGAAAAATGCACAAAGTCGTCAAAAAAGTTATGCAGATGTTTGGAGGAGAGACAGAGAATATGAAGTCAGTGATCACGTGTTTATCAAAGTAACTCCAATGAAAAGGCAAACTCGATTTGTGGTTAAAGGCAAATTGGCACCGCAATATATTGGCCCGTATAAAATTATTGAGAAAATCAATCATGTAACATACCAAGTAGCCTTACCTCTAGTTATGGAGAACATGCATAATGTTTTTCATGTTTCAATGCTTCGAAAATGTTTACAAGATCTATACCATGTTATTGAGCTAACACATGTGCTTTTGAATGATGAATATACATATGAAGAGAGACCAATTCAAATTGTGAACTGCCGGATTAAAAGATTGAGAAACAAAGAAATTCCATCGGTAAAAGTAGACTGGCAAAATCACAGAGAAACTTATGCAACATGGGAAACATAAGAAGATATGATGAAAAGATATCCAGACTTGTTTCCATTAAACCCGGCATTCTTCCAAAATGAAGGTAATTAGAGTTTGGAATTCACTCCTACACTTATGAATTCCAGGTTTAAGGTAGGAATTCACTCCTCTAATTTGCAATTGAGATAACCAATAATTGTATTCTAGTGGATTAAGCAAGTTAATGCATGAATAAAGCTTAAGGAGGTAAAAAGGAAGAACATCCATGCATGCATGTACATTCTATAGCATTTTCAAGTTGATCTCAAGTAATTCTCTCATGCATGTCATTATTTTACCTTGGTTTTGGAAATTCATCAAGTTTCATGTTATTGTATATCACTTGATCATGTTTCGGAAGGTTGGAGTTGATGACATTACATGCATGTTATGTTTTATAAATTCCAAGTTTGTTTTTGGATAATTCACATACATTTGGGCTTTGATTATGCAAAATGGTTTCCAATTCATGAAGTTTTATGAGTTTACAAATGTTTTCTTATGTTTTAGCCCAAAAGGATATGTTTTGATGCTTTGAAAATGGATTTTGAACTTGAATCAACAATCTGGAAATTCTAGATTTTCCACCATTCGCTCAAGCGGTAGAGTCTGCGCTAGATTTACCTTGATATTTGATGTGGAGTAAAGTGATGTGCGGAGCTAAGTGTTATACTATTGTGGGAGTCGTATCAAGAATTCGTACAAGCTACCCCTTGAATCCATACATATGTTCTGTTCTATTTTGTATCGTGGTTATGATTATTTTGTTTATATAATTTATGTATTATATGTTTGTTATTCAAAATGATTTCCGTATTATATACTCTGTATTTTAATATCAAACAAATCTCTGTTTAACCAAATAATTATCCATAATGATTTTTATACCCTTTATGTTCTCATTATAATATTTCTTACTTTGCCATGTGCTTATAGTTGTTAACCACTTTTCAGATGATGTGTTAGGACCATTGCATGAAGTAAGCACAAGGCACTTTGTAATCATCGTTCAGCTTTGGCAATGTAAATGAATAGAAGCTCCAATGTATATGTTTTTGTTATAATTAAATTAAGATTTGAATACCCTTTTATTTTACTCCACTACACTATTAATTTGTTATGACTTCAGTTATTGTCTTGTTGCAACGCTGAGCCTCCGGGTACCAGGCTTGGATCGTGACAGTTTTGTGGCTTTGGCTCGTGATTTTTTTTATCACAATTGGAGATGCTTTAATTGTGATTTTTTTTCACCTGAGCTAATTTGTTGTTGATTGTTTAATTAGAATTGCTATTTGTTGCTTAAAATTAAATCATAATCACAAATCAATATCTCCAATTTTTTTTTTAAATTTTCATAATATAATTTTTTTTTCTTAAAATACATCGACCCTGTATTTTTTCTATTAAATTTTTATTTTTTTTGGTTAACCTATCAAAAGAGGATCATAATGTGTTTGACTGGGGGATAAGGAGGGAACTATTTACTGTTGAGATTGTAATCCGGGAAAAGTTTTTTATCTGGCATTTTTTTTTTTAGTTCGCCGGACATAGAGTCTGGCCGGACTCCTTATCCCCCATATGGGGGATTATATTATCCTGGGGAGGGGGGGTATTGGACTATTTACTATTGGGATTAGAATGTGAAATGATCATTTTGACCTTCTACTATTTAATTATGTATTATATTTAGTAAAATTCAATAAAATTTAAATGTCTCAATGTAAAAATAAAATAATTTTGTTCAACTTTTTATTGATGTTTTATTTATTTAATTTTTTAAAATAATTTTTTATAGATATTTTATTGATGTTTTATTTTAAAATTTTGTTTATATTTTATTTAATTTCATTGTTTAAATTTTAATAGATGTTTTATTTAATTTCATTGTTTAATTATTATTATTTTTAAAAATAAATTTATTTAAAATTTTAATTAAAAAAATAACATATATTTTTATTGATATTTTATTTATTTAATTTAAAAAAAATAAATTTATTTAATTGTGTAAAAAATAAAATAAAATAAAATTTTATTTAATCTAGCTAAAAATAATTGAAATATTAAAGATATATTTAATATTGTTATTACTTAGTAAATAATTGAAAAAAGGTTAAATAGTCTTTCATTTATCCTATCCAGTCCGTCCAACTAAATATTGGATTCACTAAAAATAGTCATTTCCAGACATTTAATTCTATAAAAAAACAAACACGGGATACACATTTAATCCAACCAAACAGTGCGGAGGATTCACAGTCTCAGGATTCAAGTCCGATGGATTCTAATCCCCCTTATCCAGTCCATTTAATCAAACACACCCTAAGTATAATATAAATGGACTAGTATATGCTCGTGCTTGAAGGCACTGTGTAAATAATGTTAGGATTAGAATATAATTGTAATATCAATACTATTTAAATTTATTTTTTAATTTGATAAATTCACAAATTTATTATAAAATTTGGAGTTCTCACAAAACTCCTCACGAAAATTCGCTTTTGCTTATATAATATATAGTTCAACAGATAGATATGCCTAGCATACATACAATATTGTTTTTGCTTATATAATTATATAGAAATTGTATGTATGCTGGTAATGTTCTAGTGTATTATTTATCAAAAAAAAAAATGTCCTAGTGTATTACGGGCATACATACATTCTATGGAAATATGTGTAAAATATACTGAACAAAAAGAAGAAAAAAAAAAAACAAATAGAGAGAAAAATAAAAATGGAAGAAAATAAAAAAATAAAAATAAAAGAGAGAGGAAGAGGGGATCATGGGATTATGAAAGGAATGGTGAGAAAAGCAAAAAGTAAGAGAGAGAATCGAGAAAGTAAAAAATGTATATGTAGAATATTTTTTGAAAATATATCTCAGCTATTGTTTTATAACTTGAATAGATCTGAGCCATCTAAATGTCCTAGTAGGATAAAAATCTGTTGAAGATTAAAAAATACCTTAAATAGATATATACCATAAATATCATTGTCATTTATTTTATTTTATTTTTATGCTACGTTTCCAGACTTGAAACATAACAATTAAACAAGTCACATTTTTATATAAATATTTTTGAATGAATCGTAATTAAAGATAATTTAAAATAGTATTATATATACTAAATAATCAGTGGTGCTAATTTTGAATGTCAATCATTAAGGTTTTTTATTCATTTTTTATATTAATATTGTAAAATCTATATTTTTATAAACAATTTTGAAAATATTATGGAATTAATTAAAAGCCTAATGACATATTTTTTTCCCTAACTTTTAAATTCAAAATTGTAGGAAAAATTAAAATAAAATTAAATATTAGGTTTTGAAACCCGACAATACATAATAGAGGCAATAACATTTTAAAATAGTAAAAATTCTTTAAATTAATTTAACAAATTGAAGGTTAATTCACATAGATTTTTAAAAAATATTACCACATTGATCAAATAAACAATAAAAGTTAGTAAAATTTAAAATTTTTAATAAATTTAATAATATTATTTAAATTCTTTATACATATGTGAGTGTATGGTTAAATTGGGGAACTTATTTATAAATTCTATTACGGGAACTTGTACTATATCTAATTCTATAAAAAAAATTATATTCCTGAAGGTCCTATGATTTTCTTATGGATACATTTACCCCCAATTCTACTATATATGGAAATCTCAATATTACCATATATTGTCATCATACTGATATGGACACGGTGGTTTTTTTTTTTTGATTAGTGTGTGATTAGGTGACATTTTACTCATTGTTTTTGGGTTAACACATTGAGGCCGTGTTATCACATCAATTGCAGGTAATTAAATGTTCATATTGTGAATGTGAATGCATACAAACGAACCCAAATGGGCAACAAGGCACCAAATCACACCTTTGCAACAACTTTTTGGGCCGTGTAAATAATCCTAACGTGAATGTGTTATTACATTGGGTTCCGGATGTGGTATAGTCGTAACATGACTTCAAATAAGATAGGTGCATATTAATGAACCCAATGCGAGTGTGTGGACACATTGTGGAAACAAAACATTGGAATTATCTAGTTACATAACGAGGCCGCAAACAATTATTAACAATAGTATCGGCGACTGAATGTTTGCAATGGGAATGTGACTTGTACTTGTTTGATGCAATATGGGCAACGAAAGGGGATACATTGGATCGTGATCACAATAACTCAAATGTTATTGTTGTGAGTACATTGGCTATGGGTGTGGCATGGTCATTGCGTGATGTCAACTACGGAAATTATTGGGCCCGTCCAAAATAGGCAAATGTGAATGTGTGATTACATTGGGTACGGGTTTGACATATAATACAACTTGATTAATATCTATGTCACATGCATTGTAATACCATGTAACTTCGGTATCATACAATAGGGTTCAACCACATTCAAGGACAATAGATTCTTGATTATGTCATATTACACAATTGATGCCATTATGTGAATCACATAACCACATACGTGCCACATCCAACACACAACAACGGTAATTGTTAAACGTCACATTTCTACTTCCATATTAGACACATCATACATGTTACCCATTTTAATACTATATACAACAAGACGTAGCACAATAATGTCATGGACTATTTCCTGAATGTGGATTAATGTTACATCCTAAATGTAATATGTATTGAAACATCGTCATCCCAAACCCATAGTAACTTCGCCATCCTACAATGATGTTCGCATTCCGCATTCAATTAACAACTGGAAAATTCCGAAACGATTAGCACCAACACAACCCTTGAACCCATACACACTACACCCCACACCAAACAAATTTGATCACAGCAACCATCACAATGTGGATATAACACACCAAAAAAAGAAAATACCTCTTCCCCTCAATCGATCGAAATCTAAAGAAGCAAGAAGCACACAACCCTCAACCTTCTCAGCCATCCACCATATCCACATCTATTAAAGCAACAATTTGAAATGCAAGAGAATCTCGCGATCAAAGCAACTAACAATCGCCCGCAAGTGGTCCCAAATTTTCATTTTAGGAAAAAACAAACCAAATGTCATATATGAGAGATAAAATAATATACAATATTGGAACAAATAAGGATACACTAGTCCACTACTACCATTGATTTACACATTATAGGATCTTATGAAATATATTCCTATTTAAAATAAGACTTTACACTACATAAAAAATTTCACAAGACTTCACATTAAACAAGTTCTGATAATAGGACTTATAAATAGTTTTCCTGTTTTTTATTAGCAGAAACTTTTCCAAAATTGCTTGGAGCCACAATCCACTGGCTCACTCTTGCAAATAACTTATTATGAAGTGCATGAAGTTCTCCAGGTATATTTAGAGCTGTGCTCTTTCTTTCATATGCAGGGCCTAAATGTTCGGCAACTTCTTGTTTTTTTATTTATTCTAAAAAACAGCAGCTAATACAAAACTTGCTAGGCAAATTATTTTCCCAGGCTTCTATTTTTAATTTTTAAAAACTACTTTCTATCACACTTGAATCAAAAAATATTTTTGGAAATTTTTCGAAAGCCATTTTCTTGCAATAACAGAAATTAACGTTAATAAAATTTCATTGTTTTTGTGTCTGCAAGAAAAGAAAAGAAAACAAAACTAAAAACAAATGATACCAAACAAGGTCTAATAACAAGATAAGCAAAAGCACAAGTGCATTTGAAGATATACATGAGAAAAAACAAACAAGAAAGAACAAAATTATAACCTTCAACACAATTCGTTTTGATTCATTCAAATATGTCTTCTTTCTTCCTTGTTGGCTTAATAACTCAAGAGGAAAATAGTACAGGAATATAGAAACCAAAAGAAGCATGAAGGAGGATGGAATATTCAAGCCACAACAGAAACAACCGTAATGCTGATTTACTTGCAAATGCATACAGAACCCAACATAGAACCAGACACAACACAAACCGTGACCCCATATCCCTTTACTACCATGTGGAACCTCCACGTGATCATGCAGGCATGACGCGGGATTTACTGTGACCAAAAAAGACCCTGAGAGAAAGGGAGATGATGATAACCCATTGGAACCAACTGTAATGTAATAAATGCCAACTTCTGACAAACTAACGATGCTAAACAGCACTCTTCAAAATTGTGACCACCAAAAAACCCTCAACAAAATGGTTGTGCTCTCCACTGGATGACAATATCAAGTATTCCCTGTTGTTTGAAAATTGGACAAACAAAATCTCATTCTTATGCTCAACCAAAATCTGCAATAACATAAGATAAGTGTCACATATAAACTCAAGCATAGAATATGTTTTGTTCTTATACTCTGCCAAATCTGCAACTTAAAAATGGGTGCTACACAACCTCTCAACTATAGAATAGGTAATGTGGAAACCTAGTAACTTGTCAAATCCATCTTCTTATTTATTTATTTATTTATGACAATAATAAGTTTAGGCCTCTTAGAACACCAATTAACCTCTGGGCACATGCATAATTCCCCTGTGAAATATCCCAGGGGGTAGCCCCATGAAAAACATCTCAAACTTGCAATCCAGAGAAAATTCAGTAAAATAGCTATAGATATCCATGGCTAGAATTCATGTATTCAACAGTTTTACAAAAGTAACATAGATTTCATGTACTATGTTTGAAATTTTACATCTCAGGGTCAAGCAACTACAACTATGAGATGTAAAATTCAAAGGGTATTCATCAGATATAACTTATAAGTACATATAAACTTGTACAAAGCAATTTTTTAGATCCGCGTTGCAACCCATACAGCACCCATAGTAAAAATAATGTAATAAAATATTTGTATCACAACAATCAACAAATTTACTAATTTAATGCATAATACGAATTACACAGTTCTACAAGGCTTATCAGAGCATTCAACATAACCTAAAAAGTTCACAAGTATGATGGCATAGTTCAGCATGAAAAGCTAGCTAATTTTAGTATAGAAAAAGAATGCAATGTAAAACCCAAATCTAAAGCTGTAACAGCCCATTAAGCACTAGAGCTACCCAATGCTAGTACAGAAGAACTCTATGCAAATAATCCCAGATCTGAACTGAAAGAGCCCAACAACAACATAATCAATTCCCTCTGTTGGGAGCTTCTAGTTACACAACAAACATATTTCCTTACACCCCTTATTTTTCAATCATTTTATTACAGTTTTATACCCATCTAAAATTAGCAAAAAGTACCCAAACCCTAAAAAACCCAAATTTTCCTTGCACCCACCCCTTCACCACCACCCCCAGCCCCTCATCCACCACCCCCTCCCTAGATCTCCCCTTTCCATTGCAACTTTTTCTTTCAGATCTAAAAACCCTATGGGTCTCTCTTTGTCTTTCTCTTTGGGGTGGGGGAAGACTGGGAAGGGGGTTCTTGGGGATAGGGAAAGATTGGGAGCAGGGTCGTGCAGTGGTGGTGGGATAGTTGGAGGGGCCTGGATTGTGGTGGAGGGGAGGCAGGGGAGTTGTTTACAGTGGTGGGAGGGTCACCGATAGGGGAGGGGGAGCGGGTTTGCAGTTTGGGGGCGCTAGAGTGAGGGTCACCTATGGGGGAAGGGGCTGGGGCTCTAAGGTAGCGACAGTGGAGGCAGAAGGTGGTGGTTGGGGGGTGGTGTTACTGTTGGGGTTTGGTTTGGGTGTAATGACAAGTTAGGAGGTTAGGGAAGAAAGTATGGGTGGAATTAAGGGGAATGTAAAGAGATAAAATGAAAATTTTATATTTTGAAGGGGAGTGTAATTAGTAACCAAGTGTAAGGAGTTTTTAATGGTGTAAAGAGTAACTCCCACTTTCTATTACTTGTAAGTTAGTTTCTTCATGAAATATTGGACTTATGTCAAGTGAGTATTATAACATAAAGACCTCAGTATCTTAAACTGAAGAACACGACCACATTGGATCAAAAACATGCACCAGAAAAATAAACACAATACCTACAAGAAAAAAGTAATGTAATTGAACATACATCACTCCAAGTGCACAGCTAGAATAGAATCCAATATCTAACCAAAAGGGGCACTGATTTGGCCACTAGACAGCACAATATGCTCCCCCACATAAAATCAAAAATACCAAACCTACCAAAGTAGCCCAAAGACGTGTATCAACACAAAGCCCAAAGTAAATATGAAGAAAAGAAGAGCACCGAAACATGGGGGGCCCATATAGAAAATTAGTATGAAAAGTAAAAGCTCATCAAGCTAGCTTAACTTCCTAGTGAAGCTAAATGTCACTTGGGGTACTAATGTTCTTGAAATTCTAGCATGCAAAAGCCTGTAATGAAACTGTAAATATATTCCTGCAAATTGACAGTTTCTCCTGTTTCTTTCATCCCAAAAACACAAATAACCACTTTGACTGCATACTCTCGACACAAATTTTCCCATTAATTCAGCTCCATAAGGATGGAGTCCACACATTCATCTCATCTCTTCTTACAGTTCATGCTTTCTCCCTTTTAGCAGTTATAGGAGTCCTCAAATTTCTTATGATTTGAATTGTGAAACATCCTTGCTTGACTGAGTAATGGTGATGCAAAGTACAAGAAGCTTAAGGAAGAGTAAGGCTTGGTTTGGCATTCCTAAATAAGCCAAAAAGTCAAAAAGTCACTATCTTATTTAAGTCACATCATCTTATTTAAATCACATCACCTCTCTAACACATCACATCAAACCCAACCCAAACCCACCAATAAGTCAAAAAGTGTACTTTTTTAGTACATCCCAAACCAACCCTTAAGAAGTGGCAACATTGGGAAATTGGCATGGTTTCAAAGAGAAACCGATAGGAACCATATATAATCATGTTTCTAATATTATTAGAGTTTTATTTTACGATTAGTTAATATTTTAGAAAATTTCAAGAGCTTTGAACTTTCTTTATGGAATGTGTGATTCAATCAAACTCTAGATGTGATGCCTAACGGATTCTAGAAGTAATTCTTAGACCTATCTTCTTCTTCTCATTTCTTTCTTTCTTAAATTTCAGCACTTCCACAGCCCAGAGCACCAGTTTGGTATCATGGCATAAGGTTCCGCCATGATGTTTTCATATTGTTATAGATCCAATATAAGTGGATTGACTTGGGAAGAGAGTAAAGCGCTTCTTAGAGAAAAAATTCGTCTAAGGGATCTTCAAGATGATTTTTTTGATCAATTGTATGCTCTTGAGCAATATGCGTGATTGATTATACAAGAAAATTCAAGGAATTATTTATCATGTTTGGAGTAGTAGAAAGTGAATGGATGACTACTGCTCGTTTCAATAGTAAATTGAGATATAGAATAAAAGAAGAGATGTCTCATGCATATTTGGAAGATCTCAGATGCTATTAAAATGGCTATACAATTTGAATTTTTTGTAAAATTTATGGAAAAATGCAGAATGCAAACCAGTCAACAAAAACTCAAAAACAAAGGGTTAAAGTGCCACAAAAACATGCTAAAAATTTACAAGAAGATGCGCCAAAGCCAAATGTTGTTTTTAGGGATTAAAAACCTACACAGTTGAAGCTGGAAGGCAAGGCATATATTCAAAATCTGCCTAACAAGAATGCTGGCCAGATCATGAAGGAAGAGAAGCCACCCTTCGAAGCTCCATGCATTGAAGTTGAAAAGGCTAAGGATGAAATCAAAGAAATTGTCATCCCTTGTGCTCTTAAGAGCAATGAATCGAAAAGAGCAATTGTTGGTCCAAAACATATAATACCTTTAGAGGTCATGACATTGCAATCCAAGGTCTCCGATGAATTTGCTCCAATCATGATTTGTGAAGAGTCCAAAAGAGAATCAAAAGATGACCTTGTGTTGGGAAAAGTTGCTTGGAATATGGAAGAAAACTTTTATGAAAATTGATTTGAATCAATTCAAGGATGTGTTTTCTATGCCAATTGATTTTGTTATTCCAGACAAATTTAGTGGCATTATTGAAAATGTACAATTCGTTTGGTTTGATTTTCGGAAAAAAATTTTCCAAATTTTTTCTACAAATAGGTTTTCAAAAGTAATCAAACCAAAAAAATTTTCCCAAAAAAATTTCCCAGAACACACAAACCAAACAAGTTTTCCAAACAAATCTCTCTCACACACACATCAAATCAATCACTTTTTCCAAAACTCTCTCTCAAAACAATTTTCCAAAACAATTTTCCTAAAAAACCAAACCAAACATGTTTTCGTACTTTTTATCTCTAAAACACATCTCTCAAACACAAACCAAACATACCCGTAGTCTCTTGAAATGTTTGTTTTTATCTCCAACGAAGAAAAGGGTGGCGATCACTTGAAGATTTTAATGTGAAGCCATGGATATGATTTCAAAACTTGTGGATTATTATACTTCAACACTTCAAAAATTCGAGGTTGAGTTTTTTCCAACCAAGCGAGAATGATGCGAAGTATAAGAAGTTCAAGGAAGAGTAAATTCAAAAAAGAAGCGATATTTTTTAAATAGGCATTGTTTCAAAGAGAAACCAATAAGAACCATACATAGTTATGTTTTTAGTATTATTAGAGTTTTATTTTATAATTATTTATACTTTCTATTCCAGAATTTTAAGGCCTGGGGTATTTTCATAATTTACATGTCTGCTAACATAGGTTATAGGCGTCACCCATGGGTTGTCTTGTGGATCAAGTTATTTAATTAGTTTTTGTTATATTTTTTATCTGGTCTTAAATGGATTTTTGGGAGTAAAAAATTTATTAGTTTCCTCTTTTGGTTCTAGTTGGTTTAAGAGGTCTCCTAATTTTAGTTGGTTCTAGTTGATGCAATCAAACACTAGGTGTGATGCCTAAAGAATTCTAGGAGTGATTCCTATACCTATCTTCTTCTTCTCCTTTCTTTCTTTCTTTCTTAAATTTCTGCCCTTTCACAGCCCTTACAACGTTGTCCTTCACCAAATGGTTACACAAAAAGTGTTTGGAATGTGAATTAACTAATTATATTAATTGCCTAAACAATTTGTCATGAGACAGGCTCCCCTATAACTGTTAATGTCCAAAACCCTATGGACTCTTTTCTCATGATGCCACATTTCCATCATTTAAATCTAACGGCTCGTGTAACACCAACTTATTTAAACACTTCAAAATTCACAACTCTCAACTATTCGAGAAAATTGTGTCTGTCGTTAAATCTGTCCATTACCTCATTATACATCTTAGAGAGAGTAACCACGGTAGAAAGAGAAAAGGACTAACTTTTTTTTTAATAATTGAACTCACCATTTTTATTTGTTCCTCGCTACTTTTCTCCGCACAGAACCAAATTGTCTCTCCAAACTCTAATTTTGTTTATTTATGAAAGTGATGTGCTACTTTCAAGGATGGGTAGTGGCAGGGGTGATTGTCACAAATAGGGCAAAATAAGGGGGGTGAACAATATCCAATTGATGAAGAAGATGGCAAGGTTGAGAGAAGTGGAAGAACTGTTGGTAGTAGCGGTGAAAATGAGATTGGCTCTAGCGGTAGGGAAAAAATTGAGTAAAGTAAGTTCCAATGGACTACACTTTGCCTCGAAGTTCTTGCTCCTACCTCTAATCTTTGCCAAGAACTACATTATTATATCTACCTGAAATTCTTAATCAATATATTTTTTTCCTTCACCGCATAGTATGTTCAAGTGTTACAATGATTCCATGCTTTTCATATCAGTGAATTACTACCGACACTTCAAGACAAAGAGACCATGAATGATACCAAGGGTTAGGTGATTAATGTGTACTAATTGGGCGTTGTTTTTATTTGAGTGTAGCTTCTCTTAATGGTTGTTCTGCTGAGAGTTTTAGACAGAAAAAGGAGAAAAAAGGGCAAGAAATTGAGTTGTGAGGTTGCAGCCATGGTTGGGAGAGGAGAAGAGAGGACATAAACAGTTTGAAAGGTCTACATGAAACTGGGCAGCGATCATTATCTTCATAACCAGTGAAGGCCTGCAATGTTTGATGTTTAAATGAGTTTTTGAAACGTGAGCCATAAGATTTAAATGATGGAATTGCGCACCCTAAGAAGAGACCGGAGGATTTTGGACATTAACAGTTTCGAGGAGAGCTCGCCCCATTTGCCCTAGGACACACCAAAGGGATAGGAAATCATTCAGCTTTTAAATTTGCGTCCATAGCATTTGAAGGCAAACTTTCAAAGATGGATTCTCTGAAAAAAAATATTAAATTAGTTATTCCTTTTTAACTTTACTTTAACACCAATTACTCCTCATAAATATTTATTGTCTAGATATTATAACTACCACAATTCTAAAATCCAACAGCCAGACATTTAGGAAAAACTACCAATTACAATTTCTATTTTATCTACAAACCCCTACAGCCTTTTTTTCTATATTTTACAACCCTAAACCCATGAGCTTACCTAGCCCTAAACTCACCAAGACGCCAATTTGAGACTGCACTATGATAAGTTCCCTCAAGCTGTTTGGTGTTAGAAGTTGCAGTAGAGTGCTTTCAAGCACACTTTTTCCCACATCAAAGATCTAGTCAATGAGTTTTTGCAACTAGAAGCTCCAAACAAGATACTTTTTTTTGTTTAATCATTTATCTAAGAGTAAACATATTTCATAATTCCTATCACAAGCTCCAGCCACAGAAACTTGAGCTGGGCTTCATCAGTAATATCTCTAACTTGTTTAAGAATTCATCATGCACACATTACATGTGCAGAGTAGATGTTCTTACTTCAATTTGATATGTTTTCCTAACTCTGACAAGTTCAACTTTTACTTAATACTTTATACTAGCCATGAACCTGCACAATGCACAGGGCCTAGTAGCAAAATTGAACGTAAGCTTATCTGTTTTTATAATTTAATTTTTAATTGATGATCTCAATTGGTGACATTTTATGACAGAATTATTTAATCAAGAGAACTGATGAATTTTTACAATTCCAACATATTTTCTACCTCTTTCTTCTATAATTTACATCTTTCCACTGATACAAACCAGCACCCTTTACTCCAATGGGGCCCAGCATGTCTATTCCTCCTTCCTTGTCCCTCTCTCCCTCACGTGGTACACTATGAAGCATGGATACAAATACGACGATACAAGCTAATTTAAAAAATAGAATACGGGTATTGCCAAGATATATTGAAAATAGAGTATTATGTTGTTGTACATGAGTTCAAAGAATATTGAGAAACTATTGTTTAGGAATTTGAGATTAGTTTACGAGTCAATACTAAGGGATCGTTTGGCAACCTCATATTTTAGCCAAAAAGCCACTAAAAAAAAATCAAAAAGCCAACAAATTTTAAACACATAAAAAAGTCAAATATTCTTTCCCATTCACTCAACTTTTTGAATGTTTTTCTGTAAAAAGCCAAAAAAAAATCCTTCCCAAACATATTGATTTTTTTCACCTCATATTTTAGCCAAAAAGCCACTTCCCAAATAGGCTCCAAGTTTACTTCTTTTTATTCAATGGATATGTTAATTTGATAACATCTGAACAAGTTGAGTACTACTTTAATCTCATTATTTTCTTCTTTGAAATTAAATAAGAAAATATTAAATAACTATTCATGTATTTATTCTAACAATTATACTCTCATAATATGCAACAATTATTATAATTTCAATTTCAATTTCACAGTAGCATAGATATGTGATCTAGAGTGTCTGTCTGAAAAGTATCCGATACTTCTCAAAATTAACATAAAATATCATATATATGTATCTATAAAGTAATTGCGGAGTATCGGTATCCGATACGTGTACGATACAAATATGACTCCCTTGGTCACTTAGTCTCTCCATCACAAGGTGAATTAGCCAAGGTCATTAATTTTTTAGCTAAAATACCAATTTTACGCTTGATTCACTTGTCAGATCAATAATTGTTTTAACAATGAGAAAAAAAAAAAATGAAAAAATTTATAGAGATAGGTCATATATAGCAAACCATAATACTATTTGGCGGTGCAAGAAGAAGAGGGTTGTGTTACACAGACTCGTCGCTTTTGGCAAAGTACTCATGTCAACAAGACACGACACGACATGGGTACGG
Source organism: Camellia lanceoleosa (assembly GCA_025200525.1). NCBI lineage: Eukaryota > Viridiplantae > Streptophyta > Magnoliopsida > Ericales > Theaceae > Camellia > Camellia lanceoleosa. The sequence continues at coordinate 139,810,218 of CM045770.1, forward strand.
GTATGGAATCTAACCGAGATATGACAGTGAGAAAATGGATACGGCATACGACAGTAAGAAGAAAGATGGCATACCTGCGATTAGGGCTACGAAAATGGAGACTAGGGATGCAATCACGTTTCATCTTCTTCGGCCTCCCTCTCTCTCTCACTCAACTTTGCTCTCTCTCTATCTCTCTCTCTCAATTTCGACCTCCCTCTCTATCTCTCGCTCTCTCGACTTCACTATCTCTCTCAACTTTGCTATCTCTCTCTTTCTTAGCCCATCTTTTAGGAAGTGGAGTGAAATGAGGTTTGGTACTTTTTGTATGAAGAGAAAATGGTCTTATATGGCTGTGCAAGTATTCAATCTTTGTGGCTAAATGATTATTTAATTATTCTTGGGTCCCATCACTTTGATTCATTAGTGGACTAATGTTTAGTGCGATGCAAATTCAAATATGGATGATGAGTGAGTGTGGTGTGGTGAAGAGAAATTATAACAGAACCACCATGTTATCAAAAAAATACATAATATTTTATCAAAAATATACATAATATTTTTGTCAAAAAAATGTATAATATTTTTTTGACACATCCATATTTAGCCATATCCTATGAATTGTTTTAACAATGAGAAAAAAAAAAATGAAAAAATTTATAGAGATAGGTCATATATAGCAAACCATGAATAGTTATTTAATATTTGTTGTAACTTTTATTATTCTTCTTTCAACTTCAAAAATCATCAAGTAAATATGGATGGTTTTGCTAACATCCTTTACCTATGAGTCATGGTTTTGCTCTTTTTTGCACATTGTTTTAGACAATTAAAAAAGAAAAAGAAAGAATTAAACTTTTTAGACAAACTGTTCTCTTTTTAGTTTTGATATTGAAACTTGGATTTGTATGTTGGATGTTTAGCCATAAATTTTAAAAAAAATAAAAATTAACATACCCCAACCATACCTGTACCTTACTTTTTAAAGAATTTGCTGTATCGGCGGACCCTTACCCATATCCGTACCTGCACCCACACCCACACCCACACCCGTACTTCATAGGCCATATCCACATACTTGTGTCTAATTTTTTTATTACTTTTTAAACATACCCACGTATCCCTCATTTAGAGATTTGACAAGTCCGACCTCTAGATACATATCCTCATCCGATACTCGTACCCGAATATATATAACGTAGGAAGAGGGAAGGAAGAGAAATTGGGAGGGAGGGGGGATAGTCATTGAAGGGGAGAGAGAGAGAGAGAGAGAGAGAAGGTAATGGTGGTTGTTATTGGAGAAGAAAGGGGCAGAGAGAAAAGTGTGGGGAACGAAGTTAGTGCAATACTGGATGTCCATCTAAGTTTCAATCAGCCTCAATACTATGATGTTTGATGTTTGCTGTTTGCTAACTTAAACACACGCGCGCACACACACACATATACATATGTTGTTTTGACTTCTAAGGAAGACGAGGTTGAGAGGTGGGGTTGGGTGGTTGCTCCATCGACAGTGTGGTTGTGGTTTGGTTTTGGAAGCATCGACCGTGGGGCTGTGAGAAGAAGGGGGTCGAGGTGTGGTGATGGTGATTGAAACAATGGGGTTAGCCTTAGATGATGTTGTGATTGAAAAGAATGGGATGCTAATTTGGGTATTGGATGGTGGTGGGTATTGAAGATCAGAGGATAGAAGACAAACATCTAAAGACCTCAAGAAAACAACCATTATAGTACTTTTTTTTTACAAATGTCAAATAACTTATGTTCAAAAGCATAGTTACTATTTGATTCATGAACAAACTATGAAACATGGACACTTCTAAGTAGGTAACATGTCGTGTTTGATACTGACACTGACACTTCCCCGACGTTGACATGAACACTTGCCCATTAGACAACACAATCATGTCCTTTTATAAAAAATATTGTATAATATGCCCACACATAAATTTATTTTATTTTCTTTCATATATACGAATTGTTTAACATCATTTTATAGTTTATGTGGAATCCTATGATTCTTGATTCAATTCAATTCACAAATTACAATTCTTATAGAGATTATGATTCTTGATTTGATAATTATGTTCACAAGCTGTACCAGGGTGAATTGACAATTCCTAAAACCTAAGATACATTAGCAAGCATCATACAATCTCCAATAGATCCATTAAAAATTCCCTCTCTACAAAATCAACCCCTGGACATCATCTACTTTCCATAAGGTAATTGACATTCAAATCTTGAGTTTATTCATTAATTTATTTGTTCTGGTCAGTAAATGGAGATTTGGAAGTTGATAAACAAGTATTTCATAGTAAGCATAGCACAAAAACAATGCTCCATTATGTAGCAAACAAGAAATCCATACCTTTAGATAGTTTCTTTCTCAAACAATTGAGAGATTATAGGAGCTGCAGAGCTGAAGCAAGGCTGCTTGATTTGCTGTATCAAGATTTTCACTGATAACTTGAGGGTACCTACCAGGGGAACGAGCAGAAAGATTTGCTAATGAAGCCACCAAAAATTGCTTGGGGTCCCTAACATCCCTCAAAGGATCCTCTGCTTTCTTTCCAGCATTGTGTAGATGTACAAAAGTAGCACCATAACCCACATTGTCCCCAAAATCTGGAACATCTGATTCCTCTTCAACTCTATCCTGCTCTGGCCGTGAAAGAAGGGTAACAATACTGTCCAGCATTTTCCCCCAATGTCTACTAGATGCAGGATCCAAGAGGGCTGGAGATTCACAGATAAGTCTGATTGAAGCAACTGATGTCAACTTAAGCTCAATAGAACCTGTGATCAGTTTGAGATTAGGTATCCAAAATTGCTCCAAGATCAGAAGAAATATATTGGGTTGAACACCATTCATTGAATCAACAAGGTTCTGGGAACCATGTTTAACCAGAAAAAGAGACATGAATATCAGAAAAGACTTCACAAACTTCACCGTTCTGCTATTTTGGAGTCGCGTAAATAGGGAAGCCCAGATGTGGCCCATGTAGGGGGCAATTACATCATATCCAAGGTTCTCAATTACTGTATTCAGCACATAAAATCCCTGATCATCTGTGCTAGGAGATGAAACGAGTTTGTTGAATATCCCTAACACCTGGGTCAACCTCCCCTCCTGGTTAAGCTCATGGGAAGCCTTCTGAAGGAAGGCTTGAAGCAAGCGAACAAGGGCTGGAACATTTCCAGATCTTTTCCATGAATCAGGCAACAGGAGAATCTCAAATATCTGCATATAGTGTGGTGGGATTGGGGGTCTATTCAACTCAACGAGCTGAGCCAGCAGCTGGAATGCATATGGGAAGAATTCTGTTACATCTTTAGCCAGGATCAACTGGAGGCTGGGAAATAGGCTTGCTTCAAACGCAGAGATAAGAGAAGGGTCCTTCTCACAGGACCGCCTGACAAGAACAGCCACTGCCTCAAAGAGATAGTGATTAAAGATTGGATTTTTTGGATTCTCACAGACTTTGTTGAGCACAGAAGTGAGCCCAGTGATGCAAGGTGAAGCAACCTCGCGAGAAATGTCTGCCACTCCAAGAACCCTCATGATACACTTCATTACATATGGATTCTCCTCAGACTCTGGCTTCCCCAATGCACTGAATAGGTTCGTCATCAACACAAGTAAAAACGGGCTTATGTCTGATGATATATATCTTGCTCGTCCTCCATCATCCTTGACCAACAAGAGTTTCTCAATGCAACTTGCAGCATAAGAATGAACCACATTTGACTCAGAACCAAGAAAGCGAACCACTTCAGGAATCAATGCCATTGCAATGGGTTTTGATATCTGAGTCCTAAACATAGTGAAGAACTTCAGAGCACCAGCCTTCAGCATTGGAAACCCATCTACGTCTTGATTTTGCAACTCAGGCACAATTACTGATCTGAAAAAGCTCTCAACATCTACCAGATCAGTAGAGACTGAGGTACCACCTGCCTTTTTTGTTGCAAGGGAGACAACCAAATATATGGCACAATCCTTATGTTTCCAATTCACTGATGGATTTTCGGCAAACAATGCCAAACTACTCTGTATCTGACTCGAAACCATTTGAGTCACCTTTTCTTTGTAATTTGTAGCAATTCCCTTCAGAAGCTCACAAGCAATCCTCCTCCTTGTATCGAGATCACTTCCTTCCATGTCCCTTCTAATAAACTCAACATAATTCATTTCAAACAGCTCCTCGTCCTCATCCCTCAACATCACATTTGGGATAACAATACTCTGACAAATCTGTTGTAGAATGTCATCCCTGGCAAACAAAGTGTGGTGAACGCTCGTGCTAACTGTGGTTAAGAACTTGATTGCAGTCACCGTTAACCTATCACGACTAGAAGATGCAGACACAGCCACGAGAAGATTCCATACAACTTCCACAAACCCACCCAAGTATCCCTGAAATTCTTCCTCATTCTTCTCCATATAGAGGCTTATATTCTCACAAACCGCAGCTCGCAGCTCATCAACAAGCACAAGCCCATCACCACCACCATCTTCAAGTGAAGGGTACTTCACAGTAAGATACTTTTGAAACTCGCCCATCCATTCCCCCATGTGATCCTCAAAAAACTCAGGCAATTCTTGAAAATTCAAAGAATAAAATATTCTGCAACACAACCTCTGCGACTCAACGAGAGACCTCAAGGTCGCAGCAGCTTGCCCGCCCGAACTTGCCACATTATCAATTAAACCCGCGGTTCGCATAAAAATTTTCAACAATGGCTCCGCAAAATTATCAAGACAGTACTTCAAATCAAGTAATAAATCATTTGTCTTGTACTGATATCGGAATTTCTTAAATATCGAATTTACAGTGCTGAGTATTCCATTAACAGTTGCATAATCAGAAGCCTCACCTGCTTTCTCTAGGCTCGATTTGAGCTCCGGCAGCAGAGCCGGCCACGATTTTGGAAAATCGTGCTTGCCGATCACCGCTAGGGCTTCACTGAGCTGGGATTGGATCCGTGGAGCAGACGAGAGCATGAGGGGGACAATAAGGGCCTTGATTTGGTCCTTCTCAGAATCAGGAATGGGAGCTAGGGTTGGGACATTGGGCTCGGAGGGAGGCTCGGGAGCCCAACGCCCGCGGAGGTGGTTCTTGAAGTTCACGGCGGCGGCTTGCCGGGTAGGCTCGTCGACGGTGGGCTCGGCGACCAGGCGGAGGACGGCGAGGCCGTAGTTGGGGCGGTCGGAAGCCTCAGAAAGGCTGGACTCGGCGTGACGACGGGGCTCCGGGTAAGGGGAGAGAGTGTGGAGAAAGCATTGAGAGAGAAATTGTAGGGTTTCAGGGTTCCACTCCATTGGTGTGCACAGAGAAATTTGGGTTCTAGGGTTTTGGTGAGGTTTGAATGTATAGAGAAACTATAAAAATCTATATCTAGGGTTTTGCTTGATGAGAAATGAGGGTACTGGTACGGGGTCATGGACCTTTTTATTTATTTATTTTGGGTAGGTTTGGGAGGATGGTTTGTGGCTATTTTAGTTATAAAAGATAAAAGAGGTTATTTTAGTTATAATAAATAAAATATCATATTTAATTTATAATTATTATATGGATTTTTTTTTTAAGGTCCTTGGTATTATGATTTTATAGTATAAAGGACACCAAATATTTTCATAATGTCTAAGGTCCCTCAATAATATTTTCATAATATCTAAGGTCTCTCAACCTTGATCTAGAGAAATTTCAGTCCAGAGAAAATTGGTCCAGAAAATTTCAGTCCAGAGAAAATTGATCAGAGAAATTCTGACCCAGCGAAATTTCTTTGGACCAAATTTCTCTGGATGAGTTTCTCTACTTTTCTTCTCCAAACTGATCTAAGAATTAAAAAGCGTGAAATAGGTATTTCTCTGGACTTTTCCCACTGTAAATTTCCCATGGTAGAGAGAGATGTGCTTTTGGTAGTATTTGAGAAGCTAATCACTAATCCAAAGTTCCAAACACAAGTACCTCATTCTCTTGGAGAATAGGCAAAATATGTCTTCTATTACCTTGGTAGCTGAGAAAGAGAATGCTGGAAAGGAATTTAAACTGGAGAACCAAAAATTCACAAAACTATTCGAACCACAGAAACATGCAGTTCTTCCCAGATCAGGTTGATTTGTCTTTTGGATCCTCCTCTCCAATCAGATCGTTGTAAGTAACAGGTGCCCTCATTCTATCATGAACAAATGCATGTTTCCTCTCAGCATCGGACTGCTCAAGTTGGTTTTGTACATGAGCTTTCGGCCGCCTGCTCTCAGCAACAAGTTACAAAATTCTCTGATTTGGTTGGACTGAATTTTCTCTGGATTGTTGGACTGAATTTTCTCTGGGTTGAACCTAGAGAAATTTGAATTTTCTTTGAGTTGGATGTGTATATAAGAACTAGTTTGTGAATTTTCTCTGGGTTGATTTGGTTTTGGAGCTCAAATCAATGGTACGAATCAGAGAAAATTTGCTCTGAATTTATCTCCAGAGAAATTTTGAATTTCTCTGGAACTGATATTGATGAACAAAATTTCCCTTGCATGATTTCCTCAAAAACTCACTTCAGATTGATGTCCATGGGATTTGAATGATGAATAGGCACACAAAACACAGGTGTGAAAACTATGAACTGCAAGTCGGCACAGAGAAAATTCATATGTCCAGAGAAAAAGAAAATTCATCAACGTCCAAGGGACATCACGATCTCAGAGAACACACTTCAAATTTGCAAAGCATAAATGTTACAGACAATTTCATCAATGTCCAAGGGGCATCACGATCTCAGAGAACTCAATTCCAAGAGTTGTATCTGAGTTGTTCCCTGTGCCCATTGTGGTGATGTGAAAATCCATGTTGTTTAGTACTTCAACCTTACCTGTTTCGACACCAGTTTGAAGTTTCAAAGGCAACTCTAGGTTCCAGAGAACCTCACCCATAGTCGGCCTCTCTACACTCTGTTTGGCCAAGCAATTTATGGCAATTTCCAAAAACTTCACAGATGACTCTTGATGTTGTTCCTTTCATACTTGTGTCTACAATTTGGTCCGCGGTACCATTATGGAGGTGAGATGATACCCACTCTACTAAGTTTACATCTTCTCCTTCTGCTATGGGATTCATTACCGACTTCACAGAAAGCACTTCTAGCAGTACCACACCAAATGAGTAAACATCTGGCCTGTGATCCGGAAGTCTCTGTAGCACTTGGAGCACAAGTTCATCGTCGCCGCTGCGCCGAAGAAGCCACACCCGTTGGCGTGAGATCATAAACAACGCATTCGAACCATCTTCTATGATGGTGAAATGCGATCCTCGCCATGGCAAATACACCTTGTGCATAGTCACAAGGGTCCAACACTGTCCCCACTGAGCTTGATCGGCGATGACGGAGCAATCGGGGGTTGCAGATCCGGTCGGCTCGGAGGTCTGCGACGGTGGCGGAGCGGAGGGAGGAGTCGGAACGGTTCGTGCTCTCATCACCAACCTGCTCCAGGTCCGCCGTGCTTCCGGCTCTCTACGTGTGCGTGTATCTGGACAGGTGAGAACGGAGAAGTTTAGAGAGAGAGAGAGATGAGTTTTGATTGAGTAAGGTCAAATTTATCTGTGATATGTTTAGGGATCTTAGACATCAAAAAATAATTATGTGGATCTCTTCCATTATGAAAAGTGGGAGAGGGACCCTAGACCGATTTTCCCTTATTACATTCTTTTCTCACAAAAAAAGTCAAAAAAATCAAAAAGTCAAAAAATTCTTTTTAAACCAAATTTTTTAACTCAGGCTAAAATAACTAAAAGAATCAAAAAGTCAAAACGTCAACCCACTTCCCAAACAAAGCCTTAAAGACATGAGAACAATATATTGATAAAGCATCAAAAGTACATAAATACGATCTTAAAAGGTCAGTCCAACCAAACAATAAAAGAAAAAAACAACCAACAACAAATTCGTCAAAAAAAAAAAAACAATTACAATTTAAAGAAAACCACCTATCTAAGGCCTATTTTGGGAAGGTGGTAAAAATCAACTTTTTTGCTTTTAACCAAGATTTTTTAGAATGATTTAGGAAGTTGGTAAAAAACTACTTTTTTTTTAGATTAATATTTATTTATGGTGTCACATTACACTAAAATGACTAAAATACCCTCACCCAACTAAAAAAATTACATTGTACCCAAACTAACTTTTTGTGAATATTGAGGGTAGTTATGTAATTTGCCAACTTACTTTTTCAACTTCCCAAACCAAAGGAAAAACGCAACCGGCTATTTGATCAAAAACGCAAACCTTGTGTTTTTCACCCATTCCCAAAAGAGCCCTAAATTAGGTGATATTTTACGCTATGGACCTCTAGTTAGTGTAGCGTATGGCGTAAAATATCACATAATTTATTAAAATTATAAGTAGTGTTTAGTTTAGTTTTAAAATCATGATTTGATAATGAAATTGTAATTTGAGTTTGTGAGTTGTGAGATCATAATTTGAGAAGAAAAAATTTGTTTAGTTATGGGTTTTGAAAATAATTTTGAATTGAATTTTGAAATGAGTTTTGAAATAAGAAAAGTTGTTTGGTTATTTTCAAAACTTAATTCAAAAATTTATAACTCATAACCAAATACACAATGTAAAATTCTAATCAAAGCTCACAACCAATTCTTTTTAAAATTCAATTCAAAAAAATAATTATTGAAAAAAATAAATTTTTTATTTAAAAAAATTCAAAAACTTCCGAAAATAATTTTTACATTTTAAAAATATCAAAAACAAATATAATTTTTTTTTTTAAATAACAGGTGGCAATTGTTATAAAAAAAAAAAAAAAAAAAAAACTATTTCGGTCAACCCGTCGGACATCTAGGAAAAGTCTAGGTGGACGACCAAATAGACCTAAAAATTCAAAAATTTTAAGGGAGGTTATCCGAGGAGACGACCACATAGACCCAATTTCAAAATTCAAAATTTAAAAACTCACTTTGCCAAATATGTTCTGAAAAGAATTTTCAAACGTGGATGTAAAATCAAATTTTGAAAATTATATCCAAACATAACACTGAAAATATAGATGTGGAATCATAATTCCACAATTAAACCAAACACAACCATATTATTTCGTATCAATTTGTATTGTTTTATTCAATAATTGTGAATTAAATTTTAAATTTTATAATCCATTTTCAAAATAGTGTCACTCTGCTATAGTTAATATATATATATATATATATATTTAATTTCTAATGAAATATCAAAATAAAAATAAGTGTGAAAGAGATTTAAGTGAAATTTGTTACAAATTAATAATTATGTATATAAAACATATTATGTAAAATTAGTTTGTGTTATATATATGAAAAAAAATATTATACAAATTAGTGGCGTATATTATGTAAATGTTTAATAATTTGTTAGAATGTTTTTCAATTTGCTAATCTGTTGGCTATAGATTTTGTACAGACCTATTGCAGCTTGACACATGGATCATAAGGGGAAATTTGAGGAATAAGAAATGATTTTCAATCATCAACATATGCGTGGCAACTTTTAGTAGTGGCAATAGATCCGCAACACATTAGAATAGTCAGGATACCCAGGGTGACATGGCTAAATGGTTGTTTACAATTTAAATTCAAATTCAGGAGGGAAGCACAACCATGAGAGTGGAAAGCAAACTGTTCAAGGCCACACTCAGTGATCATGGAGATCATTTTGATAGTTATCACCTACTTCGACGGTTATCAGTCACTTCAGCAGTTCTTTAGAGCCTATAAATAGAGGAGAATACTGATAATGCAAAGACCTAGAATCAGATCCAGAAACTAGTTTATTTACTTTATATTTTCCAATCTTTTAAATTCTAGTCTTTACATTCCTGTACTGCACTTCAAATTCCTAGGAGTAGTTCTAAGGTAGTTTGTTGATGTAATCCCCTTTGAAGCTGTAGAAGTGTGAAGGTACTATTGTAAACTCTAGTTCACTTAATAAAGTTTGATTTCTAACACTATTGTTCCCTCTTTCTTTTATTTTACTTAGTCTTTTTAATTTTCTCCTAATAGCTAAGCCACCAGTAAAGTCCTTTTCATTGAGGTTAAAAGAACTTTGAAACAAACGTCTGACTAATTGGTTGGCATTTACTAATCTTTATAAGGACTTATTGATCACTACTAGCACGCACGAATTACATTTCTGACATTCGAAAGTCAAAAAAGCCAACATATATTTTTGGCACGCCCAATGGGACCTTTATAATGGCCAGACGTAAGAGACAAGAAGAAAATGAATGCCTCGAAGAAGGTGTAGAAGGAAATTTCGATATGCAAAATCTGGAGAATAATGTAGTGTCACATCCCATGGATGCGTCTGTCTCAATGGATCCTCCACAAATGGTCGAAGAGACCAGCACTTCAAGGTATGCAACACATGTCGAAAATGCTGGACAAGGCCATAAAACTAGACCGTCAACTATCTCGTCTACCCAACTAATGAATTCATGGGGAGGGTTAGTCAATGCTATGGGACAGTAATTAACGTATACAATAGAAAGATGAGCAACATCCTTTTTGGATTGAATGAACTCTCATCAACCACTTGTCACAAGGCAAACTAAAGAAAACATGAATTCTGTTCGGCATAGATTGGCTCGAGATAAACAACCTATGCAAAATAATAAACAAACTAATAATCAAAATCATGAGAGACCATTACATGTGCCTCAATCATGGTACGAAGCTCCCTCTAAACCACTGGCAAGTCCAAATACACCAATGCCTACTAGCGAAACCATACATATTAGTGGGGCTGGACTGACACAAGGAAATGGCACGTGAGTATTTTCAAATCCTATGTTTGAACCCATGCCTGGCACATGAGTGTTCACTAATCCTGTGTTCAAATTCACACCCGGGGGGTTGGAAGAAGTTTCTGCATTTGAAAGAGAAACAACACCTATTCCTCCTCCTGTAGTTCCCTTTGCAGTACCTTTCGTAAGGCAAATGCTTGCCCCAAGTGGGTAGCCATACCCTCAACATTAGCCAGTACAGCAGGGACAACCTGTCCCAAATATGACTTTACATGGACCAAGAGGGCCTCAAGCACATAGAGTTTCTCTAAACTCTGTGTTTGTTCCTCTAATAGTGGTCCAACCAGCACAAAATATGGTTCCTAGGGATCAAATTGCTGACATTGTTAGAGAGATTTGTGGACCTATGGCTCGGGGGGTTCAGACACAGAAAACCTTACCCAAGATGGGTAGATAGGTTTACACGAATATCCAAAAGGATTTAGGATACTAGATTTTGCCATCTTTTATGGAAATGGAAACCAATCAACTGTTGAACACATTGCCAGGTTTATAGGCCAATGTGGTGAATTTACCAACAATAATTACATGAAATTAAGACTTTTTCCAAATTCTCTAACTGGGGTAGCTTTCGTATGGTATACAAACCTTACACTTGGTTCCATCCAGACTTGGCAACAAATGGAAGAAGTGTTTCATGCCCAGTTTTTCCAAACAGAGCTTGAAGTACCTATGGCAGACTTGGCAAGGTTATGCCAAAGGCCTGATGAGAAGGCTGCTCAATTTATTGCCAAATTCAAAAGAGCATAAAACAAATGTAAGGTCGTACTACCTGAACCTCAGTTTGTAAGATTGGCCCAAAATGGGCTAGAGTTTAGGCTTTGAAAAAAGTTTGACTCAACGAAGTTTCGAGACCTAGTAGAATTAACTTATAAAGTTGCTATTTTGAGAGATTATGGGACAGGAACCTATGATCTGTGAAGCATTAATTCAGAAGGATACCACAATCGATCAACAGTTTAAAAAGAAAGATCTTCATAGGAAATATTCTTTTGATATATCAAAAGCAGATGAAATATTTGATCATTTGTTAACAACACATTTTCTAAAATTGCCTAAGGGAGTTAAGATCCTAACTTCAAAAGAAATAAAAGGTAAAATGTACTGTAAATGATATAATTCTTGGTCTCATTCAACTAAAAACTGCATTATTTTTCGATACAAGATTCAAGAGTAGATTCGGAAAGGAAGATTAAAATTCCCAGCCAAGGTAAAGAAGGCAACAAGAATTGACATTGACCATTTTCCAGAAATCAGAGAAGTTGTAGCCAATGTTGGCACACTAGACTTCCTTGCCCAAAAAGTGGAGAATAACCTTTCTTTGAAGGAGTTGGATGAAGTCAACGTGTAGATACATGTGGCTGGCCAAAATGCCTTTAAAAAGAATAGACAATTTTCACCAACAAGTGGACAAAGCTTCGTAGGCCAAAAGGATGATCCTAGCGAAGAGCTTATAGATGATGACTCACTTGAAGCAGCTGTTATGCAACGGATGTGTCCCAGATGCAGGTTGAGTTACAAATGGCTAAAGAGGCTTCCAGTTGATGCGAAACAGTATTACAAAAATGTGCAGAGAGATCGTAGTCTAATCAGCCCCCACAACAAGAGAGCATATCCAATGGGTCTTAACCAGCAACCATCTTTGGACGGGCCACTAGATGCTAGAAATCTATTGAAAGGCAAGAGATCTTTGTATGAAACCAGGTCACCAAACTACTATAAAATAGTTAGTAAGCCTGTGAATAAGCCTAAGCTTGGCTTAAAACCGGAAACCAAGGTCAATGAATGGCCTTCGAAGACAAAAGCAATAGGCTCTACAGCCAGCATCATGGGTTCGTGGGTGCCAGGAGTACCAGATTAGTTTATCATGGAGAATAAACAAAAAATGATACTAACCCAAGGGAAGGCCTTTATAGGCAGAGACAGAATGATCAAACCTCCTTTGGTAGCCCCCAATAGTTGGGTCCTACTTAAAAACCCAATAAAAGAACCAAATATGATTTTTGTGATCTCTAGATCTCAGAGGAGAAAAATCCAGCGAAGGTTCACTCAATATCAAAGGGATCTTAAAGGGGCTGGAGAAGGCACCTTTTTGGTACAACTAAAAGGTCAAGTGGGAGAATGAGAGAATTAGAAGCCGAGTCCCAAGAGTAACAATAATGCCAGCAAAAAGGAGTTGGCTAAGGTCCATATTGAACTAAAAACAAAAGAGAAATCAAGTTTGGTAGGCCTTGAAAAGGCCTTAATAGATAGTGATAAGGACAATGCAACAGACGACGAAACTGAACCAGACCAAGAACAGGTATTGGCTAATGAAGATATGTTCGAAGCTTTCATGGCAAAACAGTCAGTGTCTGTGTTCAAGTCAGATCAACAACAGGCTGTTGTTAAGGAGCCTACCAATTCAAAAGTTCCAGAATATAGTATAGAAGATGCACCCTAGGCATCTAGTCAGACCAACAGAGAAGGAGAGCAGATACAGCCAGTGGTGCAGTTTGGCTCATTCTTTCCAATACCAATCAATATGCTATACGTATTGCCTTAGAAATTTCAAGTAGAAGAATGAAATCATAAGGGACATGAGGATGACCCTATAGAAGTTTCCAACGAGAACTCAGAAGCCAGTATAGTTCAGGAGGAGTCTGAAGTAACCAAGTCGATGGAGACTGATAAAGAAAGTGAAGAGGTAAGCATAGTTAACCTATCATACCCCTTTGAATATCCCACATCATCAATGGCTCAGTATGTTAAACCTTGGTACATTAAGGCATACTTCGATAGAATAGAAATGAACAGGGTACTAGTGGATAATGGGGTAGCAGTAAATCTGCTTCCTTGTTCATCTTTGAAAAAGTTGGGCAAAAGGAATCCCAAGTTAATCCCAACAAGCACGACCATTGTTGGTTTTGCTGGGGACAAATAGATGGCCCAAGGCATATTATTCATTAATTTGAGTATGGGAACAAGGGATTGTATGACTGCCTTTTTTGTCATAGACAACAATGCCAAGTATAATGCTTTCCTTGGTAGAGATTGGATCCACACCAACAAATGTGTGCCCTCCTCTTTACATCAGAAGGTGATGATAACTTTGAGCAATAGGGAGACAGAGGAGATAAATGCTGACCCACAGCCCTTCATTACTTATGCAGATTTTGCAGAAGCAAAGTGGTATACTAAAGGGGTGGTTCCACTAAGCATACTAAGGAAGCTTGATGGAACAGTCGAAATAACAACTGATGAGGAGTTGACACACCTGAAACACTTGGTACAAGAGATTACTGATGATGAATATGACTACACTATCAAGGATACCAATAATGCCTAGTTGTAGGCAGGAGGATCAAAAAGCCAAACCTTTGGCTTTGGTGAAGTTCTTTACATTGGACATCAAGTCAATAGTCCAGAACGTTTAGAAGGAAGAAAGGGAAGCCATGATGATTGGTTGTTGCAGACATGAGCAACAAGAGGCCAAACCATTAGCTCTAAGCAAGTATTCTGCATTGGACATTTAGACAAAAGCATAGGAGATATAGGAAGAAGAAGCTCTATGGACAAACTTTGTCTATGAAGAAGGAAGCAAAGAGGTTGAGCCAGGAAAGGTTGTGACAGATCAGGATGAGAGGGTTGTTTCGAAGCTAGCAAAAGCTAAAAACGAGACAGTGGTAAGCACTCAGATGCAAGATCCTTTAGAGGAGATCAATCTAGCGGATGCATCAATACAATAGCCTACCTATATTAGTGCCTAGTTGGATCCTATAGCCAGGAACCAATTATTGGCCCTGCTAAAAGAATATAAGGATTGTTTTGCTTGGTCTTACAATGATCTGCCTAGGTTGGATAGATCATTAGTGGAACATAGACTTCCAATTTAAACCATACAAGCAGAAGTCTAGACGAATGAGTCCTGAGGTGATTCAAAAGATGAATGAGGAGATTGCTAGGCTTCTTAAGGCAAACTTTATCAGAACAGCCAGGTATGTTGAATGGTTATCCAACATAGTGCCTGTGATTAAGAAGAATGGCAAATTGAGGGTATGTATTGATTTTAGAAATCAGAACTTGGCAACTCCAAAAGATAAATACCCCATGCCTGTAGTGGATTTGCTGGTAGATAGTTCAACAGGACACATGATCTTGTTAATGATGGATGGCCATTTTGGCTACAACCGGATATGCATAGTAGAAACAAGACAGCTTTCAAGTGTTCTGGGAACATTGGGACCTTTGAATGGGTTAAAATGCCATTTGGTTTGAAGAATGTTAAAGCAACATATCAAAGAGCAATGAACACCATCTTCCATGATCTCATTTGGGGATACTTGGAGTGTTATATTGATGATATTGTGGTAAAATCTCAGTCTATGAAAGAGCATCTAGTCCACTTGACAGCAGCCTTTGAAAGAATAAGGAAATTTAAGTTAAAGCTCAATTCACTCAAATATGTTTTTGGTGTGTTAGCTGGAAACTTCTTAGGGTATATAACACACAAAAAGGGAATATAGATTGATCTGAACAAAGCCAAAGCCATCATTGTGGCCAAGCCTCCATAAAGTAAGAAAGACTTGCAAAAATTCCTTGGTCAGGTTAATTTTCTTTGAAGGTTTATTTCTAACACTACTGGGAAAACTAAAGTTTTTTTCTTCTCTTTTGAAGTTAAAAAATGAAGAAGACTTAAGGTGGACAGTAGAGCATCAAGCAACTTTCGAAGGAATAAAAGCCTATTTGGCCAAACCTTTAGTACCAAAGAAGGACAGACCTTTGAAGCTATACATTGCTGCAGCTAAAGAATCATTAGAAGTCATTTTGGCTCAGGACAATGAAGAAGGCAAGAAGCAAGCAGTTTGTTACCTTAGTACGTTTTTAAACTCTTATGAATGTAAATACTTAGCTATTGAAAAGCTGTGTTTAGCCTTGTACTTTGCAGTAATAAAATTAAGATATTATCTTTTGCCTATTGTAGACCGCCCGAAACTCTCTTCGTGCGCCCCCCATTCAGAGAGGGCGCGAATTGGGTTCTAGCTACTACAGTTCAGACTCCTGTCACGGTTCTGAATCTAATCTCACAAAGTGCAATGTAAGACTGATAAATCACCAAAGAGTCCAAATCCGGAAAATCGTTTTGGAAAATCGATTTTAATCAAAAAGCGTCAAACATGGACTGCTTTGCCAGATTTCACAGTCGCCACCTAAATATTTTGTTTTGAAAAATTTAGGAAACCCTGACTTATGCCAAAGGCCATGTATCCGTCATCACTAAAGTTGCCCTCGGCTTGGGAACTTGGGTACGAGAGGAGAAGGTCCTAAAATGAGCACCCCCGCTCGCCCGATCAAAGATCGGCCTCTACTAAACATGATATGTTGTTTTTGAAAACATATGTGTTCTTGTTTGATTATTAGCTAACTTACTATGTGATGCGCACAACACACAAGTATAGACTAAATCGCTCGATTTGGAACAAAACAAGTCATGTTTGTTTTCAAAAATGGTTTGAAAGTGCTACTCGCAAGTAGACTAAAACACAGATTTGCCACCCTCAGGTGGGCTTTAAAACATGATTTTGCCACTTCGCAAAGTGGGCTTAAAACTCAAATCATCGAGTTGTTCCAATTCAGGCAATCAAGCCTCCACCTACAGGTATTCATGCAGTTAATCACTTAAGCAAATAGCCTCATGGCAAGCATGCTGTCATAGCAACACTCACACTTATGTAAGGATGCTAAAACATAAACACTCACAGTGTACTCTGAGCTAAAACAGAAAACTAGTTAGAAAACAATGCATGCTCCTAACTATGTCAACAATGTCTAATGCAACACATGTAATAATGCAACTAAATAAGCTTGGCTGTCTAAGATGGCATATGAATGCAACACTTGATAACATGCTTTAAAACACGTATCCAAGTAAGCGTATTGAAATACGATGCAGTTTGAATGATGCGCCGAGCCCGATGCATGCAAGACAAATGAATGGTGCACACATGCAAGCATAAGGTATGCTAATCGAAATATGCCCTAAACTAACTATCAAAAGCTGATAAGTAAAAGGGAGAAAGAAGTGGGGTTGGAAGACATGCACACATACACGCACCCTTATTACAACAATACACCCTCGCGAAGGAGGGTCCGAATAAATATGCTAAGCTAATCTAAGCTAAGCTAATCAAGCTAATTAGACTAATTATTATAAAACAATAAAGAAATAGCTAAACTAAGCTACTTAATTATTACAACACTTAATTAATTAACAAATTAACTAATCATGACATCTAACTAAGCATGTAAGGTATGTAAACTAGGTTGCCTCAGCTCTGCCTTGAACAATGAAGGATGCATGCTCTCAGTTGCCGCCTTGAAACGCCTTCCGATTTGCTCTTGAGAGGCTCTGTTTGTAGGGTGTCTTTAGGAAATTTCTGCTCCACCTTACCAAACCAACTCTGAGGAATCCACCAGTGGCCTGCCGGCCATAAGGAGTTGTTGCCGGCCACCTGCCGGCCAAGGATGAAGCCGTGTCGGCCATCTGTGAAGCATTGCCGGCCACTGGTGTGCTATGACACCAAATTGCAACAGAGCACAAAACAGAGGAAAAGTGAGGGTCTCCCAATGGTATGTATGTACTGTGCCACTCCTTATCATCTCAAAACATCAAGGAAGAGGTACCATTGGATCCAAAACCATCAATCAAGCATCTCAATGCAAGATGGCCAAGGATCCAACTTGTACAGATTCAATGAATGCACAACAAACAAGACACTAAGACCAGTACCTTATCAAGGGTGATCAAAGGCAACGGAGACAAAGGGAGTTGGCCCATTTTCATCACTTTGAGTATGAAATGGACAAATTCACCTTGTGTTCAATATGACGTCCGATTGAACACGATGCAATGCAAACCACATGCTTATCTTGGCATGTTTTATTTAGCTCAATCCTTGTTTACACATTTTAAAATTACCGAGTCATTCATTAACCGGTTTAGTTCAATGTGAAAGTCCTCTAATGGGAAAGACGGCCTCAGCCACAAGCACCTTGAGCATGAAAGAAGCCTCATGCTTTTGGCTAGTAGAAACCCTCAAGAGAAGGCTAAAACCATTAGGCATGAGAGCCTCAATTTCATGCTCAAGCCAACAAGGGGCTCAAGACCACTTTCAAAGCAAAGCAACAAGTGAAGAATGGAGCGATATGGCAAACATTTTAGTGCTGAAATAAGATGCTAAAGACACTAAACCATGCAAGCAACGCATGCACAACATGTTAAGGGCCAAAGGCATTGAAACTAGTGACGAGCATTACACTAGAGGCATGCAATATCAAACTCAAATGGGCAAACCAGCTCTGGACAGAGCTTAAACATGCCAAAATAAAGGCCTAAACATGCTGGAATTGAAGCTCAAAACATTAGACAAGCATGCACACAAATTGGCTCATAAGCAAGGCATCAAAGCACAACTCTCAAAAGCAATGAAAGAGTATGTGAAACTGTGACAGAGGTATGTGCTCTGAAATCACATGTTAAATGATGCCAAAACATGCAATCATCACATACACAACATGTTAAAGGCCTCAAAATTCAAAGCTTGTCAAGGCCCTTTACACTACAACCATACAAGGCAAGCCTCAAAGGACCAAGGCCACTCAAAATAGAGTTAAAGCATGCTAAAACATAAGTAAAAACATGCTGAGACAGAGCTAATACATGCTAGAATGATGGACTAACTCATTAGGCATTCAAGGCTATAAAGCATGATTACACTACAAGTGTAAGAAACAAGCAAGCAATGACTAAACTAGCCTAAAACAGAGTTATTGCAGGTCCAAAAAGTTACAAAAACATGCTTGGACTAAGCTTCAAAAAAGGAGAAATACATGCTCATTTGGTAGGCCATCAACACATACAAACAAGACAAGAGGAGAGGGGACCACCCCCTCCCATTTTAGACCTCAAAATCACCTTTCCACCACTGAAATTCCTCTAGAATTCAGTGGTTAAAGGGCCAAAAAGAGATGGTTTCAAAAGCTTTGAAAGATGGAACAAAGCTTAGCAAATAAGCCACCAAAGAGAGGAGAACACCCTTAACTCCAAAAGGACCTCAAACCACCATTTTTAAAACTTCAAAATAGAGGTTTTTTTAGTTGACAAGTAGGCCTAAAACAGTATGCAAAGGTGGCCAAAAGAATGTACAAAAATAAGCTTAAAAGGGGAAGAAGCTTACCCTTGAAACACAACAGCAAGATGGCAACTCTTTGAGCCAAAACTAGCCTTAAAGAACTCCAAACAAGCCTTAAGAAACCTCAGCTCCAAGATAGGGGTGTTTGGTTAAGGGGTTGTATGCAAATATGTGAAGAAAAACCACTTTCAAGCACAATATAGCATAATAGAGAGAGAGAGAGAGAGAATTCTAGAGAGATAGATAATTTTTAGCTCTGAAAATTTGTAGAGAGAGAGAGAGAGATTTTAGTGTGAGAAGCTCCCAAACTTGTTAACCCCCTAAAATATGAGATATAGCCTCCATATATAGCCAAAACAAGAGCTTGGTTGAAATATCTTATGAATAGGATAGCTGGAGCAACATGGAAACAGTTGGAGCTAAATATCTGCAAAAAATTTGAGTTTTGTCATTGTTGGCCGGCATGCATCATCAATGGCCGGCATTGCATCATCTACGACCGGCACCCGTCACTAGTGGCCGGCATTGAAAATCTGCTCTCCAGGTCCAACTTCAAACGGGCATAACTCCTTCATTGGACTCCTTTTTAGGTCATTCTTGTGCCTAAATTGAAGCCCCGGAAGTAAGCTTTCCAATGGTGGCAGCATCACTTCAAAATTCCAAGTGTGTAAAAATTTATGCTCATTTTAGTGAAGCCACTTAGTTTCGATCCTACCCGGATTCATGCCGAACTTCTTCTCCAACTTGTTTTCTTCTCTTCTCTCCCATTTTATTCAACTCTAAACCCCTAAACAAGGTGTTTTGAAAGATTTTTCAAAGAGTTCACATCTCTTCCATTCATTTCCACTTTGTCCTTTGCTCGGTTTACCGAAAAGCGCAACATTTAACAAAATGCGAGCGTCGGAACATCGTTCAAACTTTTTCAAAAACTATTTTGAAAGAGAGGGTTTCAAGGTCTAAAATCTTTTGATCAAGATCATTTTGGTCCAAAAGGGGTATGAAGTTAGGATTTGTCTCTCTCCTTGTTGAAGAAATCGAACATTTGCCCTGCACATCTTTCATCACCAAGTAAACCATCAGCAGTGCCCAAGTCTTATGGACAGTCAAAAATGAGGTGTCTACACCTACTATTGTCTTGGTAATTGCAACCATAGATTTGGTAAAACACATGTTATCTAGACCTATATTAAGAGGAATAATAGGCAAATGGATTTTGGCTTTGTTAGAGTTTCATTTGGAATATATTCCCCAAAAGGCAGTAAAAGAATAGGTATTGGCCAATTTTTTGGCTGATCGTCCATTCCAATTAGAGTGTCAAGAAACAATGGAACTTGACGTAGCAAATTTGGAACCATAGAAGATGTGGTTCGATGGATCAAAGGTTAATGGTCTGGTGGGAATTGGTGTTGTGATTAAATCACCTTAAGGAGCAGAAACCACACATGGTTTCAAAATTGATGAAATTACTTGTTCCAATAATTAAGCTGAATACGAAGCCTTGATTATGGGACTTTAGGTACTTATTGGTTTACAGGCTCATGCAGTTGATATATTTGGAGATTCTTAATTGGTAATTAATCAAGTAAAAGGGATCATTAAATGTCAAAGTACAAGCATGTTGCAATACTATGTTGCTGTTGTACATTTGCTTTCCTATTTCCAAGTGGTAGATGTAACTTATATCCCAAGATTCATGAATCATAAGGCTAATAATGTGGCCCAGAGAGCTTCGAATTTTAGAAGAAAAGTTAATAATATTCAAATAGGTATGGGCCAAGCAACATATCTGAAGTTGATACCACCTTTAGCCAAACGGGGTTTATTGGTAGAAGCCAATCAGAATGACTTGAGGTAACGTGGCCAAATGGTTGCTTACAATTTAAATTCAAATTCAAGAAGAAAGCACAACTATAAGAGTGGAAGAGTGGAAGCAAACTGTTCAAGGCCACACTCAGTGATCATGGAGATCATTTTGACAATTATCACCTACTTCGACGGTTATTAGCCACTTCGACAGTTGTCTTTAGAGCCTATAAATAGAGGAGAGTGTTGATAATGCAAGGACCCATAACTAGATCCAAAAACCAATTTGTTTACTTTATATTTTCTAGTCTTTTAAATTCCAGGCTTTATATTCCTATACTGCATTTCAAATTCCTAGGAGTAGTTCTAAAGTAGTTCGTTGATGTAATCCCCTTCGAAGCTGTGGAAGTGCAAATGTACTATTGTAAACTCTGGTTCACTTAATAAAGTTTGATTTCTGACACTGTTGTTCCCTCTTTATTTTATTTTACTTAGTCTTCTTAATTTTCTCCTAAAAGCTAAGGCACCAGTAAAGTCCTTTTCATTGAGGCTAAGAGAACTTTGAAACAATTGTCTGACTAATAGGTTGACATTTACTAATCTTTGTAAGGACTTATTGATCCTTGCTAGCACATATGAATTACATTTCTGACCTTCAAAAGCAAACAAAGACAACATAATTCGTCCAAAACCGCTCAAACTGTGATTTGCCAGTCTGTCAATTCACCAAACCGCTATTCAGTTTCTAATTTTACTTTCAAATCATTCGAACTATACCACGCACATCCCTACTTGTAGTTGTATATATATTCAATGGTTTCGAAATGGAGCAACAGTGATGGTATTCAGCACAGCTGAAACCTAAGAGACAAAGAGAGAGTGTGTTTAAACAAAGAAAGCGTGAAGGGAGGGATTTATAAATCTTGAAATTTAAAGCATGAAAGAGCTATTTCCAGAGCGTCTATATCAAAGTTTAATTTGATTTTTTTAAAACTATGTTGTAGATGAATTTTTGTTTATTTTTAATGAATTTTTTTCAATATGTATTTGAAAAATAAAATAAATTGACTAAAATATTTAAAAATATCATAACAATTCAAATAAAAATCTGTATACATTTTTGTTTTTTGGTTTTCATTTATTTTTAGTGATTTTTTTTTTTATTTTAGTTAAACTTTTTATTTTTTTAGATGTATCTAATATTGATTTATCTAAAAAGTAAAAAAAATGATTAAAATATAAAAAAAATTCAATAAAAATAAACGAAAATCCTTTTAAAAATAAAATTTGAAACTGTAAACCAAACAAAGCCTTGCCGAATCAAGTTGGATCAGATTAAGTTGGATTGAATTATTAGTACGCATTCTATTAGGGTCATTATAGATACACACTTTTAAAATGATATGTACCATATGCAAATTATGATATTTGTGGTATTGATTATGACAAATTTCATAATTAAATAACTTTCAATTTAAGGTATAACAAAAAATTATTAAATTTTTTTTCGATCATAACCAAAATAATAATCACAATAAGTCATTATTAATACCATAATAATGTTGGGCTTTATGGATTCTGATAAGTACTGTACATTGTCCAATGCGGAGTTTGGGGGACCTCTCCCGATAGATGGGGGATCTAGGGGTTGCACGATTTTTGTGGGTACTTTGGTAATTTCTTATTGCTTTTGCATTTTCCTGATTTCTATACTTACAAATAGATCTTGGATTGAAGAGAATTGTAATTGCTTTATGATCATAGTGAAAACCATAGCAACCGTTGGCGCAACTCTATTCAAGGGTGAACCACGTAAATCTGTGTATTTCATTTGTATATGTAATTTCTTTAATTGGTTTTATCTTTCTTATTTATTATTTTGTGTCTCATCAATCCTATATGGGAAGAGTCGATTTCCTAAGCTTTAATTACTAGTTTTATTCAAATTTGAAAAGTCCAATTAGACTTATTCTTTCTTCGATTTTGACAATTACTAGAAAAAAAAAAATACACATTATATCCCCCTTGAAAGAAGAAGAAGAATAAGAAGAAGAAGAAGAGAGAGAATGCCATCTAAAAAATAGGCTGCTTTCTTTACTTTACCCTGCTACTGTAAGTGCAATCATCTTATTACTTTCATATTTCTTATTAACCCACAAATCGAAGGGACAATGATTAATTGTCAAATAGTCTTTTATCAATGCCACTTAGATCAAACACATGATATGGCTTGCATGGATCTTGCATCGTTTTCCCACATAGACTAAAAGTGACTAAAAATCAAAGGTTGCAAAATTGAAGTTGCCACTTGGTTTTAGGATCCAAGAACCCATATTGACTCCAACCCTTAAGAAACTAGTTCGTCATCACCAATGAACTTGGTTGAGGAGCTTATGTACCAGATAGGAAGGTCGGCCTGTACTCATCATTTCCTTGATTCTTAGTTTTAAAATTGTTAAGCATTATTCGTGATGACAGTTTATACAATAACATTGAGATAACCTGAATAAGGGAATATGTCAATCAAAGAGGATACCTTGTTCAAAAAGAGAATTTTGTACTTATTTGAGAAAATTGATTTTAAAGTGAAAATTCAAGTTCTCTAAAAAAGAGTTCAATTTTTAGAAAAAGAGAGGATAAAAAACTTAGATCAAGAACTCTCCAATTAAACCTATTTATAAGTTGTCTTAATGTTCGCAACAAAACACATAAAAAGATCCAAAAAAAAAAATACATTTGTAGGGTAAGAGAAAGAAAGAATAGGGGAAATAAAAGAGGAAGGGGGGGGGGGGAGACATCCGTCTACAATAAATAAGTAAAATGGATATGAAGTAGGGAACCAGGGGGGGTGTGGAGGGGGGTACAGTTCATATGATTTGAATAAAACAACTGCTAACTAAATGAAACAACAATTTTGCTTGTTTAAGGGCAAGACATAAAATAATACAACTATATCAACAGTGATATAATCATATCACTAGTTCAACCCAATATAATATTCGTTACCAAACCAATAATGGTTTGATCCTAAGCATTATAACAAACAAAAACCAATAATTCAATATGAATAACCAAAAGGAAATACCAACTATGCCAAGTAATTGATTGGTTAACCTATGGCGCTATTTGGGAATGAGGTTTTTTGGTTTTTTGGTTTTTTTTTTCACTAAAAGAGAAATTGGTTACAAAATAAAAAATAAAAAAACAAATGCAAACGAAATATCACATCAAATCCCATAATCATTTCACTTTTTCTCTCATAAACTTCACATCTAACCACAAAAAAATCCAACTATCTTCCCAAACACAATTTTTTTTTTCTTCAATAATATCATACAACTAAAAAAACCTACAAAAAAATTCATTTCCCAACCACCCACTATATGTAACCAAGCCAACAATGGCTTGATCACATATGGGTTCATATGGCCATATGAATAAAATATAAGAACAATATATTTAAAATAAATCAAAACCCTAACTAAGAAATAGAAAAGAAAAGAAAAAAAAGAAAAAACTTATTAACTTCAAAACGAAATTGCCGCGAGAAACATCTTACAGTCCTCAGGAACTCTTTACTAAAAGAGGAACTCCTGATATGCCTTTGGATGAATGCACCCAAGAAGAACTCGACACATAAATATTGAACTAAAATGGCCAAGTCTCGCACAAGGGTGCAAAACAGCCTTGGATTCTCTTAAGGGAGAGCTTCCTTGACTCAAGTCTTGAATTCTCCACTCAAATACGGGATGGAAAATATAGGAGGTGAAGGTGGGTTTGTGTAGGCTCTTAGGGGAGTAATTTTTCTTCTAAGAAACGATGTGAGATTGCAAAAAATCATATTAGGATAAGATCAATTGCACAACTAAGGGCAAAACAAGAAAATAAAGCGACGCACAGAAAACCGCCATGATGGAGTCGGTCCGGCCTTGTGAGACAGCCAAACTGGCCATCCCTTGGCCTAGAAAAACTGTCACATGGCCGGTCTGGCTATGTGAATGCTTTTTTTTTTTTTTGGCAACCTTAGGTAATGGAAAAGTGTTTTTCAAAAGGGTTTTGGTCTTTGGGCTTTCAAAATATTTTGAAAATAATTTTATGGGGAAATTACCCACAGGTCCCATGTGGAACATGTGGACACCATTTAATCCTGTAACTTTTTTAGTAGACCCAAAAGTCCTCTTTTTTTTTCTCTCTCTCTCTCTCTGCTTTTTGCCTTTCTCTTTACGTTTTCCTCTCTCTCTTTTTTTCTGCATTTTTCTCTCATCGTCTTGGTCATGGACGACAACCGGTGATCATGTCTTTCTCCATTGATCGGGGTTCACCGATAACCACCAACCATCGAAATCAACTCGTGCCTTCACTCTCACCGACGGCGAAGATGATATATTTTCGACGAAGAAGATGATATATTTCCAACGAAGAAGATGAGTGGATCTACTTAGATCTGATGTAGATCTACTCAGATCTACATCAGATTTGAAGTAGATCTACATCAGATTTGGCTAGATCTAAACAAAAAATAGTTGCCAGAGTACAATCCTCTCTTTACATCCGTCTTTCTCCTTCGATCTCTTTTTTTTTCTCTGCTATACACTTCTATTTTTCTGTTCTAATGGAGAAAATTTTCAAATTCTGAACAAGTAGTTTTTGAGTTTTTTTTATAGGCAGTGAAAATTGTAAAATTTTGCAGTTTCAATTTTTTTTTTTGGTGCTGGAATGAATCATGGTTTAAAACTGTAAAATTTTGCAGTTTTATAACATTCTTTAGAACTGTAAAATTTTACAGTTTCATAACATGTTTTTCAGTTTGATTGATAAGGATAAATGCTTAATAGATTTTTGTTTTGAAACTGTAACATTTTACAGTTTCAAAACTTACTTTTCAGTTTGATCACTATTTGGAGATTATTTGCTTGAACCTTACAAAAATTGAAAAATAACATATGTTTTCTCCATTGTTGTTGTTTTTTGTCGTTTCCTTTTTTTTTCCTTTTAGTTTATCAATATTTAGCACATTTTGCTATTTTTTTTTGCTATAATTTATCCATTTATTCTTTTTTTTTTTCTGGCAATATTCTAGACATTCCGATGAGTCTCCAGTGATGTTCTTAACGTCCAGTGAACGTTCTAAACATTCCGGCGACTTCCATTAATGTTCTTAACACTCCGGCGAAACTCCGGCGAACTTCCGGCGAAACTCCGGCGATTTCCCGGCGATGTTGAACATTCCGACGAGTCTCTGGCGACCGTTTAACGGAAGTCCGACGGTAGTAAGATGTGAACAGTGTCTGTAATTTTTTTTTTTAAAAAAAAGGATTTTTTGGTAACAATTAAAAATGTATTGGACTAATTGGTGCAAGTGTTTTGTTTGAGGATTAGCTGGGTCTTGAACTTGGTACATGGGACTTATTAGTAAGTTCCCCTAATTTTATTTAGTAATTAAATAAGCCCACTTTGAAATAAAAAAAGGCTTGGTCCAAGTATGATCTATAAATTTTTTAAAAAGACCATTTTGCCATCACTTGTCAAAAATCGACAACTGATCATAAAATGGCTACCAAATCTTCCTTTTAAATTGGATTCAAGAGAATTTTATATTATTGTAAAGATCTTTGAAAATACTACAGTCCATAGTGGACTATTTTTGAAAATTTCAATGTTTTTCACATAAAATAATGCGCAGAAGACATTACCATTTTCCAAACTTGTGCAAGGTCAAAGAGAATAGAAATAAATGAACCTTGGGGGGTCCAATATATATCAAATATGTAGAGAAAGGTTGGCTAGGATGTTTGGTTAGGCTAAATCCATCTGGATGCATCATGCTCTGGGTAAAAAATGACAAATCGAGAGTTGGAAACTATTTTTGCATCCATCATTGGGCAACATTTTCACAGCGGGACCAAGTATTATAGCAAACCAAAATAGGGTGTCTACAACTACACTCTCCCTGCAAGCTACATCAGCTGAGGAAGATACATTGTGATTTTCATTTCATAAGTAAGCAAAAACCAATGGAGTCCATACTTATAATATTTGTTTCCAGTTTTTTATTTTTTATTTTTTATATATCATTCCTTAAGTCCAATATGTTTGGTACTGTAGATTTTGACTCATTTTCTCATTGAGTGAGCAATACGAAATAGTGGGGACATAATTTTTATCTTGTCCATGTGGCAGGGCTTTGGGTCGAGGTGTGGAAGCGATTCATGCTTGGGCCAAGATAAACAATGAAGGACATGAGTCTTAGTAGATGAATGACTCATAAGTTAGGTGAGTTAGGACTCTTCTGAGAAGTTAATCCTAATCCAACTAGGAAAGATGAGTCCTAAATGATGTGTTATTCATAAAGGAACTAAGTGGTTGATAAGAATACAACTCTTCTTTTGTTCTATTCAATTTTGTCCTCATTTATTTTTTTTAAAAAAATAGGGTCCTTAGTCGTGAAAAATACGAAGTTGGACTAAATCAAATAATTGAAATGACATCTTATCCCTTCAAAACTATTTTGGAAAACGTTTTTAAAGGATTGAAAACATTTTTGCCTAAAATGGGCTTAGGGTTGGGAATTTTCTCTCCATTGAAAAGCTATTCCGAGAGAATCAAAATCATCCATTTTTGTTTCAACACTGAAGAGTTTTGGAAGGTATCCAAGTCTAAAGGCTAGTCAAACATGGAGTGTCTACATTAGGAGCAATGGAATGCTTTAACAAAGTCAATGTTAACTCTTTATTTAATACCTAGAGGTGTCAACAAGTTCTAACATAGCTCCAAAGTGTAATTATAGGCATTTCATTTTGACTAACCATAAGACTTAGGCATTTGGATGCTTCCCGCTGATAAAAATAGTGTCCTTTAATGAAAGATTATGTTTAGGCCACTGTTGGGCTTGCTAAACCCGTTTTCATCCCCAAATATCATTTTCCATAAAAAAACCTGTTATTTTAGTATCTTTCGAAGAGAGGAGAATGGGGAGACCCAATACATTCATGTTGACAAATTTTGCAGACATTAGTCATTTTCATAATCCAAACAATCAATTTGGGTTTAATTGGGTTTTCTTGTGCAACAAGATAGTCCAAGAGTTGAAGAGTAGGACCCAAGAGCCCAATCGGCCCACAGGTTTTTTTGGCTTGCCGCTGAACATCTTTGGTTCACCTGTACCTTACACCTACAGTAGCACAATGTATGTTGTGCAGCCGTACAACCTTTGTGTGGGCACACATGTAGAAGTGTGGCCGCATGGGGATCTGTGTGTTATAAGATTCAATTTTTAGAAGATCTTGTTGCCTTATCAGGAGAGAGGCACTGCGAGACAGAGTGTATGCACATTAGGTTTAGCCCTAATATGTGTACACTTGTTCCGCAAGGCTCTTAAGCCTATATATTATATCCTCTCTCCTTCTTCTTTTTGAGAGAGAGAATTCATAGCATTAAACCACTGCCTTTTTTGCTCCCAAACACCCCTTAGTCCACAAATAAACTCACATATACATACACACAACAAGAAAAATAGGACCTAAGCATAATCTAAGTCAAAGATAATCAAAGAGAACACATCACAAGGCTTGAGGGATGTATCCAAACAACCATTCTCCATCTTTGCTTGATTTCTTCAGTTTGTCAATCAAACCAAAGGTATTTCTTCTATTTCCTTTTATTTTCAGTTGCTTAAACCATGTTTTATGTGTTTGATAATGATTAGTGTAATCCAATGCTCATATCATCATGTAGTTTAAGCTTTTACAATGTTTTGTTGATTATAATGCATATTTGCATTGTATAGTTGTTTTAGGTTATTTATATCCCATATTCATGCATATTGGCTCAGTTCATTCATCTGTATACATGTTCTCTTGTTGTTGTATTTTCTGGTTTTTATGTGATACATGTTTAAATCTATGATTTTAGTACACATCTGCCTACTATGTTTGTAGCCTAATCGAAACATAGGTTCTTAATTTTGAATTTGTACATTAGATGCCATGTTTAGGTCATGTATATTTGTATAATAGCATGTTTTCAATGGCGTGATGATGAGGAGTACCCAGTTAGTCCCCCTTTCATAGCATATTGCTTGCATTGTGCATCATTTTTCAATAATTAAAGTTTTGAAGCTTTTGTGCCATATCTTTTGTTTTGTTTGTTTTAGAGATATTGCTTAAATTGGGAGTATTTTCATTACTTTATTTGCCAAGTCCATTTTTGAAAATAAACCTTTTGTTTTGGAAACTTTTCATGAAAAGTTTCCTAAATTCATTTTTAGAGAGAAATTCTTTAGTTTTTGGAAACTTTACAGTTTCCTAAATATATTTTTGGAAACAAATCTTGACAAATATGGAATGTTCAGGGCCTATTTGGTAACGTTTATATTTATCGTTTTTTGTTTATATTTACAGAATTTTTGAAAATTGTAAACAAAAACTCGTTTGATTACTGTTTTCATTTCCAAAAAGTTGTAAACACAAAAAAGTTAGTTTAGTTTAGTGTGTGTCTGTGTTTTTTTTTTTTTTGTTTCTAACTACCACCCATTGCTCTCCCGTCCCGATTTACACCGTCCCCACCTCAATTTTATTTCTTAAATATATTTATATATATATATATATAATAGTTATATAATTTAATTGTTTTAATATAATAAAACTGAAATATTAAAATATTATACTTAATATTCATTTTCTCTCATTTATTTATCATATTACATCTTCTAATTCTCATTAATTATAAATTATTATCTATAATATACTATATTACCTTTAAATTTTATTAACTTTTTATTTTTAAAGCTACAAAACTAACTTATCCCCACTCTCTTTATGATATGGAGTGGGGGTGGAGGATGACAAAATATGCTTCAAATTTGCCTCGTTGTTATTCATTCTTGTCGCTATCGGCTGCCATCACCAACAATGATCTCATCTATCAACTACCTTCGACCACCACATCCATCAATTGCTGACCACCTTCCATTTTCACCAACAACCACTTATTGGCAGTAGCCATCTTTAGCCACCACATTGTATTGAAAACGACTTTCAACTACCACTTTAGGCGGCTGATTGGCCATTATCTTCAACCATTGACAATCACTTTCGACCAACACTTCGTGTGGCTAATAACTACATCTACTCATTGCCAACTAGCACTTACTGGTGGCAATCACTTTCGGCCATTACCTCTCGTTGCCACAAACCACCTCGGACCACCATTTCTAACCATCGACTATAAGCTTCCATAGCCCCCATTTTCACTTGCTTTCAAAACAAAATTATAAAATACTTATGTACCAAACATGTTTTTTATTTTCATTTTTACTCAGAAAAAAAAAAAAAACATAAACATGTTTAATGTTTTCTGTAAACAAAAAATTGCAAACTATAACTTTGCCAAACGGCACCTTATATTTCCAATTTAAATGATATATATATATATATATATATATTTGGGTTAGTTTAGTTTAGAGATTTAGACTTAATAATTGAGTTTATGAGAGTCAAATAAATGCATAAATCTCATAAAATAAAGATTAGTAGAGGCCAATCAATTGATTGGGAAAGAGGGTGCTTACATTAATGACCTTCCCTTTTCGTATATAAACTCCTCAACATAGTTATTTGGTTTTGATGGATTAGTGCCCTAATGTTTTGGACTCAAATGGTTTCTCAAGACCCCATAAAAGACTAAAAGGCTGCTCTTTCAATTGGTTTAAAAGAGACAAACAAAAGCTTGACTTGTGGATATGCTGAAAGGCATGGTATCTACAATAATGCCAAGCTAAAGGTCAATCTGAACACCACACTAAAAGCCGAAAGGCATAGTCAAATGCACAGAGAGTTATTAAATGGTCAAGAGACCTAGTACCAATATCACTTGATTAATTGAGAGGTTTATCAATAGATAGACTAACTTTTAGAGAATACAATGAGAGATGATACTTGAATGCATGAATGGATACAGTAGTGAGAAATGCATCAAAAGATGTAACATTGGAAAACACATCGAGTAATGCAACACTAAGAGGTATGAAGATGCATAGATGCAACAAGAGGTGTAACACTAAGGGGTGTAAAAAATGCATCAAGCAATGCAACATTGAGGCACATGGCACCAAAAGGTGTAAGGACATTATGGGATCTCCTCTAGAAGGGTATCATGCGAGCTCGACAATTTGCCCTCCACATCTTGTTCACAATATGTGTAATGTCAAGTGAGTGAGGGTCCAAATTTGACAAATCCATGAAAAATCCACTAATCACAAGAAATGCCAAACAAGGACCACGTCATCCAACTTGGAGTCACCATCTAATCTTTTTGGGATCTTCTCTAGTGGTTGATTGTTAATTGCATTGCATCATTTTAGAACTAAGGAAACCTGCCTTATTGCATGATATCCCGGACACTATTTGCAAGCTATGTTATGTCAATAAGGCAAGCATCAGATTATGCTATTAATACTATTTGATCACTTTCTTGTGGAATGAGAGGTATATTGATAGTAATAACTGATGTACCATTTTGCGACCAAACCTACTTTTTGTATATAGAAAGTAGTAGCACCTTCCAAACTTGGACAAGATACCCACCCTACTAAGATTGCAATGTGGCTTTTTTTTGTATGATTTAGTGAATCTTAGATCTTATTTCCAAAATTAGGACAGGGCAACCTTACCCCTAAATAGGCATGAATGCAAATTATGTGCTTATATGGTATCTTGTCTTAAATGGAAATGGTTTCATTTGATTATGAGATCAATAATAAAAAAGGTAGTGATTTCATAATAAAAAATTTGGGGAGTCAGAAATGGCAGTGATTTGATCCTGGGGAATCTAAGTTATTTGGAGCGGTGATTCAATTACAAAAATTTGGAGGAGTGATTAGGATTCTGATTAAGGATTCTATGGAAAATTAGGGGATAGTTTCCCAAATCAAAGGATTTGATTTTGAATTTTGAATTCCTACCGTAGTGATCAATTAAGAATGATTGCCTTTTCAAATTTTAAATTCCCAAGAAAAATATGTGATCAAAAGGCAAAAATAAAAAAAATAAAAAATAAAAAATTAAATTAAATTAAATTCCCAACCTAAGTAGAGCCTTGGAGATTATGGAAGGTATTTGATTGAATAAGAATCTTTAAGTCATTGACTTTGGGGGGGGGGGATTTTTAAATTTTATTAAAAAATGGTAGGTAAGGAAGTCGTGACTAAGTGGGTGTTTGGGAAGTTGGTATTTTAGTAGGCTATTTTAGTTTTTGACTATTTTAGTAAGCTAAAATTTTTGTGTTCGGAAAAATGATTGGATTTTTTTGTAATTGGATATGATATTTATGAGAGAAAAAGTGAAATGATTATGAGTTTGATGTGACATTTTGTCTTATTAGCTATTTTGGCCTATTTTGTCTTTTTGTAGATTTTAGCCTAAACTAGGCTAAAATCCCACTTCCTAAATAGCGCTCAAGTCTTCCATTTTGAAATAAAATTCCAATTCCCTTAAAAAGTATTTGTGTATAAGACAATTGTTTGATTGGATGCTTGGAATAAAATCCAAAGCTCCTTGGGAGGAAAGAATTTTGAAAAATTCTAAGTAGAATTTTATAAATTATGGAAAGTTCTTGATTAGACAAAAATCTTTATGCTATTGACTTTGGAAGAAATTTTGATTTTAAGGAAAAGTGTTAGACAAGGAGGTGATGACCAAGTCTTTCATTTCATGGCTAGATACTAGCTTGGGGGAGGTGACTAGCTGATTTTGCCGACATCTTGAGGCCCATGGAACTTACTAGCCAACAAACCTTGTCCTTGTTTGGTTGCACTTTGTTCGGAGTAGTTGATAATTGGTATGGCAAACTCAACAATGAGATCAAGTGGAAGTGGGACGAGTTGGCCGAGGTGTTTGTTGCTCAATATTCTTACAATACCCAGCTGAAAGTGACCATGATAGAGCTTAAAACCACTAAGCAAGAGCCTAGTGAGAGCTTCAGTGATTTTGTCACTAGAAGGAGGGCTACGATAGCAAGAATGACCAATCGGCCCAATGAGAAGGATCAAGTGATGACTATTGTTAAGAATTTGCACCAGCTATTGCTCAGCATCATGTTGCCTTTACCTTTGTTTAGCTTCCGAGAAATGTTTGACAATGGAAATCAAATACAAGATCGAATCTGTTAGGTTTTTATTATTGGTAATCCCGTTTGACAAAACTCCTTTCAGTTGTAATTTTATTTACTCTTTTATTTCAGTGAGGCTATGAGTATTTAGATGCGAATCCAACCCGAATTGTTCCTTGCAGAGAACACTACAAGAAATCTAGGTTATTGTGACAAAATTTGGTGACGAAATTTTTTTTTATCTTAAAATTTAACTCAAAGATGACGAAATATTAATTTTGTCGTTTGTTTTAATTTTTCTCAAAAGTATAGGAGACGAAAATAAAATTTTGTCTGCAAAAATGAGGTGCCAATTTCATTTGCATTGGTGCGAATTATTTTAGCTCATTGGAGACGAACATTTTTGTCAATTGCCAATAAATTCCATACCTATTAAACGATGTCGTTGCATATTTCCATTTATTAGGCGACAAATATATTTTTGTCTGGGAAGGATAAGTTATGGAAGACGAAAATATTTCATTACCAATAAATACTCTATCATGCAGACAATGACATTTCATCTTTCTATTAAATAGGTGACAAATATATTTTTGTCTCGGAAGAATAAGTTGTGGGAGACGAAAATATTTCGTCACTAATAAATTCTAATTGATTGCGTGGCGAATATATTTTTCGTCTCATAAGGTTATGTTGTGGAAGACAAAAATATTTCATCACCAATAATAAATTCTTTGTTCTGGTATTTAAGGATGCAAAAATATTTTATCACTAATCATTTCTCTTTATTAAAATGCCGTGGTTTTGTGTTTCGAAGCATTGAAACTTTGACCCCAAGAGATAC
Source organism: Camellia lanceoleosa (assembly GCA_025200525.1). Lineage (NCBI taxonomy): Eukaryota > Viridiplantae > Streptophyta > Magnoliopsida > Ericales > Theaceae > Camellia > Camellia lanceoleosa. The sequence goes on from CM045770.1 coordinate 139,843,966, forward strand.
AGTTTGACGCTTATCACTCATTTTCATGTACACGGACCTTGAAGTCGTGACCCAAGAAGACACTTTCTACAAACCCTCATTTCTCTCTCGCACTTGAGTCTACTCCTCTCTCACAAGTATTGAAATCGTGACTCAAGAAGACACTCTGTAAACCATTTCTTCTATTTCGCGCTAAAGCCCCTCTCTTCTGTCTCACACTTAAGCCCTTCGTGCATGCTAGCATTGAAGCTATTATCCAAGAAGGCACCCTATGCAAACCCACTATTCTTTCTCACAATGAAGGCTCCTCTTGCACGCAAGCACTTTTTCTCATTGTCTGAACCAACTCTACCCTTTCTGTCTAAAACACCCATTTCAAAAAAATCGAAGGTCAAAAGTTCTCTCCACAAAAAAAAAAAAAAAGATAATTAATGTAGCTATTTTTTTGTGAGAAAAAATTATAGAGAAACAAATTATAAAAAATTTGTAATTTTCAAAATTAATAGAAAACATTACCTTGTTTAGTATGGAGTTTTCAATAATTAATTTTTAAAAATTTGGTGATAAAATTTATTTTGTTTTAGAACGTAACCCAAACATGACCAAATATTACTTTTGTCGTTTCTTTTAATTCTTCTCAAACTATAGGAGACGAAGAAATAAATTCGTCAGAAAAAAAAGAGGCGCCAATTTTTTTTTTTGTTGGCTCCAATTATTTTAGCTCATTGGAGACGAACATTTTGTCACAAAATTTAAAGTTTTTTGCGACAAAAGGAATTCGTCACTAATAAATTCCAAACTTATTAGACGATGTCGTTTCATTTTCTTATATATTTGTCGGAAGGATAAGTTATGGGAGATGAAAATATTTCGTCACCAATAAACTCTTCATGCTCGTTTTATCTTTTTGTTAATTAGGCGACAAATATATTTTTGTCTCGGAAGGATATGTTTTAAGAGATGAAAATATTTCATTACTAATAAATTCTCCATGTGTCGTGTTGCATTTTGATTGATTGCGTGACGAATATATTTTCATCTCATAATGTTAAGTTGAAGGAGACGTACCAATAAATTCTCCATCCCCACACAATGTTGTTTTGTATTTTTGTTGATTAGGCAATGAACATATGAGTTTGAGACGAAAATATTTTATCACTAATTATTTCTCTTTATTAAAATGTCGTCAGAAACTAAGAGACAGTCTCACCTTAATCACTTACTTTCACACACACAAATACTAAAGTCGTGACCCGAAAAGACACCCTCTACAAACCCTCATTTCTGTCTCGCACTTGAGTCTCCTCTCTCACAAGTATTGAAGCTGTGACTCGAGAAAACAATCTCTATAAACCATCTCTTCTATTTCGCACTAAAGCTCCTCTATTTTCTCTCACATTTAAGTCGTTTGTGCATGCAAACATTATTATCCAAGAAAACATTTTGTGCAAAGCTACTATTCTTTCTCAGAGTAAATCCCTCTCCACAAAAAGAAAATAAAAATAAAAATAATTAAACAAGAAAACAAAATACAAGAAATTTAAGCTATTGTGACAAAATTTGGTGACAAAAAATTTTTTTTTCTTAAAATTTAACCCAAAGATGACAAAATATTAATTTTGTTGTTTGTTTTAATTTTTCTCAAACGTATAGAAGACGAAAAAAAAATTTTGTCTGCAAAATTCAGACGCTAATTTTATTTGCATTGGCACGAATTATTTTAGCTTATTGGAGACGAACATTTTTGTCACAATATATATATATATATTTTGTGACGAACGTAATTCGTCACCAATAAATTCCCTACCTATTAAACAATGTCGTTGTATATTTCCATTTATTAGGCGACAGATATATTTTTGTTTAGGAATGATAAGTTATGGAAGACAGAAATATTTCGTCACCAATAAACACTCCATCATGCAAACGATGCCGTTTCATCTTTTTATTAAATGGGCGACAAATATATTTTTGTCTTGGAAGAATAAGTTGTGGGAGATGAAAATATTTCGTCACTAATAAATTCTGATTGATTGCGCGACGAATATATTTTTCGTCTCATAAGGTTATGTTGTGGAAGACAAAAATATTTCATCACCAATAATAAATTCTATGTTCTTGTATTTAAGGTGACAAAAATATTTTATCACTAATTATTTCTCTTTATTAAAATGCTATGGTTTTGTGTTTCGAAGCACTAAAACCGTGACTCCAAGAGACACACTCTGACCCTTATCACTCATTTTCATGTGCACGGACACTCAAGTTGTGACCTAAGAAGACACTTCCTACAAACCCTCATTTCTCTTTCACACTTGAGCCTACTCTCTCACAAGGATTGAAGTCGTGAAGCAAGAAGACACTCTGTAAACCATTTTTTTATTTTTATTTTCGCACTAAAGCCCCTCTCATATGTCTTACACTTAAGCCCTTCATGCATGCCAGTATTGAAGCTATTATCCAAGAAGGCACCTTATGCAAAATCGACTATTCTTTCTCATAGTAAAGGCCCCTCTTGCACAAGCACTTTTTCTCATTGTCTACCAACTCTACCTTTCTGTCTAGAACACCCGTTTTAGAAAAATCGTAGGTCAAAACCCCTCTCCACCAAAAAATAAAAATAAAAAAGATAATTAATGTAGCTATTTTTTTGTGAGAAAAAAAAAACAGACGAAAAATTAACAATAATTTTTTAATTTTCAAAATTAATAGAAAACATTACCTTGTTTAGTATGGAGTTTTCAATAATTAATTTTTAATTTTCAATCTATATTTTTTTAGTGAAGATTTTTTAATATTATAATTTTTTTTTCTTTTTTTACTTTTTAAATCCTTTTAATTTAGATGAGGGCAAATTGCAGCAGTTGTCCCTTGTGTCATATAAATGGTATGTGCCATATCTATATCTATCTATCTATCTATCTATATATTATATGAGAAAAATAGGGTTTTTAACTTACAAGTCTTGTAAGTGCTCCAATATCCCAATCTTAATTTTCTAAATTTTTAATTTAAAAAAAAAAAAAAACTCAGCATTTATTGATTTCTCCCAATCCACTTTTTGACTTCTCACATATCTACTCCTACACCCTTTTCAACTTCTCCCATACACTATGGCTAGTGATGAGATTGTTAAATTTTTTTTATAATTTAAAAAAAAAAAAATAATTTGTATATTAAAAAAATATCTAAAACAAACATAAATTCTTATTAAATTTATCTATCTATCTATCTATACTATATATTAAGCAAAAGAGGGTTTTTAACCCCAAGCCTTGTGGGAGTTCCACCTCCCTAAATTTTTTTTTTTTTTTTAATTTCCCCTATTTTTTTGATTTTTTAATTAAAAGGGGTTTTTAACCCCAAGCCTTGGGGGAGCTCCAATCTTCCAACCTAAATTTTCTAATTTTTTAATTAAAAAAAAAACTTAGCATTTATTAACTTCTCCCCCACACAACCAACCACTCTCTCTATAACATAATACTTTTAAAAATAATAAAATAAAAAAAAAAAATTTTTCAACAATTATGACATATGAATTAAAAAAAAAGTTCAACACATTATTATTATTCCTCATATATATTCTTAATGCATTAAGAACAAGCATAAAAAAAATTTCTTGAAAAGTCCAACACATATGAGTATTATCAAAATATCTATACTATATATTAAGCAAAATGGGGTGTTTAACCCTAAGCCTTGTGAGAACTCCAATCTTTCAACCTAAATTTTCTGATTTTTTAATTAAAAAAAAAACTTAGCATTTATTAACTTCTCCCAACCCCCAAGTCTCACCCTCATAATAACACTTTAATGCATTAACAACAAATATAAAAAAAATTCTTTGAAATTAAACACATGAATTCCTTGAAAAGTTCCAACACATATGATTATTATCCCTTATAATAATAATTTAATGCATTAAGAACAAGCATAAAAAAATTTTTTTGAAAAGTCCAACACATATGATTATTATCAAAATATTAAACTTTAATATAATATAATAAAAAAAGAAGACATTTAATTCTTTAATATAAGTCAAAAAAAAATATAATTATAAATCCAACAAAATCTATTTTATATTATTTTTTTAGGACAAGGCGTGGGAGCTCCAATCTCCTAATCCTAATTTTCTAATTTTTGATTAAAAAAATCTTTGATTTATTGATTTCTCTCCAACCCAAAGATTTATTGATTTCCCACCCACAATACCTTTTTGACTTCTCTCATAATTATTGCAACACCCTTTTTTTTTTTTCCATACATTATGGTTACACACAAAATTTTTTTAAAAAGATAAGAATTTAGCTATAGATCTCAAAAAGATACAACATCTAAATTTGAATTATGCTTATAATATAAATATATTATTTTTTATGTATATCTATCAAAATTTTAAATCACTTTAATGGACAAATTTAATCAATTTTCTAAAATTATTTTTTTTTTTACAAAAAAGATTAAAAAAAACTATTAACTGAATTTATTTTATTTAATAACAAAAATATTTCATAATCTTTTCCCTCTAATCTCTCTCACAAATTTTCAAAAAAAAAATATTAAGACTTGCATTCATTATCTCTTCCTCAAAAAATCGAGATAATATTTCTTTATTAAAGTTATAGATTAAATCTACTATATTTTTATATATTATATTATAACATAACAAAAAAAAAAAAACAAAAAAAAAAAATAAAAAAAAAAAAAAAATAAAAATAAAAAGATATATCTATCTATCTATATTTATCTATCTATACTATATACTAAGCAAAAGAGGGTTTTTAACCCCAAGCCTTGTGGGAGTTCCAATCTTCCAACCTAAATTTTTTGATTTTTTAATTAAAAAGGGTTTTTAACCCCAAGCCTTGTGGGAGCTCCAATCTTCCAACCTAAATTTTCTGATTTTTTAATTAAAAAAAAAAACTTAGCACTTATTAACTTCTCCCAACCCCCAAGTCTCACCCTCATAATAACACTTTAATGCATTAAGAACAAATATAAAAAAAATTCTTTGAAATTCAACACATATGAATTCCTTAAAAAGTTCCAACACATATGATTATTATCCCACATAATAACACTTTAATGCATTAAGAACAAGCATAAAAAAAAATTTCTTGAAAAGTCCAACACATATGATTATTATCAAAATATCTATACTATATATTAAGCAAAAGGGGGTGTTTAACCCTAAGCCTTGTGGGAGCTCCAATCTTTCAACATAAATTTTCTGATTTTTTAATTAAAAAAAAAAACTTAGCATTTATTAACTTCTCCCAACCCCTAAGTCTCACCCTCATAATAACACTTTAATGCATTAACAACAAATATAAAAAAAAAATTCTTTGAAATTAAACACATATAAATTCATTGAAAAGTTCCAACACATATGATTATTATCCCTTATAATTATACTTTAATGCATTAAGAACAAGCATAAAAAAAAATTTCTTGAAAAATCCAACACATATGGTTATTATCAAAATATTAAACTTTAATATAATATAATAAAAAAAGAAGACATTTAATTCTTTAAAAAGTCCAACACAAATGATTATTTATCAAAATATTAAAATTTAATATAATATAAAAAAAGGAAAAAAAGCAGACATTTAAAAAAAAAAAAAAGACATTTAAAAATTGCAATTCACATATATTGATAATTGTAAATATATTAAGGAAAATGGGATTTCTAAACCCCAAGCGAGCTCCAATCTCTCAATCTTAATTTTTAAAATTTTTTATTTAAAAAAAAACTTCAGCATTTATTGAATTGGTTAAAATCTTCTCATCAGCATTTATTAACTTTTTTTAATCCATATGCCTGCATTTATTGATTTGGTCAAAATCTCTGATTAGCATTTAAAATCCCCTCATACAAATAATTATAGATACAACCCGTGCATAGTTACTGCAGTAGCCTTTTTTAATTTCTCCTGTACACTATGATTAGTGATAAGATTGTTAAATTATTTTTATAAAAAATCTTTAAAAACATAATTTATATATTAAAAAAAATTAAAATAAATATAAATATCTATAATTATCCCGTGTATAGCACGGGTAATAGGCTAGTATATTATATAAGGAAAAAAGGGTTTCTAACTCACATGCCTTGTGGGAAGTCCAATATCCCAATTTTAATTTTCTAAATTTTTTATTTTAAAAAAACATCTCAGCATTTATTGATTTCTCCCAACTCACAAGCCTTTTTGACTTCTCTCATATCTACTCCTACACCATTTTCAACTTCTCCATACACTATGGTTATTGATGAGATTGTTAAATTATTTTTATAAAAAAATTTAAAAAATAATTTGTATATTAAAAAAATATCTAAAACAAATATAAATTCTTATTAAATCTCTCTATCTATCTATCCATCTATCTATATCTATATATAGATATATCTATATATTAAGAAAAATGGGGTTTTTAACTCACAGGCCTTGTGAGAACTCCAATATCCTAATCCTTATTTTCTAATTTTTTGATTTTTTTCTTTGAAAAAAAAAACTCAACATTTATTAAATTTTCCAAAATCTTTTTGACTTCCTTTTCAATGCTCTACTCTATGATTGGAAGAAAACCTATAGGCTAATGTGAACTCTACTATTGAATGCTTTAATTAAAAGCTATGCACACCAAACTTATTAATTGAGTCCTCCATCGTCCAATGAAAAATTCTGACATATTATAAGAGTATTATGATGTCTATGTGTACTCCAAAACTATGTATTCCACATGCAAAATATATATATATATATATATATGTCTTAGCCTATTAAATTGTAGTTTCCATTAATTAAAATTTTTGGTTTCTTCACACATTTTAATAATGTGGGAACAAAATTGGACTTCTAAATAGGTAATGCTTTGGCGGTGTTTAGGAAGTTTGTTTTTTGGTTTTTTTTCACTAAAAGATAAATTGGTTACAAAACCAAAAAGGAACAAATCCAAACAAAATATCACATTAAACCATATAATCATTTCACTTTTTCTCTCATAAACATTACATCCAATCACAAAAAAACCTGACTATCTTCCTAAACACACAAAAAAAAAAAAAAAAAAATTTCTCCAATAATATTCTACAATTAAAAAAACCTATAAAAAAAACTCACTTCCCAAACACCCACTTTGTCTTTTAATTATCTATCTATCTATATATTAAGAAAAAAGGGGGTTTTTTTTAACTCACAGGCCTTGTGAGAGCTCAGTATTTATTAAATTCTCCAAAGTCTTTTTGACTTCTCCTTTTAACTTTTTTTGGATTTTTTTTTTTTTTAAAAAAAAACTCAACATTTATTGGATTCTCCCAAATCTTTTTCACTTCTCCCATACACACACCCTTTTTAACATTTCACATACCTATTGCAGCCTTCCTCACTTCTACCATACTTATTGGACCTTTTCAACTTCTTCACTTCAGCCTTTCCACTTCTTTACTTTCTACTTCTCACTTTGAAACCGTGAGCAGTCGGTGAGCACCCTTTCACTTTCAAACCGTGAGCAATGCAGTGAAATCAGTGAGCATCCTCTCCCATCGTGAAATCAGTAAGCAATCTATAGAAATTCATGTTGTTTTTTTTCAAACCGTGAGTTTCAAATCTCAGCACTCCACAAACAATTCTTTTATTAACTATTTTATTGGGTTTGTTTTCATTTTTTTTTATTATGAGAAAAATTGTGATTTGTATGGTTGGAATTATTTCCTTTTGTTTATAATTGGATTTTTTTAATACGATTGAAGTTAGATATGATTGTAGTTAAATAAAAATAATTGTGATTTGTATGATTGAAGTTATCTCCTTCTGTTTATAATTTCATTTTTTAATATGATTGAAATTAGATAAATACTATTTACTATTTTAATGGTTTTTATGATTGAAGTATATGATTGTAGTTAGATAGCATTAAAAAAATTGTGATTTTTATGATTGAAGTAATCTCCTTTTATTTATAATTTGATTTTTTAATATGATTGAAGTTAGATAAACATAAACACTCACAAAAAAAAAAAAAAAAAGCTTGTAGTTTGTTCAATTCTTCTAAATAATCTTTTTATTTACTATTTTAATGTTTCTTTTTTTCAATTATTTTTTTTATTATGAGAAAAATGTGATTGTAGTTAGATAGCATTAAAAAAATTGTGATTTGTATGATTGAAGTTATCTCATTTTGTTTACAATTTGATTTTTTAATATGATTGAAGTTAGATAAACATAAACACTCACAAAAAGAAAAATGTGATTGTAATTCGTTCAATGGTTCTAAATAATCTTTTTTTTTTACTATTTTAACGGTTCTTTTTTCCAATTATTTTTTTTATTATGAGAAAAATATGATTGTAGTTAGATAGCATTAAAAAAAATTGTGATTTGTATGATTGGAGTTATCTCCTTTTGTTTATAATTTGATTTTTTAATATGATTGAAGTTAGATAAACATAAATACTCACTAAAAGAAAAATATGATTGTAGTTTGTTCCATGGTTCTAAATAATATTTTTATTTACTATTTTAATGGTTTTTTTTTCAATTATTTTTTTTATTATGAGAAAAATGTGATTGTAGTTAGATAGTTTTTTAAAAAATTGTGATTTGTATGATTGAAGTTATCTTCTTTTATTTATAATTTAATTTTTTAATATGATTGCAGCTAGATAAACATAAACACTCACAAAAAGAAAAATATGATTGTAGTTTGTTCAATTCTTCTAAATAATCTTTTTATTTACTATTTTAATGGTTCTTTTTTTCAATTATTATTTTTTTATTATGAGGAAAATATGATTGTAGTTAGATAGCATTAAAAAAATTGTGATTTGTATGATTGAAGTTATCTCATTTTGTTTATAATTTGATTTTTTAATATGCTTGAAATTAGATAAACATAAACACTCACAAAAAGAAAAATGTGATTGTAATTTGTTCAATGGTTCTAAATAATCTTTTTATTTACTATTTTAATGGTTCTTTTTTTTAATTATTTTTTATTATGAGAAAAACATGATTGTAGTTAGATGGCATAAAAAAAAATTGTGATTTGTATGATTGAAGTTATCTCATTTTGTTTATAATTTGATTTTCTTAATATAATTGAAGTTAGATAAATATAAACACTCATAAAAAGAAAAATGTGATCGTAGTTTGTTCAATAGCTCTAAATAATTTTTTTATTTACTATTTTAATGGTTCTTTTTTTCAATTATTTTTTTTATTATGAGAAAAATATGATTGTAATTAGATAGCATTAAAAAAATTGTGATTTGTATGATTGAAGTTATCTCCTTTTGTTTATAATTTGATTTTTAAATATGATTGAAGTTAGATAAAGATAAATACTCACAAAAAGAAAATTTTGATTGTAGTTTGTTCAATACTTCTAAATAATCTTTTTATTTACTATTTTAATGGTTCTGTTTTTCAATTTTTTTTATTATGAGAAAAATGTGATTATAGTTAGATAGCATTAAAAAAAAATGTGATTTGTATAATTAAAGTTATCTCCTTTTGTTTATAATTTGATTTTTTAATATGATTGAACTTAGATAAACATAAACACTCACAAAAAGAAAAATATGATTATAGTTTGTTCAATGCTTTTAAATAATCTTGTTATTTATTATTTTAATGGTTCTTTTTTTCAATTATTTTTTTATTATGAGAAAAATGTGATTGTAGTTAGATAGCATTAAAAAAATTGTGCTTTGTATGATTGAAGTTATCTCATTTTGTTTATAATTTGATTTTTTAATATGATTGAAGTTAAATAAACATAAACACTCACAAAAAGAAAAATGTGATTGTAATTTGTTCAATGGTTCTAAATAATCTTTTTATTTACTATTTTATTTTTTTTTTCAATTATTTTTTATTATGAGAAAAATATGATTGTAGTTAGATAGATAGCATTAGTTTAATGGTTCTTTTTTTTTTTTCATTTTTTTTTATTATGGAAAAAATATGATATGATTGTAGTTTGTTCAACGGTTCTTTTTTTTAATGTGATTGTAGTTAGTTCAATGTTTTTTTTTTAATGTCATTGTATTGTAATTAGTTTAATGGTTCTTTTTTTCATTTATTTATTTTTATTATGAGAAAAATGTGCTGTTATTGCAGTTAAAAAATCAAATCATACAAATCACAAATATTTGTGAAATCAGATAAACATAAGCACTCACAAAAAGAAAAATGTGATTGTAGTTAGTTCAATGGTTCTTTTTTTTTTTTTTTTAATGTGATTGTATTGTAGTTAGTTTAATGGTTTTTTTTTTTCATTTATTTTTTTATTATGAGAAAAATGTGATATGATTGTAATTTGTTCAATGGTTCTTTTTTTAATGTGATATAATCTTTTTATTTTCTATTTTAATAGTTCTTCTTTACATTTTTTTTTATTATGAAAAAAATTATTGTAGTTAGATAGCATAAAAATATTTGTAATTTGTATGATTGAAATTATCTCATTTTGTGATTTTTATTTGGTCTAGCCAAAAAAAATTATAATTTGATTTTTTAATATGATCGAAGTTAGATAAATATAAACACTCACAAAGAGAAAAATGTAATTGTAATTAGTTCAATATATATATATATATATATTTAAAATGATTGTAATTAGTTTAATGGTTTTTTTTTTCATTTATTTTTTTTATATTAAGGAAAAAAGGGTTTCTAACCCCCAAGCCTTATGGGAGTTCTAATATCCCAATCTAAATTTCTTGATTTAAAAAAAAAAAAAAACTTAGCATTTATTAACTTCTTCCAATCTCCAAGCCTTACCCTCATAATAACACTTTAATGCTTTAAGAACAAATATAAAAAAAATTCCTTGAAAAGTCTAACATATGAATTCCTTAAAAAATCTCAACACATATGATTGTAATCCCTCATAATAATACTTTAATGCATTAAGAATAATCATAAAAAAAATTTCTTAAAAAGTCCAACACATATGATTATTATCAAAATATTAAACTTTAATATAATATAAAAAAGGAAAAAAAAAAAGAAGACATTTAAAAAAAAAAAAATTCACATATATAGAAATAATTGTGAAGTAGAAATGAATTCCTTGAAAAATTCAACACATATGATTATTATTCCTTATAATAACACTCTAATGCATTAAGAATAAGCATAAAAAAATTTTCTTGAAAAATCTAACACATGAATTCCTTGAAAAGTCCAACATATGATTATTATCAAAATATTAAATTTTAATATAATATAAAAAAGAAAAAAAGAAGGAGAAGACATTTAAAAAAAAAAAAAAAAGACAAAGTAGTGAAATACAACCTGTGCATAGCACAAGTGATATGCTAGTATCTATACTTACTATATATTAAGCAAAATGGGGTTTTAAATCTCAAGTCTTGTGAGAGCTTCAATCTCCTAATCTAAATTTCCTGATTTTTTGATTTAAAAAATAAATAAAATCTTAGCATTTATTAACTTCTCTCAAACCCCAAGTCTTACCCTCATAATAACACTTTAATGCATTAAGAACAAGCATAAAACAAATTATTTGAAATTTAACACATATGAATTCTTTGAAAAGTCCAACACATATGATTATTATGAAAATATTAAACTTTAATATAATATAATAAAAAAAAACATTTAATTCCTTGAAAAGTCTAACACATGATTATTATCAAAATTTAAACTTTAATATAATATAAAAAAAGAAAAAAAGAAGGCATTTAGAAAGAAAAAAAGAAAAAATAAGACATTTAAAAATCGCAATTCACATATATAGATAATTGTAAACACAATTCGTGCACAGCACGGGTGATATGCTATCTATACTATACTATATATTAAGCAAAATGGGATTTTTAACCCCAAGCCTTGTGGGAGCTCCAATCTCCCAATCTAAATTTTTTGATTTTTTGATTTAAAAAAAAAAAAACCTTAGCATTTATTAACTTCTCCCAACTCCCAAGTCTTACCCTCATAATAACATTTTAATGCATTAAGAACATGCATAAAAAAAATTCTTTGAAATCCAACACATATAAATTCCTTGAAAAGTCTCAACACATATGATTATTATCCCTCATAACAACACTTTAATGATTAAGAACAAGCATAAAAAAAATTTCTTGAAAAATCCAACACATATGATTATTATCAAAATATTAAACTTTAATATAATATAATAAAAAAAAAGACATTTATTTCCTTGAAAATTCTAACACATATGATTATTATTAAGATATTAAATTTTAGTATAATATAAAAAAAGGAAAACAAGAAAACATTTTAAAAAAAAAGATATTTAAAAATTGCAATTCACATATATAGATAATTGTAAATACAATTCGTGCATAGCACGGGTGATATGCTAGTATTATATAAGTAAAATTGGGTTTCTAACCACAAATCTTGTGGGATCTTTAATATCTCAAACTAAAATTTCTAATTTTTTGATTTTAAATAATTAAAAAAATCCTCTATAACTTTCATTCAAGCAAAATTACACCCTTTTCAATTTCTCCCATACACTATGTTATTAATGGGATTGTTAAATTATTTTTATAAACCAATCTTAATTTTCTAAATTTTTTATTTTAAAAAAAAAAACCCTCAGCATTTATTGACTTCTCTCAACCTATAAGCCTTTTTGACTTCTCTCATACCTACTCCTACACCCTTTTCAACTTTTCCCATACGCTATGGTTAGTGATGGGATTGTTAAATTATTTTTATAAAAAAATTTTAAAAAATAATTTGTATATTAAAAAAATATCTAAAAAAAATATAAATTCTTATTAAATTTATATACATATATATATATATATATAAGTAAAATGGAGTTTCTAACCACAAGTCTTGTAGGAGTTTCAACATTTCAAACTAAAATTTCTAATTTTTTGATTTTAAATAATTAAAAAAAATCCTCTATAGCTTTCATTCAAGCAAAATAAATAAATAACAATATTAATTAATTAATATCTCTTAATTTATGACTTTCAAATGGAAAGTATATCAAATATATAAAATAAAAAATAGAAAGTACACCAATCCATTACAAAATTTAAATTTGAGGGGCACTAAATATGGAAAGTATTTTATTAATTTAAATTTAAAATTATAATTATTTATCCCTTAATACATAAGTTTTAAATAATGATATATTCCATGATTTATCTATATACTATTATAATTTAAAAATATTGTCATTTCAATAAGGTTGAAAGTTGTAATTTTTTTTTTTCATATTTTTTTATTTTGTTTAATTTTTTGTTAATACGTATTACAATATGATTGGTTTATAAATTAAATTTATATTCTGAAAATAAAATTTCAAATTTGGATTCTTACTTAAATTATGTTACGATAATTGGAATGAGATTAATATTTATTCCTTAAATTTTGCATCCTTAATTAAATTATAAAATAAAATTTCAAATGTAAATTCTTCTTCAAATTATATTACTACAATTAGAATGAGCTTAATATTCACATGTGTCATAATATTATTGGTCTAAATATAATTTGTAGATCAAAATCCACACACAAGAAGGTACACGGGGGGGCTTACAAATAAATTAGATACAAATGGTCCATGAGAATCAAAAATGATGACATATAATATATATAGTCAACACCACCAAGTTATTATAAACAAGTCAAAAAAAATGATCAAAAGGCTTAAAGCCGACAAGCAAACAAAAAACAAAAAAATATAAGCAAAAGCATGATTTTTCAAGATTTGCCGAGATAAATACAAAATGCAAGAATACAAAACAAGGCCGATGTAATCAAGAATCATCAAGACAAGGCTCACATTAATTAGGCTAATCATTCATGCTTAACAAATACTTTTATCAAAACAAGGCAAAACAAGATTTCGGTTTAGAACAAAATAACAAGATTTATAATCATGGCAAGAGAAGGTCATGCAAAGATATACGTAAGCATGGCTAAATCAAGATGAGGGTTGTTACATATAATTTGTGTTAAATACATGTATTCAAATTATTAATCGCTATTAATTTTTTTTTTGGTTTTAACTTTTATAAAAAAAAATTATATCCTTCTAAACTATAAGGACTTGAACAATAATATTTTTTAATATAATTTTTTTTTAAAAAAAAAGAACAAAACATAAATTTTTTAGTATTTACCAAACATGGTGGATTTTATTAGTTTTTTTTTTTTAAATCTCAATTGTCAATTAAAGAAATTAAAATAAAGAATAAAGATATATTTGGCTCAAATGGTTAAAAAGTTACTTTTGTTAAAATAAATTAGAAGGAAACCTTAATTTTTATTTTTTATTAAAAGTGATAGTTCATAAACTTTTTTTATTTTAAAAAAGAAGAAGAGGGTTATAAGTGATAATTTATTATTAATCTAAAATTATTTTTAGATTAAATAAAAATACCATATTAAATTTCCTTATTACCTTTTTTTTTTATTCAAATACTTTAATTTTGTAAGAATTTTTTTTTATTCTATTTAATATTTTATTGTAATTTTAAATTAAAAAGAATTTCTAAAAAATCATATTTAAATTATGTATGCCATTATAAAAAGTAAATTTTTTTAACATCAACTTAGTGGTAGTTTGAGAAGTGCCAAATAAGTATATTTTTTTACTTTCTACGAAAATATGTATACAAAAGTAGAGATGTAATGTGACCCAAAAAGATAATTAAGTATATTTTTTTTAATTTTTACGAAATGCTATGTAGAAAAGTAGAGATGTGATGTGACAAAAAAAAAAGATAAAAAGATTATAAAAAAAAAAAGTGAGCTAATATGGCACTTCTCAAACAGCCCTTTATTCGATGATCCCTTTCTAAAAGGTATATTTTTAAATATTTTCAAGAAAAATTCTATTGGAAATCTTAAGTATATTGCTTTTTCTTTTATTCATTAATATTAAATTTTTAATTAATCGTATTTATTATTTTAAAAAATAAATTATCAAATAATTCATATATTTATATATATAATTTTGTTTTTGTTGCTCAAGTTATTTGGTGGTTCTGCCCAAGTCCACTCAAATTTAATTTGAATTTTTGAATTTCTGCATAGGTTCTCACTTAATTAAAAACTATGTTGTTCAATCTTTAAAAAAATTTAAGCTCGTCTCAAGTTGCTTGGGTTGAGCTCACCTAAGTTTGCAATTCTAGCAATATAGTGACCTTGGTTTTCCCCCCATTGATTAGTGTAATCCGGACTTGGTTCCGTGGATGTTGGTTGTTGTATATATCTTGTTTCCGTCCTTCAATACTTTGTATTTGAGTTATAGGATGTTTTGGACAGGTTTGTTACAGGTTGGGTGTGATTGGGAGCAAATGGTTGCTTCCTAGAATTTTGGTTCTTTGCTCGAGCAAGCCTTTTGTCGCTGTCGTTCGAGCGAGAACCTTGTTTTAGATCCTTCGCTCGAGCCAGGGTTCCTTCGCTCGAGCGAGAGTTGGATGATGTGTCTGGTGGCTCGAGCGAGAAGTCTTGCACTCGAGCCTGCGTCTGCGTCTGGTTCTGGACCTGAGAGTTACATTTCTTGGCTCCAGCGTGCTTTCTTTCGTTCGAGCGAGCGAGGTCTATGTTTTGGGTTTCTTCGCTCGAGCGAGCATTCTGTCACTCGAGCGTGCTTCGGGGTTGCAGACTTGAAGGTTTGGATTGTTGGCTTGAGCGAGGCTTTGTACGTTCGAGTGAGTCTTCTTTGTGTCTGGTCGCTCGAGCGACCACTTCTTCGCTCGAGCGAGCCTGTGTTATATCAGTAGACAGTAGTGGGTAAACGCTTCACTTTTTCATCCTCCTTTTCTTTCAAACCCTAGATCCGAGCTCTCTTTCTCTACACACCTTCTCTCTAGGGATTCATCTATTTGTGTTTTTATCCTAGGTCCTTTGTAAGAAAGATAGAGGGTTGTGTGGGCTACATTTTAATCTAAAAATTTGTAGATTTGGAGCACTTTGAATTTTCACCATCTTCTCCATTTGAGCTCTTCATTTCAAGGTAGGGATACCCTACTCCATCTTATGAGTTTTATCTTTAATTTTGGCCATTTTGATTAGTTGGTGATGTTGGGTAATTTTGGGAAAGGTTAGGGTTGTTGTGTAATTTATAAAAGAGGGGTTTTCAAATATTAAAAACCCATATGTATGTAAGACTTGGAAAATGGCATTATTAGTGTCAAATTGAGGAAATTGAACCTTAGGGTTGATTTTTGGTAAATGAGGAGAATGCCCTGGTTATTGTGATAAATTAATTAATTTAGGAAAACATGAAATTGAGTTGAAATCCATGAAATTGGGAAATTATGGGATTGAATGATGTAGTTGGATTAATCTATCACTCACCTATGTAAATGATGATATTATATCTGTTGATGCATTTATCTTCTGTTTAGAAATAATTGCTTTGGGCTATCGGTGGAGGATAGTCTTGATTGTTGTAGATACTATATGTTGATTAGGGAAAACTGAAACTAATCACATTGAATTTGTCATTGAATATGACGGTTGGAACAATATAGCAAATAGGTGTATTGATTACTTATTGTATATGACAAGTGTTTTATTACATTGTATATGCATATTATTTGAGAGGAGATAGGGGATGTACTCCATGGTTTGAGGAAAGATAGGGGATGAACTCTCAAACCCTTTTTGGGAGGAGATAGGGGATAGACTCCATTAATACAGCAAATATGTGTATTAAATTGAAGTATTGATACAGCAAATCTGTGTATCATTTGTGAAGTATGGAAGTGTTTTTATATGATAATAATGCATCAAATATGTGTATCTATTGTGGAATATGGAAGTGTTGGTATATGAGTTATAGTCTCATTGAATTGCTTGGCCAGGTTCTGAGCCATGTATATGAAATGATTTGGATAAGTAAAGGAGAGTGAATTGTAACATGGACATAATTGTCATGGGACTGTACTGTGATATAACTGGTTTATAAGTATTAACCATCTATCAAATGCTATTGTTTTAGTCATTGCTTATATTTGGTTTAGCATCTCTCTATTGGGCTGTGGCTCACCCTATATGAGATATCATTTTCAGGTACAGATGGTATGCCACCTCCAATGACGTAGCTTGGGAGGCTAGAGTCTGAAAGACTTTTTGTGATATCTTTTATGTATTACATGTAAATTCAAGCCAAGGGCTTAATGTGTTTTGAGTTAGTACTCTCTTTTTGTGTAACCAAGTGTTGGCTTGGAAAGTTGTAAGCCCGTTGGGCATTTACTTTTGTTGACAACATGTAATACATTTGTAAGGAATACTCTAATGAATGGAATTAAGTTTTGTTTACTTATGTCTATGCATGTCAATAAATGTGGGTTTCTATGTATTATTTTAAGGGCGTTACAACTTGGTATCAGAGCGTACCGGGTTCGAATACTTTGGGTACGCGGGAAGTGGTTAGCACTACAATGGGTTTATCTCATTTGTTAGAGACTTAGGTATAATGTTATGTGCTTATGTGATAGCATGTCTATGTGGTTATATAGGTATGGAATGTAGTTTCTAGGATGTTGATTGGATCCTTAGATTTCTGGGAGTCTTGTTGGAAAAGCACTTGATCAATGCTATTTCTAACCAGAACTCTAGCAATGCCTCGAGACTATCATTACCTGGAAATGAAATTCGTAAGTACTTACGTGATTATGTGCTTACGTGGAATGAATTATTGTTGTCCAATGCATTAGGATGTGAGTGTTATAGCTTCGGCATATTTATGAATGTGCTAATGTTCTTTGTTACCTTTATTAGGATGTTAGGACGAGGATGTGGTGGTAGGCGAGGTAGGCCTAGGAGGCAGGAGATGCCTTATACCGGATGAGGTTCCGGCGTAGCAGGAAGGTGTTGGTCAGGCCAATGTGGCCGAGCCAGTAGGACAGCAGGCAATGGGTGCCTTAGCCTGCGAGATGGCAGGAGCTTTGAGGGAATCTATGGGCATTCTCAAGGCTGAGAATCAAGCCCAGGCCCATGCAGTTGAGGCAGGGCCTTCCTTTCTGAAGATGGAGTTCTTTCGGTCTAATCCGGACGAGTTTGTTGGCGATCCCAAATAGCCACTGAAGGTTGCTGAATGGCTTGAGCAGATGACGAAGACATTTGAGATGCTTGGCATCAAAGACGGGGCTTTGAAGGTGACCTTTGCGTCTTTCCAGTTGAAGGGAGATGCGGGTCAGTGGTGGAAGTTCATCAGGGGCCGTGTTAGTGATACTTGGGAGGCCTTTGTAGATGCTTTCCAGGAGAAGTTTTTGTCTCCAGCTGTTAGGGAGAGGTTGAGGGACCAGTTCTGTCAGCTCAAGCAGGTGAGCATGCCAGTGGCCGAGTTTGAGGCCGCATTTACCAGTTTATCCAGGTTTGCACCTAAGCTTATGGCGTCTAAGGAACGCCGTTGTATTGAGTTCGAGAGGAAGTTGAGACATGGGCTCAAGACCAGAGTTGGGGGATCCATGA
Source organism: Camellia lanceoleosa (assembly GCA_025200525.1). Taxonomy (NCBI): domain Eukaryota; kingdom Viridiplantae; phylum Streptophyta; class Magnoliopsida; order Ericales; family Theaceae; genus Camellia; species Camellia lanceoleosa. The sequence continues at coordinate 139,862,391 of CM045770.1, forward strand.
CCCGGGAGTATGGGCGCCTTGTGGATGCTGCGGCCCATATGGAGATTATGATACAGGAGGAGGAGGAGAGGATGAGGGGCTCCAAGAGGAGTCAGGATGGCCAGTGGGATGGTTGGAGGCAGAGGGGTTCTAACCCTGAGCAATCCTAGGGTACTTTTGTTAGATCAACCTTTCCAGTGCCGAGTGCAAGTTCTGGGAGAGGCAGTCATAGAGACTTACTTGTTATAAATATGGTTAGCTGGGCCACAAGTCTCCAGTTTGCCTGCAGAGGGGAGGAGGTCAGAGAGTAGTTTCATCTTCGGCTCGACCTCAGAGCCAGAGTCAGGGCAGAGGTCAGCCGCTCTCTTGTTACCAGTGTAGTCAGGCGGGGCACTTGAAGAGGTTCTGCCCGTAGTTGAGTGGCACATCGGGTGCGTCTGGTTCGAGGCAGACGCAGAGTTTTTAGCCAGCACAGTCTGTTTAGGCCTCGAGGGCCAATCAGAGGGCGTCATCGTCTCAGTCTGTGCAGCAGTCTTTTGCTCCTAGGGGTGAGCAGGTAGATCAGAGACCTTCAGGCGCTGTATCTTTATCATGTGAGGATCTTATACAAACTCCATCTGTTGTGAGAGGTACCTTTTTGTTTTGTAACTCGGTTACCAATGTGTTGATTGATACGGGTGCATTCCATTCCTTTATATCTGCTGCATTTGCATCTATTTTGGGTTTGGAGTTGGTGCAGTTAGCATCTCCTATTTGTATTGTGTCACTTGTTGGGGGTGAGTTGATTTTGAAACAAGGGTGTCGGGGCTGTGATATAAAGGTCGCCGACCGCCGACTTCCATTTTCTTTTGTAGTTATGGCTATGTCGGGTTTTGATGTGATTTTAGATATGGACTGGCTATCATCATACCGGGCTGTTATTGATTGTTACCGCCAGAGGGTCACTATATGTACCTTGAGCGGGGATTGTTTCCATTTCTGCGGGGATTGGGTTGGTAGTGTGTTGCCACTGGTGTATGATCCGTGAGGGCAGAGTGAGCTTAGTGGTCTTCTCGCTAGCTTTATGAGTAGTGAGTGTGATGAGACCGGGATTGAGTTGCCGAGAGTGGTTTGTGAGTACTCGGACGTCTTTCCCGAGGATCTTGTTAGTTTGCCACTACATCGAGAGGTGGAGTTTTCCATTGATTTAGTGCCCGACACGATGCCGATTTCTATGGCACCTTATCGTTTTGCCCCAGCCAAGTTGAGTGAGTTGAAGATTCAGCTCTAAGAATTGCTAGATAAGGGCTTTATTCGCCCTGGTACTTCGTCGTGGGGTGCACCGGCCCTCTTTGCTAAAAAGAAAGAAGATGCCTTGAGACTTTGTATCGATTACCGAAAATTGAATCGGGCTACGGTTAAGAATGAGTACCCTATGCCCCGTATAGATGATCTGTTTGACCAGTTGAAGGGTTCCTGTTGTTTCTCTAAGATAGATTTGAAATCGGGTTACCACCAGTTGAGGGTTAGGGAGGAGGATATTCCGAAGATGGCATTCCGTACGCGGTATGGCCACTATGAGTTTCTAGTGATACCTTTCGGGCTCACCAATGCACCGGCAATGTTTATGGACTTGATGAACCGGATCTTCCGGGAATTCTTAGATCGTTTTGTAGTCATTTTCGTAGACGACATCTTAATTTATTCGCCTTCGGAGGAGGAGCACGAGGAACACTTGAGAGTGGTGCTTGAGTTGCTTAGAGCCCATAAGCTGTATGCCAAGTTTGGGAAGTGTGAGTTCTGGCTAAGAGAGGTTAAATTCTTGGGCCATGTGGTCTCCGGGGAAAGGGTGTCTGTTGATACATCCAAGATAGAAGCAGTGCTGTAGACGTCCCCGAACGCCCTGGGAGGATGAACTCCCATTCCGTTCATTTTGCTGGTCTACTACAGTTCGGACTCAAATTGTTACGGTTCTTAATCTGAACCAAAGAGTCCAAATCCGGCAAATCGTTTTGAGAAACAGATTTTTAGAAAAGAAGTGCCAAACATGGACTGCTTTGCCAGATACAGAGTCGCCATGTAAATATTTTATTTTGGGAAATTTAGGAAACCCTGACTCGGTGCCAAAGGCCACGTGTCCGTCATCACCAAAGTTGCCTTGGCTCGAGAACTTGGGTACGATTGGGGAAGGTCAGCTATGAGCACCCCCTCTCGCCCGATCCGAAGATTGGCCTCTACTAATCATGATATCCGATTTTGAAAACGTTATGTGTTCTTATTCCGATTAATTAGCTAAAATTACTATGTGATGTGCACAGCAAAACAAGTATAGACTAGATCGCCTAATTTGGAACAAAGCATTGCATATCCGTTTGTTTGGAAACGTTTTGAAATTTGTTACTCGCAAGTAGGCTTAAAACACGGATTTCAACGAGTTGTTCCAACTCAAACAATCAAACCTTCACCCACAGGCATTCATGCAGTTATATCACATAAGCAACTAGCCTCATGGTAATCATGCTATTATGGCAACACTCACACGCATGCGGTATGCTAAAGCATAAAAGCTCACCTAGTACTCCAAGCCAAAACAGAAACTAGTTAGTAATCAAGTGCATGATCCTAGTTCATGTTAAGATGGCTAATGTAACACATGGAGAATGCAACTTAGATAGGCTCGGCTAATCTACAATGACATGTGAAATGCTACAACTAACACGTATATTTGGAATTGAAATACAGATGCAGTTAGAATGATGCGTTGAGCCCGATGCATGCAAAACAGATGAATGAATGCAAACATGCTATCATACTGTATGCTGATTTAAACATGCCCTAGTCTACCATCATAAGCAGGTAAATAAAAGGGAAGAAAGACGTGGGATTGGACGACATACATGCACTCACACACACTTATTACACAATTGCCCTCACTCGGAGGGTCCAAATAAATATTACAGTATGAATAAATAATACTAAATTAATTATTACAAATTAAATATTACAAAACTTCTAATTAATTAAAAAAATAAATGCAGAAGGGAAAAGGCCATAGCCTCGCCTTGGAATGCGTGAATGATGCATGCTTGAGTCCGTTTCGCCCAGAAAACCCATACGATGCCACCGCTGCCTCTGTTTACACTGCCCTGCTTCTCTGAAGACTGCCAGAGCCTCAGGGTTTACTCTCTGGATGCTGAGAAACACCACCGGCCATATAGAATGGTCACCGACCATGAATTTAATCCACCGGCCAAAAATGATAGACGGTCGGCACTGTATTTAGCCGATCGGACAAAAATTCCTGCAAAATCTGGTTTGACAGCAGCAGAGGGCAATACTTGGTATGGAGATGCAATTCAAGCAATGTATACACCAATCACACCCCATATCATGTTTATGACTCAAAGGGACATGAACCTTGGTTCTCGGACCACCAATCGCGCATTTCCATGCATGATGGCCCAAGAAGCCAAGTGTGCACATTTAATATGGAATGCAATGCACATGATCAAACAAAGGGGAACTCAACCTCCATCATAAGCAATTCAAGAGGCCAAGTATGCATGCTAATGCAATGCAACCTAAGCATGTTAGCTAGCATGCAATATGGAGATGCAAAGAAGCATACAAAACATGCAAGGCATGAGCCAATGCAACCAATAAGCATGCAAGGTACAATGTGGGTGTTTAAGCATGCGAGCAAGCATGTGACTTCATTCAATCATGTAAGTTCGAACATGCAACACCTCATCAATATGCTACAACATACAAGGAGTACATGCAACAAGCAAAGAGGTGGACTTAAACATGGTTTAGGCAGCCCTAACTAGGCCTAAAACAGTGGCCAAGGTGCTCAAAAATGAAGGACTAATAGGCACACAAACATGCATGCAAATGATCTCCAACACTTCAAGCATTAAAGAGCAATTCTCAAGCACACTCAAGAGGATGCAAACATGGACATATGGCATGCATTAAGCTCTAAAATCATGTTAAGATGGTGCCAAACCAAGCAAACAAGATAGGCTAAACATGCAACAATGGTCCAAAACTTAAGGCTAACAAGCCAAAATGCAAAAGAACTATACAATGCAAGCCTTGGTCGACCAAAAACAGCCAAGGGCAGACCTTAAGCATGGCAAAACAAGTACAAAAGCTTCACAAAGCTAGGCCTAATACATGCTTGAATAAGGGTTAAAACCTAGATACATGTTAAGGCAACAAAATGGCATTACAAGGCATGTATGCTAAGCAAGCATGGGGTACCAAAACCATCTCAATACAATGCTATATTATGACAAAATAAGCATGAAAATCAGTTAAGGCATGGCCAACACACACTTAAACTAGGTGCTCCCTCAAGAGGCGAAAATGGCCCTTTTCAAGGACATCAAGGAGAGGCCCCTCTCCTTCCTAGGACCTCAAGGCACCATCCTCACCTTTGAAATCCCTCAAGACTTTAGTGGTGAGGAGGCCTAAACACTATGGTCCCGAAGCTCACACAAAATGGCACAAAACAAGGGCCAAACAAGGCTTAAGAGGGGTCAAACAACCTCAAACCACAAAACACTCTTAACAAACTATTTAGAGGCCTTAAAAACAGAACTTTTATGTGTTATATGCAAAGCCAAAAAACAATTTCAAGATAGGTAGAAAAGCTTTGCAAAAATGGGGAATAAATGGATAAACTTCTTACCCTTGAAGACCCTCTTCAACAATGGAGCTCCAGCAGCTTCTTTAGGTTGAAACTAGCTCCAAAACTCCAAAACAACCCTCAAAGGCCTCAGCTCCAAGAGATGGTGTGATGGTGGGTGTTTGTGAGCAAAAATGAGACAAAACACACACTAGAGAGAGATATAGAGATAGGATATAAACCAAACCCTAACCCTAGAACTCAAACCCTAAAAATGGCTGTCTAAAATGTCTAACTTTTTGTTCAACCCTAAAAAAGGAGAGAAAGCTCCTCTTTATAGAGCTTTTTGTCTTGTAAGCTTACAAGACAAGCTTCTAAAGAGAGATCCCTCCATACACGTGTATGGAGGGAGCCAAATGCATGCCAGCTGTGAGAAAATATCTGCAAAAGCAGATGCGAGAGTCGGCCAGCCAAAATGCAATTGACCAAAAAAGATAGCCTAGGCCATCTATAGTGCCGGCCGGCCAAACATTTGGCCGGTGGCCTCAAGCCCTGGCCGGTGATGGGTGGGGATGGTCTACAAGCCCTACCCTGCCTCTCAAAGGCAAAACACAAATGTTTGGTGCAAAACCAAACACAAAACAGTCGAGTCGAGGGATCATGAGGCGAGGCGCGTAGCCGAAACCTCTGGGAACTCAAGACGAACACAAACATGGGTGATCACCGAGTGTTCAAGTGGTGACGTCCAAGTCTTGAGGACGATCAAAAATGGGATGTCTACAGTTGCCCCTCTTTGACAAAACTCGAAAGTCATAAGAATGACGGGAGTGAATGTCAAAGCCTAGAGACGACCCATTTTTGACAAGGCCGAAGACTTGGACAAAGCATGCAAGACGAACAAGGTATGCGCCCGAAGGCAGGGGCAAAATACAAGACAATGCACAAGGCCGTACATAACTTATGATCATGCGAAGAAAGCTGTAACGAAGCACACATGCAACAGTTTTAAGCTAGCATACACCAAACTACACTACCATGCAGAAAGGATGTAAGACAATTATGCAATTCTCAATACGTCTCACACGGAGGATACAATACCTGTCCGGTTCGTTTGGTTCCACAGACACCCTATTTGTGATGTTGCATATTGTGCTCGTTTCGAGGAGGTGAGAGTCCGATATTGAGCCTATTTGGGGTTCAGTTGCGGGAGATTAAGTAGTGTCCCCCTCGATTGGGACCGCCTAACCAGGGACATCAGGTCCGAGAGACACACCACTTCTAATAACCTTCCAGGCCCCCCGATTCGTGTTTTTGGCCCGAGCCTTCATTATACATTTTTTCGGTTTTGACGAACTTGAATGTTTGATTAAGGACCTTTGACATCTCCATTTGTCTCTTCAACTTTGTTGAAGAGATCTGTTTTAAGGGTTAGAAAATCTGGTTTGAATAATTCCAAGCTCCAAAACTCTCAAAAATCTTCCAAGTTTGGCACCATTCCTTCACCACCATCTAGCACCACCACCACCAGAGGCTAGGAGGCTCTGTTTTTCAGTTCAAATTTTTGCTCTTTTCTTGGTATATTTCTTAGCCCTCTTTTCCCACTGTTTTGAGCTCCGACCAAAACTGAAAGTCACCTTTATTTGAGCTCTAGTTCATGTTTCATTAAGGAAATTTTGTCATTTGAGGTCCCTATATTGCACGCATGATATTTTTGGCCAATGTGTAATCTGTTTTGAGGCTTTTCATAAACTGGAGCCCTTCTTCAACATTGAAGAAGGGCTCATCACTGTTTGAGCATTCCATGTATCACTTGCTTTGAAATCCATGCCTAGCCTCATTTTGCATGATTTTTTAGGCTATCTTGCTTCTGTTTTGGACCTTGGTAAGAACTAAAAGTAGCTTTATTTTGACCCTCTTGACATGTTTCATTAAGGGTTCTTTGTTTGATGTGCATTTCATTTGATATCAAAGTTGCTACTTGGCTTTTGGGCCATCATGCATTCTTGAATCATGCATTGAAGTTTTTTTTTCTTTTTCAAACATTTGTGGTGAAAAAAAAAAGGAAAAGGAATTTCGATTTGTTGCAAAAGTTTGATCAAGAAGAGAAGAGAGCCCGCCCTTAATGAATGAATAATGAAAATATTAGTTGTAGTTTGAGAAGGACCCTAGCTTTGATCGATTGATCGATTGATCCTTCTTTTCAAATAACGATTTGATTTGTCGCTTAAAAACTTTCAAAAATGTTTTCTTTTCCATTGTCTATACAATTGCCCAGGAACACCATTTTAAAGTGCGACACAGAACCGAAAAGTAAGAAGCCAATATCATATCTGCCAATCAAGCATAAATTGTATTGGAAGCGATGAATAAATTTCCTGGCCGAGAAATTCCACAGATCACTCAAACCCCTAACATCGTCCAAACTCATCAACCAATGTTCAATGTGGAGCTGCGGATTTACACCACCCCTTGTGCCACAACCCCTCTGGGAAAGTTGAAGGAAGGAAGAGCGGAGAATGAAGAAGGGGGAGAAGCCACAACTTGCCCACAATCCATCAACCATCCATCCCAACCAGATTGAAAAAAGATTGAAGAAAAGAAGAGAAGAGTAGAGAGAAAAAAAAAAAAAAAAATGATTTTTTTTAAAAAAAAAAGAGAGATTGAATGCGAGAGTGATAGAAGAATCAAATGAGAAAGGGTGGGAAATAATACGTGAAAGGAAAACCAACTTGTTGAGACGAGATTCATTCGAATGAGAAGACCTCTTCGAGTTTTGTTCCAGACCTTCTCGAGCGTGAGAAATCCTGAAATGCCTCTATCCCAAATCAAAGAAGAAATGCGAAAAAAGATTAAGCAGATAAGATGTTATCTCTTGAAAATGTGTAAGGGTGTTGAATTCTTGTGCGTTCTTGAATTCTGAGTGTTTTGCAAACGCCTCAGAAAGGTAAATGGCGAATTTATTTTTTCTCTCTATTCTATTCGGCATTTTGTTTCAACTATATTTTTGTTTCAAAGCACGTGCACGCATATGCATGCAATTGTGTCGCATTGTTATTATGCACTTCTTATGCTTTTTGTGTGATTGATGCCCATGCATTTTGTATCACCCCACTTCACTAGCATTGTTATGCTCATTCATTGCATCTCTCAACCATTGGGACCCGTAGCTGGCATTTTTTTTAGGTGGTCGGTCCTCGGTTTTGCGTGCACACGTAACGCATTTGTGTTTGATGTGCATTTCATTTGATATCAAATGTCTTCCAACCCCACGTCTTTCTTCCTTTTTATTTACACCTTATGATGGTAGATTATTCCATATTCCATGTTTAGGATAGCGAGGCCTGCCTAGATTACATCTTTGCATGTGTTGCATTAGACATTGATGGAGGTTGAATTACCTAAATTGGGACAACACATTAAAGCTGTGAGTTTTAAAGCCCACTAGATAGTGGCAAAACCGTCTTTTCTAACGGTAGAGGCTCGGTCTTCGGACCCAAGCGAGAGCTGCTCATAACCTTTCTTCCCGATCTACCAAACCTCGAGCCAAGTCAACTTCTAGTCACAAATGAACCATACATACAATATTGTGCCTGCAAAGGAAACAACTTAACAGGTACGATATTGTTAGCAACATGCATGACAATGCAAAAATGAATGCAAAATGATATGCAATATATACAAAACAATGTATAAACAATGCAAACTAAAATACAATGCAATTGAATCATGATCCAATCATGAGCGGTTTGAAACCACACAAATATCAAATAGATGGATGGAGATAACAAGTCCGTCTACCATAGAACGGTCTACTGAACTATGAGTAATGTAGACGGACATAAGAACGAGTATTGGGGGGGGGATGACATAAGTGGGGAAATGACCCGCTGAAGAAAGAACAATGATCCTAATGCTGGATGCAAAGTTACACTACAATGTAATAGATACAATGGATATGGCATGCAGCCAAACCAAATCTTGCTTAGGAAAGGCATGTACACATACAAGCCGTGACTAACATAGAACGGTCTACTGAACTATGTTTTGACGTGAAAAGTATGGGCACATACCAGACCAAGCTCAACATGGAAAGGCGCAAGCCACAGATGGAAGTGATGCAAGGAATGCATGCAATCTACAATGCAGTGGATATGGCACGAGGGCCAAACCAAATCTTGCTTAGGAAAGGCATGGACGCATACAAGCCGCGGCTAACATAGAACGGTCTACTGAACTATGTTTTGACGTGAAAAGTATGGGCACATACCAGACCAAACTCAACATGGAAAGGCGCAAGCCACAGATGGAAGTGATGCAAGGAATGCATGCAATCTACAATGCAATATCTACAAATATGCAATGAAATGGAAATGCATGACGGTGCATGTTTACTTTCTATGATGCATGACAATGCAATATTTACCATGTATGTATGATAATGCTCTATTTACAATGAATGCACTACATATGCATGTTTTTTTTTTGAAAATTCTTGAAGATGCAAATGATGCATGAAATGCACGACAATGCAAGTCGCTTTGAAATGCAAGACAATGCATGGATTTTGTAACGCGCGGCTCGAGATGCATGACAATGCATGAATTTTAAATGCGCAACAACGCGTAGCTTTAGAGATGCATGACAATGCAAACAAACTGTGCACATCAATGCACGGGGGGTCTTGCACCTCCCAAGGATTTAAGGTCTCCTAGACCATGTGTGTTCAAAGTCTCGTCCGACCGAGCGTATTTAAGGTCTCGCCAGACCAAGCGGGTTTAAGGTCTCGCCAGATCGTGAAGTACACAGGACGGTGTGATGCGCAAAATAGCGCGATGGAATGCATACAAAATGCAATGAGATGCGTTAAACGGCGCGATGCTTTAAACAACGCGAGTGCATAAGATAGTGCGATGCGCTAGGCAGCGCGATTGAATGCATGCAAAATGCAATGAGAAGCGCAAAACAGCGCGATGCGTTAAACAGCGCGAGTGCACAAGATAGTGCGATGGAATGATATATGCACAAGGGGCAACTTTCGGGTTTTGTAAGAGACAAAAGGATACGGGAAGGATACACCTTGCACAAATTCGAGTGCCACGCACAGAAGACACGGTCCGAGGTCAAAACGGAGGCCGGTTGAGCTTCGGAGATGCCATTTCTTGCACTATCTTGAGCAATGAAGACCCCAAACCACTCATCTGACCTAAACAAGGTTGTAGGAGCATCACCGGCCATATGGGGAGGCAACCGGCCATCCACCGGCCACCAAAAAACATCACCGACCAAAAATTTGGCCGGCCGGCCAAAAATGTATCCGACCGGCCAAAAATGCCTGGTTCGGTGCAGTTTTGACTTTTCACCTTGGGTCTTTTAAAATAGGGTTTCAAACCCTATTTCCTTCATTTCTCTTAGCCGAAATTAGCCATCCTCTCTCTCTAAAGCATTTTCCTCTCTTCCTTTCTCCATTTTCTCGCGTTTCACGCCCGTTTCGTCGTTCGATTCGCGTATATCTTCGCGTTTCGAACATTTTCATCCGAATATTTCTTCATTTCGGTGCGTCCTTCACTATTTCCGCCTTTTGGGGTTTATTCCCCTCGAGTTTCTCTCAATCTTCCCACATTTTCCACACTCCAGCTTTTCCGGCCATTGTCCACCCTCCTGGGGTTGACTTTCGGTTGACTTTCCACATTTTCATCCGGTTTTCCTTCTTCCGGCTATTTTCTTATCATTTTGACATGGCTGATGACATTCCATAGGGTGGGACTCCCCCGGATCACGAGATGGATCCCGGGGCTGAGCTTCTCCCTTTGAGCGTTCGTCCCTTCGACCTGGCGACCTACCGGCCGGCGATTCATGTGCTACCCTCGGATGGACTCCGCCAGTTTCGAAGCTTCAATAGGGCGATGCATCTAGAGCTTCTACTACGTGAGCCTACCTCTCATCTTTCCTTCGGCGCTTCCGAGGTAACATTCTTTCCTCTGCTTTACTTTTTGCAATGTAGGTTATAAAACTGCCAACTGCCATAGCTGTTTATGTTCTTTAATTGTTTCAGGCTAGATACACTGATGTACACTGTACACCATAGTTGATCGCAAACGCGCTTGCAACTGATATCTGTTTGAGACTGACACATGCGCGCACACTGCACTAGCCTTGAACCACTTAAACACATGGCACATACCGTATTTCACTGCAAACTCACCGAAACCCGGTACCTGTTTGAATCTGAAAAACTTGCACGCATGCCACATTTGCACTGAACCACTCAAACATGTTGACACATCGCACGTTGTAGTTTACTGTGAACACACCGACACCTGGTATCTGTTTAAATCTGAAAAACTTGCACGCATGCTACATTTGCCTCAATTCTGCATGCCTTACAAAACCGGTATATTTAGCATTGCTTCGCCACTGCTTGTTTAAACACAGGGAGATTCTCATACCGTCCGCGGGTATGGGAATATTGCTGCTCGAGACTGGTATGTAGAGCTACTCGAGGCGGTTCGCCATATCATTGACCAGGCCGGCTTCGGCGCATTCTGCAGAGGACTATTCCGGCTCACTACGAGCAGGCCTCTCCTCGCTGCTCTAACGGAGACGTGGTGGGACACCACCGACTCGTTCCACCTATCTGCGACGAGAGACATGACGATGACTCCCTATGATTTCTCGATGCTTACAGGTATCAGGGTAGGAGGTGATCCAATCCCCTTCGATACCGATATGGACGAGTGGACCGCTGCTCAGGTCTATTTGCTTGGCGAGGTGCCGCCTCTCGCCCGCCTAGGCTTCGTCCGTTATTCCTGGTTTGAGGTGCAGTTCAGGGTCCAACCCGCATTGGTGAAGGAGGCTCCGATGACTAAGGAGGTTGTGGAGCAGTATGCCTGCGGCTTTCTGATCTTTCTACTGGGGATGACCATTTTTGCCGACCGGGCGAATACCGTGCCCCTCTGCTTGCTCAGCACTCTTGTGGATGTCACCCGGATCTTGGACTACGACTGGGGTGGCGCCGCTTTGGCCACACTCTATGGATACATAAGCTCAGCTTCCCGTGGCAGCGGACAGTTGCTCGGGGGCTACTGGCGTGCTTGGGAGGTACACTTCCTTTTTCTGCTTTACATTTTTGCTTTTCTATTTCTGTACTCTGTATTGTACTCTGTACCTTTGCATACTTGTAATCCGCTTTACTGCGGCTTTATATTGTACACGGCACACATACTACTGCTTAATCGACCTTGTAATCGCCACTTGTACACTCTGCACAATACACTATCTGCACTATACTCTGCACGATACACGGCTCTGTTATTTCTGCTTTATTCTGCATTCTGCTTTATCTGATAAACATACTGGCATTTGCTCTGCAGTTGTGGATCTACGCCTACTTTCCCAAGCTTGCCCCAGTGCCAGACGCGGAGACCCCTCTCGTCGTCCCGTTCTCGTGACGCTTCGACGGGAGGTGTGTGCGGAGGCCCCAGGAGACGTTTAGCTTCTTTCGCCGCTACTTCGACACCATCACTCCCGCAGAGATACGTTCAACTTTATAGTTTATTTAAGCTTCGCCTTTCACTGCATATTTTCAATAACAGTAGGTAACAAACTGTATTTCATTTTCAGATCACCTGGCAGCCTTGGGCTCCGTTGCCAGCGACTATTCGGGACCGATTTGCCGGTGCTGAAGAGACCTCGTGTTTCCAGATTCTGCTGGAGGGCCCGGTCTGTCGGGCTTGGTACCTGGGCGAGCGTTTCCTACGCCAGACCCTAGGGTTACCTGAGCAGATAGTCCTGGTTCACCCTTCGGAGCACATGAGGGATACCGAGAGACTCACCGCCGAGCAGATGGTCGAGTATACGATCGGCTGGGACACGATCCGTTTTAGAGGCATCGGCAACTATAGAGAGTACGTGGAGACATATATCATGCAGCCTCTGAGCGGTGGCCGTCGGATTGAGGGAGCGAGGCCTGCGGTACCAGCTAGAAGGCGGCGGAGCTGGGCGGGGCATCGAGGAGGGCCCGAGTCATGGCAGGTGAAGCTTCGAGAGGGCGGGTTGGTTGGCTGCTTGCCCACCTCGATGACATACAGAGGGCAGGGCAGGGCGACCTACCAGATCCCCTTTGCCCCTCCTCTAGCTGATCACGAGTTGGTCGGTGTCCCCGACTTGCCTCCGGTATGTATTACCGCATTTTGCATCTTGCATTATCATTTCATTTTATTTCATTTCCTTAATATTCCGCAGAATACTAATGCATCTGATACTTTTGCAGGCTTCTTCCGAGTATACCCGGCAGTCCTTGGAGTTGAATGCCTCCATGATGGGGATGTTGCAGCGGACCTTCGACCTTCTGTCCCTCTACAGTATTCTGGTATGTTCTTCTAACCACAGTCTCAAACCATACATAAACTGCTTGACATAATCTGGTGCACAACACAACACTCGACACACTAATCTCACAACATTCATACACTGTATTCATACACTGATTCACTGTTCACGGCATCCCCACACTATACTTATACACTGTATTCTGCACTGATTCACTGTTCACGGCATCCACACACTGTATTCTGCACTGATTCATTGCTCACAGTATACTGATGCATTTGCGATTTATGTTTTTCAACCCCCCTTCCAGATTTCCACCGTAGGAGGTGCTCCAGCTGGACCTTCCGTTCCTGTCTGAGGGAGAGATGAGGAGGGCAGAGTATTCCCCCGCACCAAGGCGGGGCGCACTCATGCTGGGAGTAGCTCCCGGGCGCCAGTTCCAGATGATGATGACGAGTCGTCCGAGGCGGAGACAGAGGCAGAGGCAGAGTCATCGGAGGAGGAGACTGGAGGCGGCACTGACTTGGGCTCTAATGACGATGCTGATGATGCTCCTGGACCTTCGTCCAGGAAGAGGACTAGGATAGACTGATAGCCCTGGAGCCATTTTTGACATTTGATACAGATTTTTGCTGTCTTTCTTCTTTTCTGCACTTTTCTTTTTGTTGGTAGCTAGGGTACCTTGTACTGCTGCAAGTAGATTTTGTTTCCAAAACTTATGTACTTGAAAAGATGATGAAATGAAACAAACTTTTATCTGAAAAAGTGTTTACTTCCGTATATTTCATATATTGCATTGCATCACACCATATTACACCTCAATGTCAATGAAATCGATTTGTTGTCTGAAAATTGAACACTTTCATTGTAATAATTAGATAACTAGCCAGTCAACAGTAAAACAACCCAAGCAAACCACAGTTTAACCTGATCACACAGCTTATACTCTGTTGGGGATCAGTCTGCATACAGCCTATAACACAATACTTGGTTCATTCTGCACACAGCAAATAACAGTCCAATCTGACAAGACGGGATACAAAGTTGAAATGGTTGAAGTTAAAACACACTCAGATGTCCTAAAATTTCCCTTTTCTTCTTTTGCTTCGCATAAAAGTAGAGAATGGCACAGCACCCTGAGCATAAGCGATTTTCGAAATTGAAAAAGGGTTTTTCAAACGGGGTATCGAGCCTACAACTGAACACAGCGGAAAAGACTCAACCAAAAGGTGCGCGACTTGGACACAACGAGACACGCTCCGAAAAGACTCAAAACGAAAGTTGAGGTAGACAAGACAAAAGACACGACACACGGACGTGTTTACAAAAACAAAAGACCTCAGATCACGAGGAGCCAGTTCCTTCGGGTATGATTCTCACCCTTTCTGATTTGTGATTCTCACATCACTCGGCTCTCAAGCTCGTTTTCTCACAAGACCCTTTTCCTCACTTTTCTCTTGACTTACACCTCTCTATTCTTTATTCTCTTATTTTTTATCCCTCCCCTGGGTGATTGATGGATGAATAGGAAATTATAGGTTTACGCCCAAGGCTTAGCTCATGGCTATATCTTTTGGCGACATTTAGTCGAGGTTCCGGATAGGGAAAGCTTCTTCCGGCAAATAGGGTGCCTTTCTGGCAAGTATGTTGACGGCAGGGGAAAGACAGAACACCTGACTCGACTGTGCCCTTAGTTCATCACTTTGACCATTTTTTTTTGTTTTCTTCCTAAAACAGTTTTGACCAAAATGAGAGTCGGATTAGCATACTTGTTCAATTTTTGATTTGAAAATCATGTAAGTCAGGCTGTGAGCACTGAAAATTTTCCTTTTTTGGGTCCAAGAAATGGTCCAGTTTTGGAAAATGAAATAGTTTTTCGAGAAAATAGTCAACCTCAGTAAAAATTTTCAAAAACTATTTTCGCAAACAGCCAATATTAAATGGGTATGAAACCTACCCTCGAGATGCGCAACCTCAGATCGGAGGCAATGAAAAACTGCCCCTTGCTTGAAAGGGGCGCGTGGTAATGGAAAGTTGCCCCTGGTTTAGACAGCAACTCAAGGCAACTTATGACAACGCACGGCAACGGATGGTAACGAAAAGTTGCCCCTTGTTTGGATGATGCCGCAGCATGCTGAAAATAGTCTTCACAAATGATGATCAAACTCTCGGATACGGAGAAGACGAAGACGGTCTGAACCAATATATGGACACAGTCACTGTGAAGCGTCGGTGGCTGGACTTCAGGAGGAAGTTGACTACGTAGTTCCGGTTGTCACAACCGAACTGTCAGATTTAAAAGAGGCAAAGGTGATCAATACCCATTATATGGACTAAGGCGCTATGAAAGTGTTGGGGCCTGGACTTCAGGATGAAGTTGCCTACGTATCCCAAACATGGGAATGAAGCCTTACGTAGTTCCGGTTAAGGTACACTTGGGTATTTTAACCTTCACTTTTTAGGCTCTAACTTTTGCCAAGGCGCCCGATGCGGGTTTTCGACCTTGCGAGCTTTTTTTTTTTCTTTTTCTTTTCTTCTCTTTTTTTTTTGCATATATTTTTTGCTTTTGTATATGTTTTTCTTGCTCTAACTTTTGCTTGGGTCGCCCTTCCGGGTTTTCAGCCCAACGAGCCTCTCAAAAGGTAAAAGTGTAACAAGTTCATGCCAAATGGTTTTGAAATTGAAGCCTTCTGTATCCAGGAGAGTGGCTGTTGTATTTGGTTTTTCGAGCATGTCTGACATTTTGCTACCCCTAGTTCGAGGGGTGCTTCTGATCTGGCCACACAGATCTCACATGGCGGTTGACCGTTGAACGTTCTGAATGGGTTCAAGGTTCGAAAACAAACGGATTGAATCTTGAGGCTGAGAGGGATCCTAGGCTGCATAATCTCAAGAGCGATTCCACACAGGGCTTCACAGGATCGCGCAAAACAGTTTGTTTTTTGAAAGTTTTTGAGAAAGCGACAAATCGCTCGCGCTGAAGATAGTGTGGAACTAGTCTGGGTCAAGCTAGGGTCCTTTTCAGTACTCACACTGACAGGCATGATTTCATTCATTAAAGGCTTAGCACGCCTCTCTTTCTCTCAAAATGATCAAAGTTTCACAAAACCCAAGGAATTCCTTCCTCTTCGTTTTTATCACCGCCGTGTTCAAAAAGAGTTTTTTTTTTTGAAAAACTTAGGTTAATGCAATGAGTTTGGCGCGCAGGAGAGTAGGCGAGATGTACTATCAGCCTATTTAAATCCTCTGGTATAACTGGCTCAAGACAGACAATAAGTAAGGGAACATGATAGCCGCAGCCGTTTCATTCAAAACTTCCAACTGCAACTGGCTCCTCAGCAGAGACAGACTCAAAAGAAAAAACAAAAGGGATAATTACAAAACAATGTTCGAGGCAACAACCCCGGAATCACCCGATATCCTATACAAAGAGGACCGACTTGCTACAACAAGACAGACCCTTGAGCCAAAGGGACTGACTCAAGACAATGAGACAGACTTAGAACAAAAGACCGACTCGATACCCATGCCGGAATTTACAAGACTATCATTCACAGATGCTCAAAAACGCGTGCCAAATGCCACATCCAAAATATACCAAGCGTCGCCCGTAGGTGGTTTACTTCCTGATTACATACTCGCTGTATTAGTGTCCTCAAAATCCAATAACTGGGTAGTAACGGACTTGGCTGAGGTGGGCGGGAGGATAACCTCGTTGTCAATCAAATCTTGCACCTCATGACGGAGGCGGAAACGATTATCGATAGCATGACTAGTTTGCTGGTGGTACGCGCAGTACTGAGCAGCATCATGTGTGGGAGGGAGATTCTTCAGGAGAGGCCTGGGCTCCAAGGGTTTAAGATGCCCTCTCTCGGCAAGGATTTGAAGTGCCTTAGACAATGGCATATAGAGAGCATGGAAGACCCTGTGCCCTCGGGGCAGGTACTTTGAGGCCTGAGCACTCTTGCTAGACGTGCTAGCGAAAGGGTCGGTAGGTGCCACCTTGGCCTTTTGATCTTTCCCAGGTGCAAAGTTGGAAGTGGAAGGAACTGTTCTGGCATGACGGGGCCTATCTCGGCTTTCTGACTGACTTGAACTACCCTCAGGTGGAGTGGGGAAAGCATCCTCCACAGCTTTTGTCACAACTGCAGATATCTGTTGCTTGTTCATCCCCTCAGCTTTCAAAGCCTCGACTGCCCACAGCAGTTGTTCGATAGGATCGGCATCCGCCTTCATTTTGTCCTTACCTCTGGTCTCAGCCTGATCGAGGGTTTGGGTTGATGCTGATACGTCATTGCCATAGCTGTACGCCATCTCTGGTTGGCTAAGTTCAATCACAATCCGCCCTAACAGCGGGGGCTCCTGGGGTACAAAACTCCCGGCATATGGTACGGTTGGCGGTGAAGCTGACATTCCGCAGGCGAGATCTGCCACGGACCTCTGGAGATCACCTATCATCCCCATTAGTTCAAATGTAGTAGGCTCGCGAGCCTGATATAATTGGGGGGCCCAGACCGGGTGTGCAACAGGCGACCTGGGAGGATGCGGCACATCAACATTGGTCTCACTTTGCAGAGTGATTTCTTGATCCAGTGCAGCTGTCATAACCACAATCTCCTCCGAATTCTGCGTCATCATTAAGTCCTGCCTCAGCAAAGGGGGAACACTAACTATTCTGGATCAACTCTTTGAACCCCCTAAAAGGGCAAACAAACAGCATTTCAGCCCAAACGGATCAAACACGGGTGTAGCTGAACAACTGTACTCTACTACTGATCACTGTTTCCCAGAATCACTGCATTACTGCCCCAATAACACTGAATCGGATACCCACAGATATAACTGATTCTCACAAATACTGATACTGGTGCCCTCAGGCCTGATACTCAAACTTGCAAATTGGTATATGCACTCCCTGTAGAGATACACTCTAAAAGCACATAGCAAGTAAATGAGAGCCAATACACCCCTATGTTGGGGTAGGGTTTCCCTGTCCTATTTTGTTAGGAGCTAGGGTTTCACTACGCACACAGCGGTTTCAAACAACCTATATTGGGTAGGCAACCTGTCCTAGTTTGGAATGGTCACTACGGATTCCGAATATGCACTAGGTCGAATGGTCAAAAAAGGGTGCCTCGGTAAAACTGGGGTTTGTGTTCCCATGCTGTCAGAGCCCATAACCGGTCAACCTTATGGACATGCCTTGACAAGACAAGCCTCCGGCAAACTGTTCAGGAATGGCAGATGGCAAACACGGTGTCCTAGGCGCACCAATGCACATGCAATGCAATGAGACACATAAATGAAATCAAAACAGGATATCACGAGTTCGAGTCAAGCTCTCTAAGTCCCCAGCAGAGTCGCCAGAAACTGTAGACGTCCCCGAACGCCCCGGGAGGATGAACTCCCGTTCCGTTCATTTTGCGGGTCTACTATAGTTCGGACTCAAATTGTTACGGTTCTTAATCTGAACCAAAGAGTCCAAATCCGGCAAATCGTTTTGAGAAAACAGATTTTTAGAAAAGAAGTGCCAAACATGGACTGCTTTGCCAGATACAGAGACGCCACCTAAATATTTTATTTTGGAAAATTTAGGAAACCCTGACTCGGTGCCAAAGGCCACGTGTCCGTCATCACCAAAGTTGCCTTGGCTCGAGAACTTGGGTACGATTGGGGAAGGTCAGCTATGAGCACCCCCTCTCGCCCGATCCGAAGATCGGCCTCTACTAACCATGATATCCGATTTTGAAAACGTTATGTGTTCTTATTCCGATTAATTAGCTAGAATTACTATGTGATGCGCACAGTAAAACAAGTATAGACTAGATCGCCTAATTTGGAACAAAGCATTGCATATCCGTTTGTTTGGAAACGTTTTGAAATTTGCTACTCACAAGTAGGCTTAAAACACGGATTTCAACGAGTTGTTCCAACTCAAACAATCTAACCTTCACCCACAGGCATTCAGGCAGTTATATCACATAAGCAGCTAGCCTCATGGTAATCATGCTATTATGGCAACACTCACACGCATGCGGTATGCTAAAGCATAAAAGCTCACCTAGTACTCCAAGCCAAAACAGAAACTAGTTAGTAATCAAGTGCATGATCCTAGTTCATGTTAAGATGGCTAATGCAACACATGGAGAATGCAACTTAGATAGGCTCGGCTAATCTACAATGACATGTGAAATGCTGCAACTAACACGTATTCAATTTGGAATTGAAATACAGATGCAGTTAGAATGATGCGCCGAGCCCGATGCATGCAAAATAGATGAATGAATGCAAACATGCTATCATACTGTATGCTGATTTAAATATGCCTTAGTCTACCATCATAAGCAGGTAAATAAAAGGGAAGAAAGACGTGGGATTGGAAGACATACACGCACTCACACACACTTATTACACAATTGCCCTCACTCGGAGGGTCCAAATAAATATTACAGTCCGAATAAATAATACTAAATTAATTATTACAAATTAAATATTACAAAACTCCTAATTAATTAACAAAATAAATGCAGAAGGGAAAAGGCCACAGCCCCGCCTTGGAATGCGCGAATGATGCATGCTTGAGTTCGTTTCGCCCAGAAAACCCGTACCATGCCACCGCTGCCTTTGTTTACATTGCCCTGCTTCTCTGAAGACTGCCAGAGCCTCAGGGTTTACTCTTTGGATGCTGAGAAACACCACCGGCTGAAGGAGAACACAACCGGCCATGTAGAATGGTCATCGGCCATGAATTTAATCCACCGGCCAAAAATGATAGCCGGTCGGCACTGTATTTAGCCGACCGGACAAAAATTCCTGCAAAATCTGGTTTGATAGCAGCAGAGGGCAATACTTGGCATGGTGATGCATTTCAAGCAATGTATGCACCAATCACACCCCATATCATGTTTATGACTCAAAGGGACATGAACCTTGGTTCTCGGACCACCAATCGCGCATTTCCATGCATGATGGCCCAAGAAGCCAAGTGTGCACATTTAATATGGAATGCAATGCACATGATCAAACAAAGGGGAACTCAACCTCCATCATAAGCAATTCAAGAGGCCAAGTATGCATGCTAATGCAATGCAACCTAAGCATGTTAGCTAGCATGCAATATGGAGATGCAAAGAAGCATACAAAACATGCAAGGCATGAGCCAATGCAACCAATAAGCATGCAAGGTACAATGTGGGTGTTTAAGCATGCGAGCAAGCATGTGACTTCATTCAATCATGTAAGTTCGAACATGCAACACCTCATCAATATGCTACAACATACAAGGAGTACATGCAACAAGCAAAGAGGTGGACTTAAACATGGTTTAGGCAGCCCTAACTAGGCCTAAAACAGTGGCCAAGGTGCTAAAAAATGAAGGACTAATAGGCACACAAACATGCATGCAAATGATCTCCAACACTTCAAGCATTAAAGAGCAATTCTCAAGCACACTCAAGAGGATGCAAACATGGACATATGGCATGCATTAAGCTCTAAAATTATGTTAAGATGGTGCCAAACCAAGCAAACAAGATAGGCTAAACATGCAACAATGGTCCAAAACTTAAGGCTAACAAGCCAAAATGCAAAAGAACTATACAATGCAAGCCTTGGTCGACCAAAAACAGCCAGGGGAAGACCTTAAGCATGTTAAAACAAGTACAAAAGCTTCACAAAGCTAGGCCTAGTACATGCTTGAATAAGGGTTAAAACCTAGATACATGTTAAGGCAACAAAATGGCATTACAAGGCATGTATGCTAAGCAAGCATGGGGTACCAAAACCATCTCAATACAATGCTATATTATGACAAAATAAGCATGAAAATCAGTTAAGGCATGGCTAACACACACTTAAACTAGGTGCTCCCTCAAGAGGTGAAAATGGCCCTTTTCAAGGACATCAAGGAGAGGGGGTGGCCCTCTCCTTCCTAGGACCTCAAGGCACCATCCTCACCTCTGAAATCCCTCAAGACTTCAGTGGTGAGGAGGCCCAAACACTATGGTCCCGAAGCTCACACAAAATGGCACAAAACAAGGGCCAAACAAGGCTTAAGAGGGGTCAAACAACCTCAAACCACAAAACACTCTAACAAACTATTTAGAGGCCTTAAAAATAGAACTTTTATGTGTTATATGCAAAGCCAAAAAATAATTTCAAGATAGGTAGAAAAGCTTTTCAAAAATGGGGAATAAAGGGATAAACTTCTTACCCTTGAAGACCCTCTTAAACAATGGAGCTCCAGCAGCTTTTTTAGGTTGAAACCAGCTCCAAAACTCTAAAACAACCCTCAAAGGCCTCAGCTCCAAGAGATGGTGTGATGGTGGGTGTTTGTGAGCAAAAATGAGACAAAACACACACTAGAGAGAGATATAGAGATAGGATATAAACCAAACCCTAACCCTAGAACTCAAACCCTAAAAATGGCTGTCTAAAATATCTAACTTTTTGTTCAACCCTAAAAAAGGAGGGAAAGCTCCTCTTTATAAAGCTTTTTGTCTTGTACGCTTACAAGACAAGCTTCTAAAGAGAGATCCCTCCATACACGTGTATGGAGGGAGCCAAATGCATGCTAGCTGTGAGAAAATATCTGCAAAAGTAGATGCACAGTAGTCGGCCGACCAAAAATGCAATTGACCAAAAAAAGATAGCCGGCCGGCCATCTATAGTGCCAGCCGGCCAAACATTTGGCCGGTGGCCACAAAACACAGCTGGTGGCCTTAAACCCTGGCCGTTGATGGGTGGGGATGGTCTACAAGCCCTACCCTGCCTCTCAAAGGCAAAACACAAGTGTTTGGTGCAAAACCAGACACAAAACAGTCGAGTCGAGGGATCCTGAGGCGAGGCGCGTAGTCGAAACCTCCAGGAACTCAAGACGAACACAAACATGGGTGATCACCGAGTGTTCAAGCGGTAACGTCCAAGTCTTGAGGACGGTCAAAAATGGGGTGGCTATAAGTGCAAGATTGGGCACAACCTAAGAGTGTTTTTGAGATCCGCAGTTTTTTGGGATTAGCTGGGTATTATCGTCGATTTGTGAAAAATTTTTCCAGGCTAGCTTCGCCATTGACTAGATTGACGCGGAAAGGGGTCAAATTTGTATGGAGTGAGACTTGTGAAAAGTCGTTCCAAGAGTTGAAAGTTAGACTTACCACTGCTCCGATTTTGATTATTCCGGAGAGAGGTTTAGGTTATGCGGTTTATTGTGATGCCTCACGAGAGGATTTGGGTTGTGTGTTGATGTAAGAGGGGAAAGTGGTAGCCTATGACTCACGTCAGTTGAAAATACACGAGAGGAATTACCCTACACATGACCTAGAACTAACAGCAGTAATTTTTGCCTTGAAGATTTAGAGGCACTACCTTTATGGTGAGAGATTCGAGGTGTTCTCGGATCATAAGAGTCTGAAGTATCTATTTACACAGAAAGACTTGAACTTGAGGCATAGGAGGTGGATGGAGTTTATTGAGGATTACGACTTTGATTTACACTATCATCTGGGGAAGGCCAATGTTGTGGCCGATGCCCTTAGTAGGAAATCGATTAGTGATGTAGCTTGTATAGCCATCCGGGAGTGGGAGATGTTGGGTGCACTTGGCGAGTTTGACTTGCTTCTGGGCGAATCTGTTGAGGCTGCGGCCTTGTTTTCTGTAGTTGCGCAGCCTACGCTTGTGAGTCGAGTGTTAGAGGCACAGAGAGGTGACCTTGAGGTAGAATCCTTCCGGGAAAAGATCTCCATTGGGAAGGTTGAGAAGGGTTTGTCAGTGTATCCTGACCTGAGTGTAAGATACCGAGACCGTTTGTTCGTGCCGGAGTCTTGCTGATAGGAGGTACTCCGAGAGTTTCACCATTCACGCCTTGCAGTGCATCTGGGAGGCACTAAGATGTATCGTGATTTGGGTCACCAGTTTTAGTGGCTGGGTATGAAGAAAGATGTGGCAGTTTTTGTGTCTAAGTGCCTTACTTGTTAGCAAGTGAAGGCCGAACATCAGAGGCCAGCGGGTTTGTTACAACCCTTGCCTATTGCCGAGTGAAAATGGGAGCACATCACTATGGACTTCATTGTAGGTCTTCCGAGGACTCAGCGGGGTAGTGATGCTATTTGGGTAGTTGTAGACCGGTTGACTAAGTCGGCGCACTTCATCCCTATGCGCGTGAGAAATTCGGTAGATCATCTTGCCAACTTGTATGTTCGGGACATAGTGAGGTTGCACTGGGTCCCAGTGTCGATCGTCTCAGATAGAGATCTACGTTTTACTACTAGGTTGTGGCAGAGTTTGCAGAGTGCCTTGGGTACTAGGTTGACCTTTAGCACGGCTTATCATCCTCAGACTGACGGGCAGTCCGAGCGTACTATTCAGATCCTTGAGGATATGCTTCGAGGTTGTGTCCTTGACTTTAGTGGGTCGTGGGAGAGGCACTTGCCCTTGGTGGAGTTTGCCTACAACAACAGTTTCCAATCCAGTATTGGTATGGCACCGTTTGAGGCCTTATATGGCGGACCTTGTAGGTCTCCAGTGTGTTTGGCCAAGGTGGGTGATGCACCTTTGTTGGGCCAGGAGTTAGTGAGGGAAACGACGGAGAAAGTTCAGCTTATCCGTAGGAGGCTTATTATAGCCCAGAGTCGCCAAAAGAGTTATGCCGACCGTAGGAGAAGGCCTTTGGCATTTGAGGCGGTGATCATGTCTTTCTGAAAATATCACCTAGGTGGGGTTTGATGAGATTTGAGAAGAGTGGGAAGTTGTCCCCTCGGTTTATTGGCCCTTTCGAGATCCGTGAGAGGATTGGCGAGGTTGCCTACCGTTTAGCTTTGCCGCCACAATTATCTGGAGTTCATGACGTGTTTCATGTTAGTATGCTTCGGAAGTACGAGCCGGATCCATCGCAAGTATTGGATTGGACCGACTTAGAGGTTGATGAGGATGCCTCGCATGAGGAAAGACCGGTTCGGGTCTTGGATAGGCAGGATCAAGTCTTGCGAGGCAAGACCATTCCCTTGGTAAAAGTTTTGTGGAAACATCACGGAGTGGAGGAAGCCACTTGGGAACGTGAGTTGGAGGTCCAAGAGAAATATCCGGGTCTATTTGTGGATGTTTGAGCATATGTTGTATATTTTGTTGTATTGATAAACCTTAAGAGCATTGTATATGTCTTGAGTTGTAAAACATTATATATGTTTGGTTTATGGAAATATTGTGGAGGTATTATGAATTATGCCTTGAGAATGGAAGTTTATTTTAACATTGTGTATGCTAAGTATGTTATAGAAATGCAAATATGTTGTTGGCATTGGTTATATAATTGAATTTTGGACTATATGTTGAAATTGGTAAATTTCAAATGAATGCATGTTGATAATGCACGTTGGAAGTTGTATATTGTGAAATGCCTCTTGAATAGAGATGGGATGAACGGTAATGGTCAAGATGTGGAATGTTGAACTATGATGTTATTGAGAATTGAGAAAAACTTGTTTTTGAAAAACTTGTACCTAATTTCGAGGATGAAATTCTTTAAGGGGAGGAGATTATAACGACCCTGGTTTTCCTCCCATTGATTAGTGTAATCTGGACTTGGTTCCATGGATGTTGGTTGTTGTATATATCTTGTTTCTGTTCTTCAATACTTTGTATTTGAGTTATAGGATGTTTTGGACAGGTTTATTACAGGTTGGGTGTGATTGGGAGCAAATGGTTGCTGCTTAGAATTTTGGTTCTTCGCTTGAGCGAGCCTTTTGTCGCTCTAGCGAGATCCTTGTTTTAGATCCTTCACTCGAGCCAGGGTTCCTTTGCTCGAGCGAGAGTTGGGTGATGTGTTTGGTGGCTCGAGTGAAAAGTCTTGCGTTCGAGCTTGCGTCTGCGTTTGGTTCTAGACCTGAGAGTTACATTTCTTGGCTCGAGCGAGCTTTCCTTCGCTCGAGCGAGTGAGGTCTATGTTTTGGGTTTCTTCGCTTGAGCGAGCATTCTGTCGCTCGAGAGTGCTTCTGGGTTGCAGACCTGAAGGTTTGGATTGTTGGCTCGAGTGAGACTTTCTACACTCGAGCGAGTCTTCTTTGTGTCTGGTTGCTTGAGCGACCACTTCTTCGCTTGAGCGAGCCTGTGTTATATCAGTAGACAGCAGCAGGTAAACGCTTCACTTTTTCATCCTCATTTTCTTTCAAACCCTAGATCCGAGCTCTCTCTCTCTACACACCTTCTCTCTAGGGATTCATCTATTTTTAGTGTGTTTTTACCCTAGCTCCTTTGTAAGAAAGATAGAGGGTTGTGTGGGCTACATTTTAATTTGAAAATTTGTAGATTTGGAGCACTTTGAATTTTCACCATCTTCTCCATTTGAGCTCTTCATTTCGAGGTAGGGATACCCTACTCCATCTTATGAGTTTTGTCTTTAATTTTGGCAATTTTGATTAGTTGGTGATGTTGGGTAATTTTGGAAAAAGTTAGGGTTGTTGTGTAATTTAAAAAAGAGGGGTTTTCAAATATTAAAAACCCATATGTATGTAAGACTTGGAAAATGGCATTATTAGTGTCAAATTGAGAAAATTGAACCTTAGGGTTGATTTTTGGTACAGGGGGAGAATGCCGTAGTTATTGTGATAAATTAATTAGTATAATTAATTTGGGAAGACATGAAATTGAGTTGAAATCCATGAAATTGGAAAATTTTGGGATTGAATGGTGTAGTTGGATTAATTTATCACTCACCTATGTAAATGATGAATTATATCTGTTGATGCATTTATCTTCTGTTTAGAACTAACTGCTTTGGGTTATCGGTGGATAGTCTTGATTGTTGTAGATACTGTATGTTGATTAGGAAAAACTGAAACTAATCACATTGAATTTGTCATTGAATATGACGGTTGGAACAATACAGCAAATAGGTGTATTGATTACTTATTGTATATGATAAGTGTTTTATTACATTGTATATGCATATTATTTGGGAGGAGATAGGAGATGTACTCCATGGTTTGAGGGAAGATAGGGGATGGACTCTCAAACCCTTTTTGGGAGGAGATAGGGGATGGACTCCATTAATACAGCAAATATGTGTATTAAATTGAAGTATTGATACATCAAATCTGTGTATCATTTGTGAAGTATGGAAGTGTTTTTATATGATAATGATGCATCAAATATGTGTATCTATTGTGGAATATGGAAGTGTTGGTATATGAGTTATAGTCTCATTGAATTGCTTGGCCAGGTTCTGAGCCATGTATATGAAATGATTTGGATAAGTAAAGAAAAGTGGATTGTAACATGGACATAATTGTCATGGGACTGTACTGTGATATAACTGGTTTATAAGTGTTAATCATCTATCAAATGCTATTGTTTTAGTCATTACTTGTATTTGGTTTAGCATCTCTCTACTGGGCTGTGGCTCACCCTATATGGGATATCATTTTCAGGTACAGATGGTATGCCACCTCCAATGACGTAGCTTGGGAGGCTAGAGGCTAAAAGACTTTTTGTGATATCTTTTATGTATTACATGTAAATTCAAGCCAATGACTTAATGTGTTTTGAGTTAGGACTCTCTTTTTGTGTAACCAAGTGTTGGCTTGGAAAGTTGTAAGCCCGTTGGATATTTACTTTTATTGTCAACATGTAATACATTTGTAAGGAATACTCTGATGAATGGAATTAAGTTTTGTTTACTTATGTCTATGCATGTCAATAAATGTGGGTTTCTATGTATTATTTTGAGGGCGTTACAAGCAAGGGAGGTTTAAAGTTACATGAATAAATTTGTGATAAATTAAATAATAATAAATAAATTGTGATAAAATTGTGAGACTTAAATTTTAAATTTCAATTTTTTTTTGTTTTCATAATTTGCATAAAAATTTAACTGTGATAAAATTTTGCATCCTTTATTAAATTATAAAATAAAATTTTAAATTTAAATTCTTCTTCAAAATATATTACTACAATTAGAATGAGATCAATATTCACATGTGTCATAATAATGTGTCATAATATTATTGGTCTAAATATAATTTGTTTTAAATACACGTGTTCAAATTATTAATCGCTATTATTTTTTTTTCTTTTCTTTTTTTTTTAAATTTTATAAAAAAAATTATATCCTTCTAAACTATAAGGACTTGAACAATAATATTTTTTAATATAATTTTTTTTTTAACAAAAGAACAAAATATAACTTTTTTAGTACTTACCAAACATGGTGGATTTTGTTAATTTTTTTTTAAATTTCAATTGTCAATTAAAGAAATTAAAATAAAGAATAAGAATATCTTTGCTCAAATTGTTAAAAAGTTAGTTTTGCTAAAATAAATTAGAAAGAAACGTTGATTTTTTTAGTTTGTTAAACTTTTTTATTTTTTTTTAAAAAAAGGGTTATAGGTGATAATTTATTATTCATCTAGAATTATTTTCAGATTAAATGAAAATATCATATTTAAATTTTAAATTTCTTACCTTTTTTTATTCAAATACTTTTATTTTGTAAGAAATTTGTTTTTATTCTATTTAATATTTTATTAAATCAAAAATAATTTCAAAAAAATCATATATAAATTATTTATGCCATTATAAAAAGTAAATTTTTTTAATATCAACTTAGTGGTAGTTTGGCGAGTGCTAAATAAGTATACTTTTTTTACTTTTTCTAAAAATATGTATAAAAAAATAGAGATCTGATGTGACCAAAAAATAGATAATTAAGTATATTTTTTTACTTTTTATGAAAAAATATGTAGAAAAGTAGAGATGTGATGTGACCCAAAAAAAATAAAAAGTATATATATATATCTATATAATAAGGGAGAAGTGTCACGTACCCATGGTGCAACTAGCCAAAACCACAATCCACACAGGCCAATCTACCCAAAAAAAAATACAAAAACAAATAACACGGGCCAACAACAATCACAAGTGAAAAATGAATTACGTATGAATAAATGAAAATACAAAATAAAATAATGAAAAAGAAAATAAAAATAAAGTCATACATCCAAAATCTTGATCAAAAACAACAAAAAAATAGTTCAAAAAAATACTAAAAAATGAACAAAAAAAATAAACTAAATGAAAAAGAAATAAAAAATATGAAAAAAAAAAGAAAGAAAAAAAAAAAAAAAGATAAAAAAAAAAAATCCAAAATCAAAATAAGTCATCACCTACACATATATATAGAGGAGAGACCTAAAAACACTGAATGATAATACTAATAATAAAGGTTTGCAATATATGATATAATGCATTTCAAAAAAAAACATAATAATCAAAAACAAAAAATAAACAAAAACAAAAAAATCAAAAAAAAACAAATAATCAAAATCAAAACGAGCAATCATCAAAATCATCAATTATCAAAAAAAATTCATCTCATAAAAATAATATTAAAAAAACATAATCAAAAAACACAACAAAAAACAAAACATAAGTAAAACAACAAAAAAAACGTAAAAACAACATTGAAAACATCACATTACAAGATTGTTGTGGTGTCGTTTTGTCGAACACAAATGGAAAGAAAGATCCGAGTCCTTCAAACTTCCCCATATGGGCCCTACTTACTTTTAGTTTTTTTCTTTTCTTTTTTTCTATACATAACTAAATTCAAAGAAGGAGGCATATACATGAGTTTTCCTTTAGCCATTATGATCTTCTTTTTTTGACAATGATTCCTAAAAGTTTAGAGTGTTCCTTGAAGGGGAGGAACTTTTTCAAGAAAGGATTGTTTCTTCCTTTTTCAGAGTTTTCACTTAGTTTCCGAGTAATTTTTAGTAAACTTTTTTTTTACACTTTTATAGTCCAGTTTTTTAGACTTTTTACACTTAGTTTTTGGACTTTTTATTAGAAGTTTTAAGTTTATAGTTACTTACACTTACTACTTTTACATAGACTAGTCCTGAAAGTTTATAGTCCTCATTTTATTTTAGTAGGGACGAAGGACTTGAGGAACTTAAAGACAAGATGAAAAATCAAGAAGTTTATAGTCATCCTTAGAAATACATAAGCACTAGTTTTTCAAAGAGGACTAAAACCAAAAAAAAACAGCTCAGGCTAACATTAACACAAACACATCATTAACAAAATAATTCATGAAAAACAAAATCAAAAAATCAAAAAAAATTTTAAAAAACAAAAAACATTTCAACAAAGCTTCAACTTTTACAAGCATTTTCAAATCTCACCACTCAAATCACAACTCATCACACTCAAAAAAACACAAATCAAACAACAATCAAAATCACATCATAAATACACCACATTCAATCACATTTTACAAAATGCTAAGCAAAGTCTTCAAAAAATCAATAAAGAAACAAACATGCTAAGTCAGTCCATCGAAATCCGGTCCACCCAGTCCTCCTCATCAAGGATCTCCTAGGGTCCCGAGCATAACAGCTAAAGTCGGAAAAGAAGAACAGAACAAGAAAGAACAGAACAAGAATGAACAAGACAATCAACATCATGCATTTGCATGTTAGAACCTTACTATTCAAATTCATCAGAAAAAAACAGTGAGAAAGAAGAACAGGCACCCAATCACAAACACAAACACACAACAAAACACAAAACATAACATGGTTCAAATAAAAAATTCTAAGATCAAACTTGAACAAAGCACTTCCAAATCCATGCATAAATTCACAAACCAAAACAAATCCAAAACCATCATACAAAACAAAACACAAAACAATATGCAAAAAATCATATAATAAAAAGAAAAAAAGAGAAGAAGAAAATCAATCAAGAATCAAAGCAAAAAAAAGCTCTCTCCTCTCTCTCCAATCTCTCTCCTCTCTCTTCTCCTCTTCTCTCTCTCTCTCTCTCTCTCTTCTATGAATTTGAAGATAAAAAAAGATTTTTGTTCTCTTATACATCCAGGCCTTTGTACCCAACCTTAGGACGTGGCATGGGTTGGTTTGGTTGGTTTCAAAGGGTGAAAGACACAAAGAGTCTCGACAACGACACAGCACACAAGCACAACGGCAACACAAAAACAAAACAAAGACAAGAGCTAAAAACAAAAAAAAAAAGGCAGATAACAAGGACAGAGGGGAGGAGGTCGGGAGACTACCACTGGCACCAGTGCACCACGTGTGCACACACACCTACACCACACACACCACCCACCACAACAACACAAAAAACAATCACCTTCTAAACTCTAAGCACATCGGCCCGCCCACATCATCTCAGCAAACATGACATGAAAGGTGAAGAGGAGAAAAAGGGTCAAAAAGGTTCCCCAAAATCCAAAAAAAAAAGGTAAAAAGGCTAAGCTAAGCTTAATGCTCGGCTATACATCAACAAGGTACAAAGCAAGCAAAGCAAGCAAAACACAACAAAAAGACAGAGCAAAATAACAAGGTTTATAATCATGGCAAGAGAAGGTCATACAAAGATGTACGTAAGCATGACTAAATCAAGATGAGGGTTGTTTTTGAAAATGTATAAAATGTATGTGAGATACATTTTGATCCAATGGCTGAGATTAATTCCAAGTTTATATCAACGGTTCAGATCAATGGATCTCCCGCCTAAAGACTTCTCTCCCTAAAAGCATCGTTGTTGCCTTCCCACCTACCATATCTGCCTCCTCCATTCCCTCTCTCTCTCTCTCTCTCTCTCTCTCCCCCTCTCCCTCTCCCTCTCCCTCTCCATTCTTCTTCTTCTTGAATACTTCTTCTCATCTCTCGTCTCTTGCGATGACCACCGCTGTCGCGACACCGACGACCACCGACCACCTCTCATTTCCCTCGCTCGAGACCCAAACCGGAACCCTTTATTCCTGTCCTCCTCTCTCTCTCCCAGCCATAACCTTAATCCCTTAATCTCCCGCTCTCTCATCCCCCTTCATCACTTTAGGGCTTTATTCCTGTACTCTGTTTTTTACTTGCATTTTGCTCATTTTGCCCTCTCTCTCTCTCCCTCATCCCCCTTCATCATTTTTTGTTGTGGGTTTTAGTATAACTTGGTTCGATTCATAAAGTTGGTTCAGAAAGCATTGATATATGATCTTCTTCTTCTGGTGATTAGGGCCATTCCTGTGTATTTTAAAGTTTTAATCTATATATATATTTGATGAGTTTTTAAGAATGGATTTTTGAGATTCAAGTTTTTTTTTTAATGTTTGATTTTATTTTGCTTTTTTGTTTTTAGGGGTTTTCCTGTTTGGTTAAAGTATGTTCCAGGTCTCTCTCTCTCTCTCTCTCAAGATTAATCTAAAAAATTGTCCAAATGATGAAGGATGAGAAGTTGTTTGAGTCTCAAGGTGGTCCTATCATCATCTCCCATGTGTGGCTTTTTGTGTTTCTTTGCCTCTTTTTCCATAATAAAGTTTATTTTTTTTGTATATCATGCGATGGTTACCTGAATGCAGTGGTTATCTGAATTTGTATATCATAAAGTTTCTTTGCCTCTTTTGAAATGTATAATAGCTTCGATAAAGCCGTTATATTTTCATACATATTATTGCTTATCAGGGGATGATTTCAATGTTTTTTTGTGAAGTAGATTGTTAAATTGATTATTAGGGGAAGATTTCAATAATTGATTTTGGTTATTAATTTGATAGAACCTTTTGTAGGTCTCATGAGGAAATGTCTCTGAAGATGATAATAACAGCTTTTGGCATTTGAGTTCTACTTGGCTTTTAGAAAATCTTGCATTGATTAGTTTTGAGCATAACTAAAAATAATACACAAGTTTATTAGTAGCATAATCATTAGACAAATTTTAGTGACTATTTGAAATTTTTTCCTCTATTTTTTTTTTATAAAAAATATTACTGCAATTAACATTACTTCAATTAGTTGGAGAAGTGCCCAAAATTAATAACAAGAAAGATGTCAATGCAAAGATGCACAGCTGCTGAACAGGTAACAATATGACTTACCCAGTGCTTATGATCATACTCATGACAGGAAGAATTTACCAGTTAGAAACAAGTGCACTCACAATTTAGTGGTGAATTGTCACTAAATCAGGAATTACCTTTGATATGTGCTTGATTTAGCACTTCCTGATGTAATTTGACATAACTAAAAGCCTCATTTTCTTGATATATTATAAAATAAAACCAACAGCCTCCATTGAAAAGTGCAATACAAATTCAACTAAAAAAACCCACATTCATGAGATAGCCAAGAGGTATATCATACAAATGATTGTGATCACGATATTTCTTCTGGAAACGTACATTGCATAAAGTTCTTATATTGTTTGTCACCATATAAAAATTAGCAGAGTCTCACTATGAGCTATTATCTTAACCTAATGAAACAGTTTCATCACTTCCAAGCAGGATATAAGCTCAAGGTGTTGAATACATTTAATAAATCCAGGATATAAGCTCAATTAAATGGAGATTATGTGAAGAGAGGCCTGATCTTTGGTGAGATATATCCAATAATTCTACCAATTTCTCTTTCTAAAATCTGAAGGCATTACTGCTGAGATTAAACACTATCCCACTAGCGACACTTTAACTTTTAAATGTAAACATATTCATTCTAAAATTTACCCCAAAAAAAATAAAAAATAAAGACAACATATTTCAGAATCTCGACATCACCTCCACAATACATTGCCCAAAATTAAGAATTTTGGGCGTGAAGCAGCTCTCAACACCTGCACAATGAGGAGAGACTCATTTAACCCTTTCTAGGTGTAACTTAATGTAAGTTACATAAACTCAGACGACTGCAACACAAGATTATGGCCAAGCATAGAATATAGTGAACTCTGCTGTACAAGTTTAGAAAATTCTAGACCAACCTTAAGCCAAGTTTTTGCAATCCTTCATAAAGACGACACTGATAAGCCAAGTTTATACATTTGAAGTGTTGTTGGCATGGATAATAAATAGTTAATTATCATTTTAGATTTATTTTTTAATTTTTAAATTTTTTTCCAGGTGTGATTTTGTAATTTTAGATTATGATTTGGTTTATATATTTTTGTAATTTTTTTTCAGGTGTTATTTTTTTCCTGGTGGTATGGGCATTCAAGTTTCTTTTAATGAACTAATTATTGGCAGAGCTTTGTTAGGAAAAGAAATTATGTTTCTATGTTACTTTTGTTAGATTGATTTTTTTTTTCCTGTCATTTTGTTTGCTCTTTCTCTCTCAATTTCACATAATGCAGCTATTTGTTCTGGATAGTAAGTTTCATTTGCCGGTAGGATAGAGTCATGGATGCTAATGTTAGAACCTGTTCTTGGTTCTCTTAGCATGCAAATTGATCATTCAGAAGCAACATATTATTGTCCCAACTTCAAATTTTTAATTAAAATTTTCATTTTTTGTTTTTTATGGGTATACAATCAATTGCACTAAATCTGTCTCTAATATGATTAAATTAATCAAATCACATGTATAAATACTTTTATTTGACAAAATCCACAAATATTTGGGAAAGTCTATAGTACATTTTTTACAAAAAATTGTACGGTACATACAAAATCAATGGTTAGGATTGAGCCACATCATTAAAAGTGACCTGCTAAATAGGTCACTTTTTATAGTTATGAGTTAAAATCATATTTCTTCATAACTATAATCAAATTGATCATAACTTAGCTATAACTACATCTCATAACCAACACCATTTTGTTCATAACTAATATCACATATTTCATAACCACATCTCATAACCAATACCATTTTGTTCATAACTAATATCACATATTTCATAATCATAATCACATATCTCATAACCAATACCACTTTGATCATAACAAATGTCACATATCTCATAACTATTGATCACATATTTCATAACTACTATCCACATACATCATAACCACATCTCATACCTAATCCCTTTGAGTCATAACCAACATCACATATCTCATAACCACTAGTCACATATCTCGTAACCAACACCTTTTTGTCATAACCAATATCACATATCTTATAACCACTAATCACATATCTCATAACTACTACCCACATACATCATAACCACATTTCATAACCAATCCCTTTGAGTTATAACCAACATCACATATCTCATAACCACTAGTCACATATCTCGTAACCAACACCTTTTTGTCATAACCAATATCACATATCTCATAACCACTAATCACATATCTTATAATTAACACCTTTTTGCTCATAACCACATCACTTTGATCATAACCAACATCACATATCTCATAACTACTAGTCACATATGTAATAACCAACATTACATATTTCACAATCACTAGTCACATAACCAATATCTCATAACTCATAACCATTAATACATATAGCGTAACCACACCTTTTGACACCACTTTGCTCATAACCATTACCCACATATCTCATAACCACTAACACATATAGCATAACCAAATACCCTTTGACACCACTTTGCTCATAACCATTACTCACATATCTCATAACCACTCATAACCATTACCCACATATTTCATAACCACTAACACATATAGCATAACCAAATACCCTTTGACACCACTTTGCTCATAACCATTACTCTCATATCTCATAACCACTCATAACCATTACCCACATATCTCATAACCACTAACACATATAGCATAACCAAATACCCTTTGACACCACTTTGCTCATAGCCATTACCCACATTTCTCATAACCACTCATAACCATTACCCACATATCTCATAACCACTAACACATATAGTATAATCAAACACCCTTTGACACCACTTTGCTCATAACCATTACCCATATATCTCATAACCACTCATAACCACTCTCTCCTTTTTTTTTTTTCCATTCCCGTTCTGTAACCCCCCAACCCAAACAAAAAATCCTCAATCTCAAACCACCCCGCCCAAAACCAAAAATCCCTAATCTCTTCTTACCCCCCTCTCTATCTCTTTTCACTCATTTTTCATCTTCCTCTCTTTCTTCTCTTTCTCTCTTTTACTCATCACTCTTCTCTGTCTGTCTGTTTGTCTGTCTGTCTATTTATTTGTCTCTCACTCATCTATCTCTTCTCTCATCTCTTTTCTCTCTCTGTCTTTTTCGTTCATCTCTCTTTTCTCTATCTCTTTCGTTCATATCTATTCTCTCTCTGTCTCTTTTTCTATCTCTCACTCTCTATCTTTTTCTCTCTTTGTCTCTCTCTTCTCTTTCTCTCTCTAACTCATTACTCTTCTCTGTCTGTCTATCTGTCTCTCTCTTTCTCTATTTGTCTCTCGCTTATCTGTCTTCTCTATATCTCTCTTATCTGTCTTCTGTCTCTGCCTCTCTCACTCAACTCTCTTCTCTTTATCTCTCTGTCCCTCATCTCTCTTCTCTCTATCTCTCTCATCTCTTTTCTTTTTATGTCTCTCTCGTTCATTTCTATATATCTCTCTCGCTCATTTTTCTTCTCTCTCTATGTCTTTCTCTCGTTCATTTCTTTTTGTTTTCTTTCTCTCTCTTTTTGTCTATCTCTTGTTCATCTCTTGTTTCTCTCTATTTCTCTCTCTTTCTCTTTCTCTCTCTGTCTCTCACTCTCTTTCACTCATCACTCTTCTCTCTCTCTTTTTCTCTCTATCTATCTGTCTATTTGTCTCTCCCTCATTGTGTTTGCCTTGCTTACTCCCCTCTTCCTTCTTCTTTATTTACCAAGCTATCTTT
This sequence comes from Camellia lanceoleosa, assembly GCA_025200525.1. Lineage (NCBI taxonomy): Eukaryota > Viridiplantae > Streptophyta > Magnoliopsida > Ericales > Theaceae > Camellia > Camellia lanceoleosa. Next base: position 139,897,898 of record CM045770.1, read on the forward strand.
CGATTTATCGAAACACTACAAGAAAATACACTTTTAGTGACCACTTTGTCTTTCTATCGCTCATCACTCTGTCTCTGTCTCTATCTCTCTTCTCTATCTGTCTCTCACTCATTTTCATTTTACCATTTAATTTTATTAACATTATGAATTCAATGATATATAAAAAGATTTAAATAATTTAATATACATTCAAGAAAATAATAGTTTATATTTATTGGATTAAGTGACCGGACTTGGAATTTGAACTTTTTTAGGATCGGGTTTAAGATGGTTAGATTAGTCTCGATGTCAGATTGAGTTTGGGATGACACATATCCTAACTATTCCTCTTTTTCTTTTCTTGTTCTATTTTATTTCCCTCGATTTGTTGTAGTTGTGCCTCAGCTTTCTCTATTTCTCACTCAGACTCCTCTGTTTTGCTCAGATTATCGAATGATCAACATTGGTAGTTTTTTCTCGCTGGATTCTTGCTCTCTCAACCTCGATCACCTCTCTCTACAATAGGATCCTTGAGCTTGTCATTACTCTCTCTGTCTGTTTCAATCTTATTGTGGTTGATGTTACAAAACTTTGTGACTTAATTACAATATTTGTGATTTTTAATAATTTTGAACAATCTTGTTACGCCAATTAGTGATATCATTACGTATTTTGTGTTTTATGTTACGAAATTTTGTGACTTGATTGCGATATTTCTGATTTCTAAAAATTTTAAATATTTTTGTTACACTAATTGGTGATGTGGTTATACATTTTGTGGCTGATGACTATAATACACAAAAATAGACAATGATTTATATTAAAAAAAAATAAAAATTAAGATTTAAATTGATAAATAAAAAATTAATAATTTATTTTATTATAATACTCAAATCATGATTTATATTTTATTTTTTTATTTTTTTATAATTGTTGATAGTAAAAAACTTTATCAAATTTATCATAGTTTTCCCTCCAAATAATTTTTGTCAAAAAAATTGGAACAAACCCTCGAAATTTTGTCCAAACCAAAATTCCCTCCTATTTTTTTTTTTGACAAACCCCTGGACCTTTTCTTCAGCCCTAACATTTGGAGAAATTACTCTCTCTCTCTCTCTCTCTCTCTCCAATCGTCGCCGCTGTCCATTGCCACAACCATCACCACATCCAAGTAAGTCCTACACCTTTCTCTCATATTCTGTTTTATTTCGGACAACTGATTTTAACTCTCTAAGTGTCACTCTCTGTCATTACACTTCCTGCCATCGTCTCCACCACCTTTGTCTCCACCGTCATCTCCAAATTAAACAACCTATTGGATAACACGCCTAACCCCCTGCAGCGACGATGAAACCCTAGATGTATTCGAGCTCGATTACAAACTGGTTTGTATGTAGTTTATAATTACCCAAAGCCCTTACTTTTACTGTATTATCTTCGATTTGTTTGTGCTAAGAGGAAATTTTCAAATTTAGGGTTTTCAAGTAGAGGATATGGAATTTTTTGTATGATTAAGTAAAAAAAATCGAAAATCCATCTTCATTCAATCTCATTTCCTTTGAAGAAAGACTTGATTTTGTTTTTCCAGGTGTAATTTATGAGCTTTGGTTGATTGTTTATGTTATTTAATGTTTTTGTTTCTCTCCCTTTCTCTATCTCCATTCTATGAAACCCTAGACCGAAATCCCCTTCTTCGAAACTGCCCCTTTCACCTTTGTGAACTTACTGGGTTGGTTTATAAAATTAGGAAAATATGATTTGAATAGGTTTAGGTTTTTTTATGTTTGTTAGTTGTGTTGATTCCATATATATATATATATATATACTTGAAATTTGGCTTGTGTGTGAGATCTAATGTGTGGGTAATTGAATTTTGTACTCATGTAACTGATATGAATTGCCTTATTTTTTATTTGAAATCTGTTTATTTGATCCATTTGAGTTTAAAGTCCATTTGTTTAACTAGTTAAATAAGCCTTTTGATCCATTTGTTTTTTCTGTTTTAAAAAAATGGTACACCCAGTTTAGTCCCTACTGGATGGAGGTCTCGAATAATTTTGTTTTTCTAGCTTTCTCAAATTATATTTAACTCTTTGTATTGCCTTGATGCTTTTTTAATAAAGTTTGATTATTTATCCAAAAAAAAAACATTATATTTAACTCTTTACTTCCAAACAAAAATTCTTCTAATGATACTGATTTTAATCCGTGCAGATCAAGGATAAAACTGGTGAGCAAATAGGTGAAACTGAAGGTATGATGTGTGATTAAAAAGAAGTTTTTTTTAATGTTAGATGGCATTTATGAAAATTTGCTTCTGATCATTCTTGGTGCATCTTTGTTTCAATGGTGATTTTATTTTGATGGGAAAACATGACAACCATCTGAACAGTATGATAGTTGACCTGGAATTATCATGAAGAAATTTTTTTTTTGAATTGATAGTGTTTTCTTGTTTCAAGCTAATAAACTACCATAACTACATTTAATCCCAAACAATTGCCCGATTTTGAGTAGTAGTCCCCCCATTCACAAATATAAATAAAAATCTTATGAACAAGGTAAGTTGTTCTAACTTATTGAACTTAACTTACAGGGAAGTGTAGTGTTAAGAGCTATATCATTTCAAAAAATGTGGTATGGACATCATTTCATGATCCTTTTGGCTATTATGGAGTTTCAGTGTTTCATTTGTCTTTGGAATTTTAGAATGATGTAGTGAAGAACCTAGTGACTAAGTTACACTCTGCTAAAGCTAAGCTTCATTTGCTGACACAAACAAAATGCAAATTTTTTTTGGAGAATAGAAAGGTTCATGTATTAAATTCTGATTTCTATAGCTTGAGTGGATGTACATAGATACTAAGGGTAGAGTGTTTTTTTATTTTATTTTTTATGTCATTGTTATTACTGTTTATATTTTTACTAGCCTTTAAGTGTTTTGAATTGTCTAAAGAGTTAATGTTGTTGTTCAGAGAGAACTTCACAAACCCGAATCTGATCGTTCTTGCATACATCTGGAGTTCGATGTATTTTTTCCTTTTATTTTTTGGTTGTGTTTGTTGTTTGATTTTGGTTTAGAAATAATCATGCAATGTTTGCCTAAATTTAGTCAATATATTCAAATAGCAGTAAAGTTTTATCCATATTATTCCTATTTTTCAGCTTTATTACAAGTCCATTTGAGTGTAACTTATTTAAGTACTAAACTGCGTGTATCAATTTGAGTGTAAAGTCCATGTTTTTCTGTGGTAGAATCATAGGGGGAATTGTAGTATCAAAAATCAAGTGCCTAGTAATTTTTCAAAACTTTATATAATTTTGTTTGTGATGACATGATAAATATATGAATATTTGCACAAATTTGCGTGATTTATCATGAAGATAACCTAAATAGTATCAAAAATCAAGTGCCTAGTAATTTTTCAAAAAAATCCATTGATTGATGTTCTTCTGACAAGCACAGATATCCTAGTATAATATGTGATAACCTAAACTTTCTATGGCATGCAGCATGTCAGTCCTAGATTCCCAAAGTTGGTGGCTGACATGTTACCCCTTGATTAAGTCACATGAATATTAGGAGACCTTGTAATAATTGTTTATTACCAAAGATAAAGAAAAAGTCAATGCTGTTTTGCATTTGTGGCTCAATCTTATTGGTATTCAACATAGATTTTGCTAATAGTAAACAATTATTTCTGGAAAATACTATTCTCATAGCCTTCTTGGTAGCCTATACAGCCTTCTAATAAAGAAGGGACAATTTTCTCATTTGAGAAAGCAACCAAAGAAGTTGTGGTAATAAAGCATCACATCTTTTTTCCTTCACTTGTACTGGTGGTGAGGAAAGTCTTATATGATATATGAATTATCTTCTACTTACATTCTCCATGAAAACAAATTTCATCACTCTTGTTAACTTTCCCATTGAGGTTGTCCATACATTGCCGAAGGTCAAGTTTTCAGAGGAGAGCAATCAATACATACCAAAGAGACATAAAGATTTCTACCCATAACACAGTATTAAAGATTTGAATCGACAAACATAATTTTCTGTCCATGTATGATTCAGATTTTTGCTTTCAGATTAACATGTCAACCTTAACTAAATTTTGCACAAGAAAATCAAAAGACATTAAAAATCCATTAGTCAGTGTTGGTGGCTAGGAAGGATGAATTGGGTACAGGGTACAGACTTTTAACTTCTGGCATTACTTGCACAAAGTGGGGGTCCTTAGACTTGAACCCACATTCTTAGGCTTGACATTCCAACAAACAATGTTCCTGCAAAGCAAAATAGTGTCAAAGAAACATTTTATCCAATATGAATCATGCACAAAGAATGTTCATCATGTTCTAAAAGCCCAAATAATCCTCAAAAAACTTACCAGAAATTCCACCTGAATGAGGCACTGTGGCTAGTGGAAATTTAAAGCTATCTGCCTCCTCACTCATCAGAGAACAGCCAGGATCAATTTGTCTTGTGGATTGATTTAAATTGGCATGGGTACCACTTCCTCCCACTTGCTAACAGTGGCCAAGTTTGAATATATTTGAAGCACATGAACACCAGGTTTAGAGTTGTGTGAGTCAGAATTCGATGGGTATAAATCACTTATTTATAAGAATAGATCTTAACTTATACAAGGAGGATAAGTCAAAAAAATTATGTGAAGTTTGATTAATTATAAAGTTATAAAGTTATAAGTTTGAATAATTATTTGCTATAAGTTGGACAGTGTATAAAGTTATAATTGCGGGTGTGTTTTAGAGCAATCCAAATACCTAAAAATAACCCAAGTCCATTAAGAAAAATACCAAAGAACCCAAATGAATTGCCTTAATGAGTCTCCATATATTTGGAAATTTGTTTGCAAATTTATTAGCCTGATTTGATTAACCGATTGTCATGCATTGTAGATTAGTGAGAAACACTGCAATTACTTCAAGTTCGTAGATGATGATGACTACGACGTGATCTCCAATGCTGCACCTCGTACATCTATAAGAAGCGAAGAATTTAACGATCCAAGCACAAGGGTTTATGAGATGGATAATGAATTTCAGGAGCATGGTAGAAGGCTTCGAAGGATGGAGAAGAAATTGAATGTCATGCTTTATGTCATTATATTTTGTATTGTTTTATATTTTATAATGTAAACTACTGAGTTCATAGCTTTTGGGGAATTTGATGGATGTACTTATGGATTGAATGGACTTGATGTATGTACTTATGGATTGAATGAACTTTATAACTTCAATGGACTTCTATTTTCAATTACTGTTGATAGGTTGTAATTATTGTTGAATTTGTTGTTGAATTATGATGTCAGACATGTATGGATTGAATTATGAATTTCTTGTATGGATTGAATGGACTTGTTGAATTATGATGTCAGACATGTTGAATTTATACCAGACATGTTGATTGAATGGACTTGAATGGACTTGTTGGATTATGGATTGAATGGACATGTTGAATTGAATGGATTATGGATTATGATGTCAGACATGTTGAATTTATACTAGACATGTATTATTATGGATTGAATGGACTTGTTGACTTTATACCAAACATGTTGAATTTCTATAATGGACATGTTGAATTATGAAATAATTATCCACCATTGTAATTGAATGGTCATCCTATAAGGAGACTAAAGAAACTTTTACTTAGTAAATCAAACATGGCATTAAAGAAATCTACTTATCTGTGCATAGATAACATAGCACAACTGATAGTTCCTTCACTTGGCTTCTTTTAAGGTTTTGTTTTAGGTGTTATTATTAAAGCTTGTTGGCTGCTTTCTAACATTACTTTTTTAAGGAAAATTGGTGTGGTGACAAGGTTTGGCAGTAAAGTGGAAAGGTGGGGAGGTTCATGAGTGTTATGTTTGTCATATCCTGTAAAAGAATTTACTAGAAAAAAGGCACGAGAATCACCATGTTAGTACCCAAACTGTCATTTTTTCCCCAAGAATGTCCATATTATTAATTGATCTAATAAATAACTACTAACAATTGTTAAATTCAACTCACCATCATCTTCATTCATGAAATCATTAAAACATTTAAACAGAAAACAGAAGGATATAGGTACTTGAAACCCAAAATAAAATTTATTTCTTAAGCTTCAGCTTCGATGGACAACATTGCAAAACTCAATTCCATTAAATTTATTTCTATAACCTCTGTTCAACAATCATCATATTGACCTCAATTTAACTCTTACCATGCTACTTAGACATTCATAATCTATGCTACTTATAGCCAAATGTTACTAATAATATGTAATCTCTTACCATGCTACTTAGACATTCATAATCTATAACAACTCCAAAAAATTACATATTATCCAACAAAAGATTACATATAATCAAGCAACAGATTACATATTATTGCCAAATGCTTTATTTTGGACTGCTCAATGCTGCTTCAATAGTGCATAGCCATGCTGCTTCATTCTGGACTGCATCATTCTGAACTTCATGTAATTCTGGACTGCATCATTCTGAGCTTCAATTCTGGAGTGCTTCATTCTGGACTACATCATTCTGAACTTCATTCTACTGAACCTGTCATTCTGCTTCAAACAATCAACCTGTGATTCTGCTTCTGAACCTGTCATTCTACACAAATTGACTGAATCTGAAATTCAGATTAACCTTTTCAAAATCTGAATCTGAAAATCAGATTAACCTGTTCACAATATGAAATTCAAAATCTGAAATCAACCTGTTCAGAATCTGTTCAAAATCTGAAATTAACCTCTTCAGAACCTGTTCAAAACCACATTAACCTGTTCAGAACCTGTTCAAAACCTGTTCAAAACCAGATTAACATGTTCAAAATTTGAAATACAAAATCTGAAATTAACCACTTCAGAACTTGTTCAAAACCTGTTCAAAACCAGATTAACATGTTCAGAATCTGAAATACAAAATCTGAAATTAACCTGTTCAGAATCTATTCAAAATCTAAAATTAACCTCTTCAGAACCTGTTAAAAACCTGTTCAAAACCAAATATAATCTGTTTCTAATCTGTTCAAAACCTATTCAGAATCAAATATAACCTGTTCTGAATCTGTTCAAAACCTATTCGCCATTCCTAATTCACTGAAAGATGAGCTTTCAATTTTGTCCACCATTTGCAATGCGCTCTCTTGTGTCCCATCCATGCACGAAAAATAATAGGATTGACCTTGCGGCACCTAAAAATACCATAATAACAAAATATCATTAATAAGTTCAAACATAATGTAATGAACACCATACAAAAAATTGTACTGGACCATGAAACACATACCCGCTCGTACGTATTGTCTTCCATCTCATTCGTACAACCGAAATTCAACTTATGAGGTTCACATTGACCCATCTTACGACCCTATAGTAACACACATTGGTGAAAAAGTTTGACAAAAATAAATTCAAGTCTTTTACATACAAGTAGAAAATGAAATTTATACCTGGACTAAAAATTTATACTTCCCATAAACCTCTTGCTTGCTTGGTGATTATCTGCATGTTGGCATCTAAGATGGAGAAACCATGCCATTGAAAGAAGCTTTAAACTGATAAAACCTCCTTCAAACCTTCTCTTTCAGAGTCACATTGATGATTCCTATTGGAGATTTAGGTCGATAATGTTCATCCGTATCCACCTCTTCAATTTCCTGGTAAGCACATTGCAGGACATGCGTTCAAACATCAATAAAGAATATGATTTAATGACTTGAAAACTAAAAGCATGACATATCTTTTCCCCCATTAACTTAACATGATCCAACTGGCTTGACATAGTGCCATTTGACTATATTAACGACGAATGCAAGCATCTTTTTTTTTTTTCTTCTTCTTTTTTTGTGGCCCAATGTAATGGGCTAAGACGATTGGGGAGCCACCGCCACACCACCAAAAAAAACTTTACTAGTTTATCGAGATAACAATCTCAACTTAATATATAAAAGATTTATATAACAACAAATGTGCTATAGCCTCCTTTTTTTCAGATCGGATACAGTCATTAGAGTACTACAAGCAACTGCCTTGTGTTGAATCATCATGAATCCATGTCAATTTATCAGCATAAAAGGAGATGGTCCTATTACATTGTCTCAAGAATTTGGTAGTCTCAATCCTATGATATAATCATTCATTGCCAAAACAAATAAAAATTCCCATCATATTCTTCATGAAAAAGTTTGAGAATAAATATGATCATGGTTCATATGTCCAGAAAGAACAAACTCTCAATTGCTCCTAGCATAACTTTAAGTAAAACTCCACATGATCATAGTTCACAAAAATCAAAGAGAGATAGAGCAAAAGGCTTATAACCTGAACAACATCCTCTCCCTTAATGACCCGCCCAAACACAATCAACTTCTCATTTAGATCAGGGATTGGTGCAGTTGTAATAAAAAGCTCGAATCCCTCTTTGTCATGTTTAGCCTTTGTAGTACCAAGCATAAATGCCTCATGCTTCATGCTGGATGAAAACCACAAATTTAGTAACCAGGATAGAATAAGAAACTATAGAGGTAAAAAGGGAACTCCACAGGTTGGGTCAATAGGAGGACAAACCTTGTTTCAAGTTGGTTGTTATGTTTTACTTTCAAAGTCCAATTGTCTGTAGCTCCAGGTATATCAGAATTACCACCTTGAATCACAAAGTTCTTTATTACACGGTGAAAAGGCATCCCCTTGAAGTGCCCCCTCTGACTAAAAAATCGTTTCAATTTAAAACTTCAGTATATGTACAAAGTCAAAAATTATCCCCCTAGGTGGAAGGCTTGCGTGGAGACTGCCTACACCATTTTCAAGTGATGTATTACATAAAGATGATGCACTAAGCATACGCAATAATTGAACTACTTCTTTAGTGCAAAGATCAAATTAATGATATGTGTTTTGATTATACACTTACAAGCATCAGATTGCCCAACCAAATTAAAGTTTCCATAGCTTTGCTTGACTGAAGGCAAAGCTTGAGGTTAAAGTAAAATGATAGATTCCAAAAAAATTATGTGATGAAATGTTGGAGAAGCGTAAAGACCACAAAAACACTAAACCCTCTTATCTCACTGTTGTTAACGTGTCTAAAGAACCACTCAAGTGATTAACTATGTACAAGGAAGAAAGTGCAGTAAGCAAATAAGTAAATAAGGATTTGGGAAACAAACAAGGTCAGCCATGTGAACAATGAAAATAAGAATCCACAACAACGGATCGAAATATAATAGAGTTGAGTCCAGTACCCACCATAAGTCAATAAATGCATCAACCACCTTAGGAGAGCCTTCTTTGTATAACTCGATTGTTATTGACCCTTTTGAGGTATTTAAAATCTGTTAAAACAGGAAAAACAAAAAAATATACAAGTATATCAATAGATAATAAACAATAAAATTTTGAGAAGACTCTCCAAAAGAACTGATACCCCTACATGTCCCAATAAAAAGAAAAAAGATAAATGGACATTATGCGAAAACAACAAACAGAGAAATGGAGAACTAAATGAAACTTTATTAACAAAACAGTAGCTCCCTACCACATATTGGTATCTAAACTAAAGCCTGTAGCATCCTCTGAACTGACCAATAAGTGAAATGATTTCTCAGGAGCAGATTAAATCTAAAAGCAATACCTAATATAGTGGATCGACATTTAAAATAAGAACAAAATAAAAGCAATTTACAATGACTAGGATATAAAGAAACTCACAACATATCTAGGGACATCAGATTTCTTTCCATCTGCAAAAGCATCATCATGCTGCAGCACACACAGAACCAAATACGAAGAGAAAGAATAAAGAAATAGTGATGGTCACTTGAAAGGAATTTGTTCAAACCTCAATAGCATTAACACTGTATAATAGACAAACACAAACACACAAAGTAAGATAAACTTAATAAATCTTTAATTGTCATTATAAGTCGTCATTATGACTTAAAAGGCAAAGAGAGAAGAAGATATCAGCAATTTGTAAGTCTTTCTAATCAATAACCAACACTCATGCTCGCGAAAGGTACAACAACAACAATAATACACAGGTAATAACAACATTATCCAGAAAAGAGTACCTCAATAACTGATAACCGATGCTCTGTTTGAATTATTGACCTAAACACAAGTTAGTAGATAAAAGTTAAAAGCCATATAAAGCCCTCTTTGGTCTATAAAATAATGATTATTTCAAGTGGTTCTATTTTGTTACTAAATAAATGCAGACCTCCTGCAATATTTCAAAACACCAGGTCCAGGATTAAATTAAAATTCTTTTTATCACTTATTAAATACATGGGTTGTTGCTAAATTTAGAATTCAGAAATCATTCCAAGAAAACCGATACAGGTTTTTCACTAAGCCCACAAGATTCAAAACATATGAATTAATAATCAAACTAAAAATTAAATTCGGTTAACAAGATACAAGGTGTCATGCTAGTCCCTCTGAATCCCAATTTATCAAAATAACAAGTATTTATTCATCAAAGAAGATTCCAACAAACCTCTGAATCCAATGTTTGTAACTAGCAAACAGGAAAAACACCATCACAACTATAATTAAGCTGTATAAAATAACTGTAGTGGCACCGATACGACTTGGACCCTTCTTTTTCTTGCTTTGTTGTAGCAGAGCTTGAGGTTTAATCCTTGCCATGATGTATAAGCCTCAACTCCCAAGGACTACAAAATCCTGTGATCCAAAGACTCGCCCAAATCTATATAACCAAACACCATTTAAAGGAACTCCATAACATATAAATCAAACAGCCAGGTTTTGGATCCAATCTGAACTTTCATAGAACTTCATTGGTATCTTTGAATAAGAAACACACACAATAACCAGAATTCAAGAGGGTCCAAAGTTAGAGATACATAGATAAGTGAGAAAAAGAAAAACTTCAGATTTTTTTTTGAAGTTTGATCTACAACCTCACACTAACAATCGATTAGACAGCTATGAAGTAACAAAAAATTTCATAGAAAAGTAAATATTCATTCTTTACGATTACGGTTTTGAAATCAAAGCCCCAATGGCACAACTATGGCTATGGATATTAATTTTGACTAATAAAAAAAAATTAATAACAGATATTCAATGGTTAGGGTTTTGAAATCAAAGTACCAATGGCACATTTAGATGAAGCTTAGAGTTAGCAACAAACTTGAACTACAAAAAAGAGTTCTCGAAAAAATTTGATTCGACTGGAAGGGAAGGGAAGGGAAAAGACGATGACTAGGTCTTTGGTCACAAACCCATGGTAGAGACGTCCAGAGAGTGAGAGCTTGTGAAGAAGATATCGACATGACTGAAGCCCGGATCCCCGACGAGGTTGGTGATCCTTGGAAGCTTCGGCTATGGCGGAAGAGAAGAGGGAAGAGAAGAGGGAGGAGAAGAGCTAACAAGAGGGCCAAACACGACTGATTCAATTTTGCCCCTTCTAACCGGCTACACCAGTTGCCTATTTGAGAGTTTAATTATTTAAGTAATTTAGTTATGACCTGGTTATGAGATAGTATGGTATAAATAAATAACTGAATATAACTAAGTTATGAGTCAATCTAATAGTGGTTATGATTAATATGGTATTAGTTATGACATAAAATCATATAAGTTCATAACTAAATGTATGGTACATCTAAATGTACCATAGCATCACCCCAAATATTTTTATAATAAAGTGGATTAATGTTAATAGTAACTTTTCAGTACATTGGAGAGGAGGTAAGGTTTTAACGAGGTAGACTGATTTTTATTATGGGATTAACCTAATATTCATTTTTTTTAAAAATTTTTTAATTTTGAGATCAAAGATCATGAGTTATACATGAGCAAAATTTAAAAAACCTGCTCAAGCAGTTCAATACTACAGAGGATACCCTGCTCAAGCTCAATGGCCTTGCTTCTCCCAAAGATCTACGTGCTGGTGCTGTTTTGGATGTTTCTCTCAAAGGTTTGACTCTTTTTTCAATCTCTTTATTTATTTTACATTTACATACATAAATGTTTAATTGATGAGTTTTCTTTATACAAAGATGTTATTGTGAATGATGTGATGGTGGCGTTGAGTTTTTTAATTAAATTTTTCGTTTTTTGTTTTTTATGGGTATACAATCAATTGCACTAAATCTATCTCTAATATGATTAAATTAATCAAATCACATGTATAAATACTTTTATTTGACAAAATCCACAAATATTTTTATAATAAAGTGGATTAATGTCAATAGTAACTTTTCATTACATTGGAGAGGAGGTAAGGTTTTAACGAGGTAGACTGATTTTTATTATGGGATTAACCTAATATTCATTTTTTTTTAAATTTTTTTATTTTGAGATCAAAGATCATGAGTTATACATGAGCAAAATTTAAAAAAAAGAAAAGACTACTCTGTTAATATTTCAGAAGGAAGCAAATAGTGAAAAGGGAAAATTGAGATCATACGGTCAAAAATCCACTGAAGCTGTATTGCATAATTGATATAGTATCAACACCCAATTCTAGGTCATTGAGGTAAGGACCATCTATGTCCATGATAGTTTTAACATCAGGAAATCCAAAGAAAGCCCATGTGTGGTTAAGGCGGATGCTATAATCAAATAATTCTGGACCTTGATCATGAAAAATGATTGCTCCTTTAATTTTGGGATTTGGACAGTTCCTATACATCAAGAAAAAGAAACTTTAACATCCTTATGTGCTGATGGTGCAGAATCAATAATGTGAGTTCACTAATTATTGTAGAGACAAATAGAGCATTCAGAAGATACAAATAGAGCAATAAGGGAATAGGAAAAAAGAATTAACATCTTTCTATGCTAATGACCCAGATAAAAACATGACAACCATATTGTAGAGACAATAATTGTAGATGCAAATAATGTGAGTTTATGGTTTTGGGAAGATACAAAATGCAGGCATGCATAATTTTAAAATTTGTTGCTCAAACAGATAAAAAAATATATGACAAGCATATTGTAGAGACAATAATTGCATGCTGTATATAGTAATCACACAGCATTCTGAACTACACGAAAATCAAGCTTGTAAATTAATTATCTCTTTATTTGAATTTATGTTTGAATCAGATTTTGTTTCTTTTGTTATATAGATTACCATGTCACATTGTTGATTATGGTTTCTTTTGTTTCTTTAAATCGTGAACAGCTTTTTTTTTTTTTCTTCCATCTTTCTATATCATTAATTTACATGATTTTGTTAGTTTTGTTAAGCCCAATTAGAAGAAAACATATATTTCTGACAGTTGGTATGGAGATTTGGATTGAATTAAGAATATGATTTTCATAGTGTCAGTTTTTTAACTTAGTTTTGACAGTTTGGAGTTTATAAATTCAGATTCTTTGAAATAACAGAAGTAATGGGCTTTGTCTGTATTTATATTCTGTTTTAGACAATATTGGTTTTGGCTCGCATTTATTATTATTATTTTTTGATGTTTTATTAAGATAATTTGTGTGAATAAGCCATTTTAAGACAATTTTTTTCTTTTGATCGTAGTTTAAAACAGTTTGTCCTAATTTGTGTATTGACTTTTTTTTTTTTTGAACAAGGTGTACTGACTTTAATTTGTGTGTATTAGATACGATTGTGTGTATTATATATGGATGTTTGTATATAATTTCAGAGATTGATGTATATATATGTACGATTATGTATCGGCGTTGGTTGCCCTTTAAATTTAGGTATTTTCTTCTCTCTCCTCTCTCTCTCTCTCTCTAAAAATTGTTGAAGAAGATGGATTTGGGAGGGTTCTTGAAACCCAAAGATGGAAACACCCATCAAAAATTTTCAACTGATAAATTGCCATGTACATTGTTTTCTCTCACTTTATTATTTTACTTTCTAATTTGAGTTGAAAATGTGGTGTCATTTTCATGTTATTTGAATTGAATTTGTTGAAATTCATGTTAATTAATGTTTGTTCAGCTGTATTTAGGTGAATTTTCCTTACACTTCAACAATTAGCTTTGAAAAAGAACTACAACAACAATAACAATTAGCTTATATCACAATGGCTTTGTTGACAAATAGGGTTCTGTCATTAGAGAATAGAGAGATGTGCTCTTGCCAAATTTTGGCATTGTTATAATTTGGCACCAAAAAATAGCACATGAATTGGAAGTGTTTTTGCCAAATTTTGGCTTTCGCATGAAAGGAAACCACACCATTAGAGTTGCTCTAACATGCAATTTCTATGTCATTTGAATCTTTAAAACTGCTTTGCCACATTCCTAAGCTTTTTTATTTTTTTATTTTTTTTATATTGTGGGGTATAGGTTATTTGAGAAAATGGACAGAATTGACATTTTTTTTGTGGTGTTTCTTTTGATAAATGTGTATGAATGTGCTCTAAATCTGAGCCTGTTAATGAATAGATTTAAGCATCCATTTTATGAAGTTTTAATATATATCAGAATGTATTATCAAATATGTAAAACAATTATATGTATCTGTTTACATGTGGTAAAATCATAATAAGTTGCAAGTCTTCCCATTTAGTAACTTCTGCTGTGGGCAACTTATTTATGGCCTTAATTGGTTCCATATTAGTGTATCAGTTGTGTACTTTTAGAAATTAAGAGGACAAATTATCTCTTTTTTTTTTTTTGGGACTCATTTTGTATTATGGTATACAAACTAATCCTTGGGTTTGAAATAATAATTCATCCTCATGAAATGGTTTTTAAGATATTCTTAAGTGATTTTTCAAATGGTTTTCAATGTTTCATTGTGTTGGATTTGTGTCATTATTATTATTATTATTTATATATATATATATATATATATTTTTGTTGATTAAGTTGTGTTTTCTAAGATTTTGGTTTCGATTTGTGTTTGTGTTTTTAAGATTTCTATTTGGTTTTGTGTGATTAGGTATGCATTCAATGGAACCACAGAAAAAGTTGGAAACAAAGCTTAAGAGACACAAAGCATTGGAACAAAGCATTGAAAATCATTATGTTTCTTTTCAATCAAAGCAAAAGAGACCCATCAATTTGGGTTTGTGTTTCTAAGATTTGGATTTGTATTTGTTTTTCTAAACCTCAAACTGATGTGTTTGTGTTGGGTTTGTGTTTTTAAACCTTAAACTGATATGTCTTTGGATTTCTCTTTCTTTTTTTGTGTTTTGTTTCTTTTTTCATTTTTTTATTTATGCATCTTTCTATTTATATGGGTTGGTGTTAAGTTATGTATTTGGGTTGGTGTTTCTAAACCTTAAACTGATATGTATTTGTTTTTTTTTTTTTTTTTGTGTTGTCAGGTGAGGGTCTTGACATTGGTTTGTGGAGGCTATTGACATTGGTTTGGGTCTCAACATTTTATTTTTTATTTTTTTTCTTCAACCCGCATGTCTCTCATGGGTCATTATTTTTGTTTCATTTTATTTTATTTCTATAACCCAATTTAAATTTTCACTCATAATTCATGGACTATTTCTTCATCCCTGTTGAAGACATGGTGAAGAAATTGAAAAGAAACAGAGTAAGAAAAGAGATAGTGGTCGGTTTTCTTATTTGTGTTGCGCATTAAAATGTTTGGCCACTATCACATCTTTATTTATTTTATGTGCTATTCAAATTGTGTTGATATATTATTATTTTTTTTCAATAGGAATGCAAAATGTGTTGATATATTATTATTTTTTTCAGTAAGAATGCAAAAAAAATATGTGAAAGACAGACCCCGCAAAGGACTGATGGCTACTTCTTCCTACCGACAAATTGCTTGGATTGTTAATGGTATTTAATTATTATTTAGTAAAATACGTAAAAGATCTCAGATTGTTTAGATTGAAAACATGCAAATAGTTTAGGTTGAAAATAAATAAAAAATTTAATATTTAAATTTATAAAATTAAAAACTCAATAGTTTATTTTGTTACAAGTATTAAATTTTAAGTTTTTTTTTTTTTTGGGGTTAATTTTTCCTAAATTTTAATGATACCTACAATTATTCAAACAAAATTGGCTTATGTGTGGTGGCAGTGTTTCTAATATATTCATGTTCCCATGATTAATTAAATGTTGAGGATGCATTAAATTAATTAATTAATTGACATTATACGTAGAAATTATAACTAGATTTTAATCCTAACAGTATTTACACTGAACATTATTTACGCCGTGCCTTTAGGCATGGACATACGCTAGTATATATATAAAGAAGAGCTAATATGGCACTTCCCAAATAACCCTTTATTTGATGATCCCATTCTAAAAGGTATATTTTAAAAATATTTTCAAGAAAATTCTATTGAAAATCTTAATTATATTGTTTTTTTTGTTCATTAATATTAAATTTTTAATTAATTTTATTCACTATTTTAAAAAATAAATTAGAAAATAATTTATATATTTATGTATATAATTTTGTTTTGGTTGATCAAGTTATTAATTGGTGTTTCTACCCAAGTCCACTCAAATTTAATTTGAATTTTTGAATTTTTGCATAGGTCTTCATTTAATAAAAAAATAGCGATCCCGGTATTCCCTATTGTTATTGAACTGTAATTCGGACTCAGTTCCGTAGATTTGTTGTTGTCTTATCCTCTTTTCTATCCCCTTACTCTTTATCTTAGAGTTTTGGGTTGTGTTGGGCTTGTTGGGAATAAGTTGGTTGTATTTTAAAACTTAGAATTTTTGCCCAGTTTATGGCGTCTCCGCTCGAGCGGCGCTTTTGACGCTCGAGCGAGGACTTGTTCTGCAAACTTCTAGATGGTTGTATCCGCCGCTCGAGCGGGGGTTTGGGCGCTCGAACGGGAGTCTGTGAGTGACGCTCGAGCGGGGCGACCTGTATAACACACCGAGATTCAGCTTTTTGAATCACTTTTTGATTTCCTTTCTCTCTCTTACTTTTCTGAAAAAGCCATTGGAGAGCACCTCACTCTAAAACCTAACTTCTCTCTTAGGATTGATCTAGCTAGAGTGTTTTCCTCACCTTGGGCCTTTGTAAGAAGTGTGTTGATCGTCGAGGGCTTCGTTTTGATCCAAGAAATTTGGGATTTGGAGCACTTTGATTTATGGTCATCTTCTCTATTTGAGTTCTCCCTTTGAGATAGGGATTCTCATTGTTCTTTTTTCAATACTCCGTCTATAGATAGACATGTGGTAATTTTTTTGTATTGCATGAAAGTTGTATCATGTTGGATTTGTTTGAAAATCATGAAATAAACCTAGGGTTGGTTGTGTTGATAATGGATTTGGCTTCATTGATTGTTGTCTTGGCTAATTAGAATATAAATTAGCATGCTGTAGTTAAATGAAGAAAAGCCCTAAATTATATTTTGGTTGGGTAAATTAAAATGGGGGTTTGTCGACCATTGTGTGTAAATCTCTTTTGTCAAAATGAGTTTGGTAAGGGTGTTGATGCCTAAGGGATTAACCATGACTTTGGAATTGGTTTTATGGAAACAAGGAATGTGGAGTTGGGTTTGTGATTCATGATATTTGAGTCTTTTAATAGATGTACTAACTATATGCATCTAGAGGTTTTGTCCTTGGTCATCGGTGGAGGATGACACGGTTGTGTAGAATTGTCGGGTATGTATTTTACCATTTATTAATTGAACATTGTATGTGATGAAATGCTAGATACATTATATATATGTATATTTGCTCGGGAGGAGATAGTTATGTGTTCATCTACTTTAACACATTGCTGATATCTTGATAGTTTATGTGTATGCATTATACATGTTGGTTATGCCCTGATGTGCTGTGATTATTGATGTTATACCCTGCGCTTAAAATCAAAGGTACCGTTACCTTCCAGCTAGCGCCTGGAGAACTGACCGCGCTAATAATCGGAGGCACCATACCCTTCCAGCTAGCGCCTAGTAAACTGGCTTGTTGTTAATATTGTTGAGTGGGGTGTATTGTTGGCTTACTACGCACATAGCTAGTAGAGCGAAGTTGGTTGTAGTTATTTCAGTATATCTTTGGCTTACTAAGCACATAGCTAGTAAAGCAAAGTGGGATTGTTGTTGTTTCGTTGTAACTGAAAATATCATGGATTTGATTGGTTACAGTTCGGAGGACCGAGTTACTCCATTGGTTGATTGTATACATGTTGGTGGATTGTAAATTTATATTTTTACAAAGATATGCATGTATAGTTATGATAGTAGTAGAAACAAACCAAAATGTCATTTTTGTCTTTTGGAAAGTGTGAAGGAGAACGAATGTTTTAAAGATAAACATGTTTTGAAAAGGTACATCTGTGTATGTATTGAAAATGGAAGAGAGTATCGGGCTTAGTGAGATTATTTCCTAAGTAATTGTTAATGTTATGAAAGATTGGGAACGGGGGATTAATGAAAGGAAAAAGGAAAGACAAATCGCTTGTAGCGTTGAGTGAAACGGTTGTTTTCGAGAAAAGTCATACATATATATATTTTGTATAAACTATCACATTAGTATTCTAGTATGAGAATGAGTGTTCATGATCATAGCTATCTATAAGTTTTTATTATTGAGGATCATGTTGAGTTCCCTACTGGACTATATGTTCATCCCACGTTGTTGAATCTTTTTCAGGTGTTAAGCAGGTTGAGCTGCAAGATTTGGATCTACTTATTTACTAGCCATGGGGCCTCTGTTATGTTGGCGGAATGCCATTGTTGTGAAAGGGTTACACCCTTCTTCTTGTACCTTAAGTGATGTAAGCCCAAGGGCAATTCATTAAGTATGTTCATGTAATATTTACTTTGCATACGAATGAGAGTACACTTCTACGGATTGAATGTATGAGTTTATTTCCGCATGTTATCTCTGAAAATGAATTAAGTTAATGAATTTGGTAATGACTTCGAGTAATAAAAAGTGGGGCGTGATAACTTGGTATCAGAGCTAGCCGGGTTCGAATACTTTGGGCTCGTGGGAAGTGGTTTTTACCACAGCGGGTTTACTACGTATTGTGAGGACGTTGCATATAGATATCATGAAAGTTAGGACTTATGTGTTGCATTTATGTGAGCGTGGGATTCAATCTCCTGGATAGTATTCATAGCCAGTGAACTTACTTTGAGGTCCTTTTGGAAACATGCCTGATCAACGTGGTTTCTGATAGGAATTCCTTGAGAGTTCCGGGATGAGTGGCTATCTTTGTGGACTTGATTCGATTATGTGTTTATCTGTTTAGATGTTTATATGCAGTAGAGATGCAAATTTTGAGACTAAGTGTGTCTTGTGACTTAACAGTAGTGGAGTGTGCCTCGGAGAAGGCTATTGAGTTTTGCGCTAAGTGTGTTTTGTCTTTGTGCTTAATAGGATGCCTACAAGAGGGAGTAGAGGACGGTTGAGTAGTAGGAGTACCGGGAGAGGCACAACAGTTCCTTTAGCACCTGTTGTAGACACCCCATTTTTAACCGTCCTCAAGACTTGGACGTCACCGCTTGAACACCCGGTGATTATCCGTTGTTTGTGTTCGTTTGGAGTTCCCGGAGGTCTCGGCTACGCGCCTTGCCTCAGGATCTCTGAACTCGACCGTTTTGTGTCTGGTTTTGCACCAAACACTTGTGTTTTGCCTTGGAGGGGCAGGGAATGCCTTGTGAGGCATCCCCACACATCACCGGCCGTGGCTTGAGGCCACCGGCTGTTGTTTGTGTCCATCGGCCTTATATTTGGTCGACCGGCACTCTTTTTGGCCGACTGGCCATCAATTTTGTCAAAATGACAATTTTGGCCAGCCGACTACTGTTCATCTGCTTTTAGCAGATATTTTGTGCCAGCTGTGATAGCTGGCACCCACCCCATTCCCCTCCATACACGTGTATGGAGGGATTTCCCTCTTGAATGGCTTGTTTTGGAAGCCTTACAAGAGGGAATTGCCTATATAGGAGAGCTTCTTCTCTTGACATGAGGGTTAGACATTTTTAGATAGCTTTTGTAAAGCTTGAGTTCTAGGGCTAGGGTTTGATACATATTCTATCTCTATAAGTGTGTGTTTTGTCCCACTTTTGCTCACAAACACACACTAACACACCATCTCTTGGACTTGAGACCCTTGAAGGGTTGTTTTAGTGTTTTAGAGCTGGATTTAAGCCAAAGAAGGCTGTTGGAGCATTGTTTGTGAAGGAGGGCTTCAAGGGTAAGAAACTTCCCTTTTATTCTCCATTTTTGCATTGCTTTTCTACCTATCTTAGAACTATTTTTGTGCTTAGTGTATAATACAAAAAAGTTCTGTTTTCAAGCCCTCTTGATTGTTTGTTAAGAGTGTTTTGTGGTTTAGAGGTATTTGACCACCCTTAGGCCTTGAGAGGCCCCATTTTGTACCATTTTTGGTGAGCTCCGAGACTTTAGTGCTTGGGCCTCCTCACCACTGAAATCCCTTTCAGTGGTGAAGATGGTGCCTTGAAGTCTCAAGAAGGAGAGGGCCACCCCCTCTCCTTGTTGTCCTTGAAAATGGCACTTTTTGGCCTCTTGAGGGAGCATCATGCTTGAGTGTTTGTTGATCATGTCTAGGTTGTTTTCCATGCTTATTATGCCATGATATAACATTGTTGTGTGTTAGTTTTGGTACACCATGCATGCTTAGCATACCTACCATGTAATGCCATGTTATTGCCTTAATATGCCTTAGGTTGTTAGCCTTCATTCTAGCATGTTTTAGGTTTAACCTTGTGAAGGTTTTGTGTTTATTTTGCCATGTTTAAGGTCTGTCCATGTTTGTTTGAGGCGATCTTGGCATGCATTACATAGCTCCTTTGTATTGTGGCTTGTTGGCCTCAAGTATGTGAATGTGTAGCATGCATTGCTTGCATCACTTAAGTGGTTTGGAACCACCCTACATGTCATTTCAGTCCCT
Organism: Camellia lanceoleosa; assembly: GCA_025200525.1. NCBI lineage: Eukaryota > Viridiplantae > Streptophyta > Magnoliopsida > Ericales > Theaceae > Camellia > Camellia lanceoleosa. Next base: position 139,918,720 of record CM045770.1, read on the forward strand.
TTGACATGCTCATATGCTTGCCTTGGACGCCTCTTTGAATCTTTGAAAGCTTGTCTTGCATGCTCCATGTTTTAGCATTTGTGCATGCCTTTGAATTCAAACCATTTAGATGCCGTTTAAGTGGTCTTTTGGCCTTGTTTTAACATGCTAAAAATCTATTTTTAGTTGTTTAATGCATGCCATGTTTGCCTTGCTAAGTGTAGTTCAATGCATCATTAGCTTGCTTTGAATTCTTGGCCATTTTGCATGCTTTGCTTGCTTTGTTAGTTGGTTTGGCACCTCTTATAACATGATTTTCAGAGCTTGTGTTGCATGCTAATTGTCCACATTATGCTCTTTTCAAGTGTGCTTGAGAGTTGCTTGTTTAATGCCTAAGTGTTGGTCCAACTTACTTGCATGTGTGTATGTATGTTTGATCCCAATCCCTTAGCATTTTGGCCACTGTTTTGGACCTATTTAGAGTTGCCTAATTCATGTTTAAGTCCACCCTTTATTTGTCTTGCATGCTTGCTAGCTTGTATGCTTGTTTGCATTGCCATGTTGCATGCCTAGTTAACATGCTTAGGGTTGCATTACATTGGCATGCATGCTCTACCTCTTGACTGAGTCATGATGAAGGTAGAAGCCCCTTGGTTTGATTGTGTGCATTGTATTTCATTTGACATGAAAGTGCATGCTTGATTCTTTGGGCCATCATGCATGGAAATACGTGATTGGTGGTCCGAGAATCGAGGCAGATGTTCCTTTGAGTCACAAACATGATAAGGGGCATGATTGGTGCATACATTGCTTGAATTGTATTGTCATGCTATGCCTTGCCCTCTACTGCTGTCAATTGCAGGTTCTGCAGGCATTCTTTGCCGGCCGGCAATATTTAGTGCCGACCGGCAATGTATTGGTGGCCGATAGCCTCATTTCCAGCCGATGATCACATGCTGCAGCTGGTGGCCATTCTACTCAGCCAATGGTGATCCCCAGTATCTGAAGAAGCATCTTTGAGACTTTGCGCTTCTATAAGGGCAGAGCAGGAAAACAGAGGCGATCTATGCATGGCAAGGCAATTTCGGCGAGGACGAGCATGCGTTGCATCGTGCTCTCCTCCCGAGGTTCTTCGTTTTCCTAGTTTAGTTAGTTGTTAACTAATTAGGCAATTTGTAATATTTAATTAGCTTGCGTAGTTAATTAATTTGTATTATTCTTTTGGTCCCTCCGAGTGAGGGCGAATCTGTAATAAGCGTGGGTGCGTGTGTGTGCATGTCTTCCAATCCCCACTTCTTTCTTCCCTTTTATTTAGCTGCTTATGATGGTAGATTAGGGCACATCTAAATTAGCATACCTTATGCTATGCATGCGTGCATCCATGTATTTGTCTTGCATGCACCAGGCTCGGTACATCATACAAACTGCATTGTATTTTCAATTCCAAATTGAATACGTGATAATTGTAGCATTTCACATGCCATTTTAGGGTTAGCCGAGCCTACTCTGACTGCATCCTTGCATGTGTTGCATTAGCCACTTAACATGAACTAGGACATGCATATTTGCTAACTAGTTTATTGTTTTGGCATGGAGTACAATGTAAGTATTTATGCTTTTGCATCTCGCATGCGTGTGAATGTTAACATGACAGCATGATTACCATGTGGCTAAGTGCTTATATGAGATAAACTGCCTGATTGCCTGTGGGTGAAGGTTGGATTGTTTGAGTTGGAAAAACTCGTTGAAATCTGTGTTTTAGCCTACTTACGAGTAGCAAATTCCAAAGCATTTTCAAAACAATCGAATATGCAATGCTTGTTTCCAAATTAGGCAATCTAGTCTATACTTTTTTGTTGTGCGCATAACATAGTAAATCTAGGCTAATAACCGGAACAAGAACACATAACGTTTTCAAAACAAGATATCAAGGTTAGTAGAGGCCGGTCTTCGGATCGGGCGAAAGAGGGTGCTCATAGCTGACCTTTCCCGATCGTACCCAAGCTCCCGAGCCAAGACAACTTTGGTGATGACGGACACGTGGCCTTTGGCACCGAGTCAGGGTTTCCTAAATTTCCCTATTAATAAAATATTTAGGTGGTGACTCTGTATCTGGCAGAGCAGTCCATGTTTGGCACTTCTTTTCAAAATCTATTTTTCTCAAAATGATTTGCCAGAGTTGGACTCTTTGGTTCAGATTAAGAACCGCAACAAACAAAAAGGGAGTCCGAATAGTAGCATGAGGCCCACGGGGGCGTCTACACCTGCCGTTGCAGCATCGGCTGTCGGCGAGGATGTCGCACGTGAGATTGTGAGAGCAGTGCAGGACGCCCTAGCTCGCACTGAGGGCAGCAGCGGGCATGCTCTCAAACTTATTGAGGAGTTTTTCCGCTCCGGCCCACCAGAGTTTGTGGGGGAGGCTAAACCGTTGGAGGCAGAGAGTTGGTTGGAGCAGATTACCAAGACTCTTGATATGCTCAGAGTCGAAGATAAAGAGTTGAGGGTTTCTTTGGTGATTTTTCAGTTGAAGAGTGATGCGAGTTATTGGTGGAAGTATGCTAAGAATAATGTGGGTAGCACGTGGGTTGCTTTTACCAAGGCCTTTTTGGCCAAGTATTTCCCTCATTCTGCTCGGGAAAGGTTGAGGGATCAGTTTTTGGAGTTGCGTCAGGATGATACTCCTGTGGTACAGTTGAGATGTGGTTTGCTAGCTTGTCGAGGTTTGCTCCAGAGTTGGTGGCAATAGAGGAGTGTCGTTGTTTTGAGTTTGAAAGGCGGTTGTGTTTTGATATTCGGGAGAAGGTAGCTGGATCCTTTTGGAAGGATTATTATTATTTAGTTAAGGCAGCGGCCCATGTGGAGGCCATGGTTGCGAGTGATGATGGAGTTAAGGAGGAGACCATTGCGGTAAGTCCTTCGGTTCCTAAATACTCTAGGCTCAGTAAGGGGTGGAGGCGGAAGCATGCTCAGTCGGGGGCTGGCTCCTTTTCTTCGTCAGGGGTTTTGGACACTTCGGTTGGAAGGTCCGGGGAGGTGTAGGTTTCAGACTAGTCTCAAAGTAGGGGGTCTGGTGGTTGTTTCGTTTGTGGCCAGCAGGGCTATGGTAGACGTTTTTGCCCTTTGCGTGTGAATTCTGCAAGTGTTTCAAAACCTAGTCAGACCCAGTCGTACCTGTCCAGTCGGGGACATTATCGGTACCAGAAACGGGCAGGCCAGGCTTCGGGAGCCTCGTGAGGGGTGACTTATTAAGTAGCCCGATAGTATTACCCTGGAGGGGGACTTTTGTGTTGTTGACCGGTAATGTATTATATGGATGATTTTGTTGTTGACCGGTGTACTGTTGGATGCTGAGGCACCATGTTTATGTATCGCTTATGTATGCATAGTGTTGTTTGTTTAATCCTCAGGTATTGTGGAGTATGTATGGGTTTTAAGCTCTCTTTTATATTGAGAAGTTGTTAATGGGGTCAATGATCCTAATGTTGTTGCTTGCTTGGTACTGTATGATGAGTTAGTTATGTGACGGCCTGTGTGCCTTATTCACTTTAATGATTACTTGTTGAGGACGGGAATCCATGGGTGAATGTGTTAGATGTGGTGGTTTTGAGAGTTGCGTGGTGTTGGCAAGGTTATGTGAGAATGCTCGTAGGAATGTGAGATTTGTATCTCGAGTTAGCGGAAATGGTACCTGTTGTTGGTTCGTGTTTTGGGCTTTGCTAGTTAGCGAGTCCGTAGTGACCCCATCGGTTGTATAGGGGTAGTGTTCATGTAGTGATTGGTTATCAATTGTTGGGTATGGTTTGTGAGTGGAGGTTGGCAGCATTCTCTGGAGGAAGCACAGTTGTGTTCTAGAGTAACGAGAATAGCGTTGGTGAAATTATCCTTCGTGATTGGGTAGTCGTAATTAAGGTTGACCATGTCGGTCTTCGGTTGAGGAGATGAGCAAGCTTGATATCTAGCCATGGAGGGTGGTAATTCCCTTAGAAACAATGTTGGTGTGGTCTGGTTTTAGAAGATCCGATGGGATTCCAAAATTTGGGGGTTTGTGTAGGGAACTCCGTGTTTGGGGTTAGTGGCACATTAGTGTGTGGATTACTGAGTGTGAAGTTTATCGGGTTGATTAGTCAGCTAGTTGGTATCAGGTTTTGGGTTGACATCTGTCACCTTGAGGATGGTCTTGTTTGCCGTAGACTTTGTGTGTTGATTAAGGAAAACTGAAACTAATCGAACATGTTGTGTCACTAATTTTGATGGTCGGAATAATACATCATATTTGTGTATTGATTGATCATTGTGAATGATTGCCTTTTTTTTTATACATTATATATGTATAGTGTTTGGTTTGATATTGATACAACACCAAAATGTGTATTTATTGAAAGATTGATATAGCTCATATGCTTGTCTATTGTGAAGTGAAAAATGTTTTATATGAGTTATTATCTCATTTAACTGTTTGGCCAGGTTCTGAGCCAGGTGTATATTATTAAATTGGTTAAGTAAAGGGAGGCGGGATGAAATTGCAAAACCATGAATTTCTTATGCCTTATGTGTTGATAGTACTGTTGTTATTTCTATTAACTATCATTGTAGAAATGTTGTGTTCCGTATCGGTTGTGGTATCACTATGTGAGTGATGGTTGTTGATAGTGTTATTTTGGAAGGAAATGGAAAACAAAACTTTTTCCTAGTGTTTGGACCACATAAGGGTGTTGTTGAGAAATTGATTTAATTCAAGGGTTTTGAGGAATTTCAAATGAATGATTTTTGGCAAATAAACAGTGGATGATTGTGTTTTGGATAACACCGTGTTGGTGAAAAATGTATACAAAGTTTTTGAGTTTCGCATGGAAAATGAAAGGTTTATTTCGAAATGTCAGCATTGAAAATTTGATTATCTTTGAGAAATGTCTCTTGAGCAAGAACATGTTTTCTTATTATTTACTCAAAAGGTTTGCTTTGGTCGTGTTGTTGCGTAGTGACTTAGCTTGACGCGCTAGTCAATTTTTGATAAACTGCTCCGGAAAAGGTTTGATCTTATTGAGACGGTCATGTCTGGAATGTCGTCATTTGGAACGTGTTCCCTTGGTTAGTCTCTTCCTTGGTAAGAGTGGATTAAAGGTTTGTAGTGAGAGTAGCTTCTTTCCTAGTACTCGGGTGTTGGTGTTGTGTGATCAGTTGGCCTTGTGTTTTGACGTATCCTTAATTTTGGGGACGAAATTCTTTAAGGGGGGGAGGTTATAGCGATCCCGGGATTCCTTGTTGTTATTGAACTGTAATCCGGACTCAGTTCCGTAGATTTGTTGTTGTCTTATCCTCTTTTCTATCCCTTACTCTTTATCTTAGAGTTTTGGGTTGTGTTTTAAAACTTAGAATTTTTGCCTAGTTTATGGCGTCTCCGTTCGAGCGGCGCTTTTGACGCTTGAGCGGGCCTTTGTTGTTGCTTATCCACTCGAGCGGGGAGTTTGACGGTCGAGCGGGGACCTGTTCTGCAAACTTCTGGATGGTTGTATCCGCCACTCGAGCGGGGGTTTGGGCGCTCGAGCGGGAGTCTGTGAGTGACGCTCGAGCGGGGGTTTCCACGCTCGAGCGAGGCGACCTGTATAATACACCGAGATTCAGCTTTTTGAATCACTTTTTGATTTCCTTTCTCTCTCTTACTTTTCCGAAAAAGCCATTGGAGAGCACCTCACTCTAAAACCTAACTTCTCTTTTAGGATTGATCTAGCTAGAGTGTTTTCCTCACCTTGGGCCTTTGTAAGAAGTGTGTTGATCGTCGAGGGCTTCGTTTTGATCCAAGAAATTTGGGATTTGGAGCACTTTGATTTCTGGTCATCTTCTCTATTTGAGTTCTCCCTTTGAGGTAGGGAATCTCCTTGTTCTTTTTTCAATACTCCGTCTATAGATAGACATGTGGTAATTTTTTTGTATTGCATGAAAATTGTATCATGTTGGATTTGTTTGAAAATCATGAAATAAACCTAGGGTTGGTTGTGTTGATAATGGATTTGGCTTCATTGATTGTTGTCTTGGCTAATTAGAATATAAATTAGCATGTTGTAGTTAAATGAAGAAAAGCCCTAAATTATATTTTGGTTGGGTAAATTAAAATGGGGGTTTGTTGACCATTGTGTGTAAATCTCTTTTGTCAAAATGAGTTTGGTAAGGGTGTTGATGCCTAAGGGATTAACCATGACTTTGGAATTGGTTTTATGGAAACAAGGAATGTGGAGTTGGGTTTGTGATTCATGATATTTGAGTCTTTTAATAGATGTACTAACTATATGCATCTAGAGGTTTTGTCCTTGGTCATCGGTGGAGGATGACACGGTTGTGTAGAATTGTCAGATATGTATTTTACCATTTATTAATTGAACATCATATGTGATGAAATGCTAGATACATTATATATATGTATATTTGCTCGGGAGGAGATAGTTATATGTTCATCTACTTTAACACATTTCTGATATCTTGATAGTTTATGTGTATGCATTATACATGTTGGTTATGCCCTGATGTGCTGTGATTATTGATGTTATACCCCGCGCTTAAAATCAAAGGTACCATTACCTTCCAGCTAGCGCCTGGAGAACTGACCGCGCTAATAATCGGAGGCACCATACCCTTCCAGCTAGCGCCTAGTAAACTGGCTTGTTGTTAATATTGTTGAGTGGGGTGTATTGTTGGCTTACTACGCACATAGCTAGTAGAGCGAAGTTGGTTGTAGTTATTTCAGTATATCTTTGGCTTACTAAGCACATAGCTAGTAAAGCAAAGTGGGATTGTTGTTGTTTCGTTGTAACTGAAAATATCATGGATTTGATTGGTTACAGTTCGGAGGACCGAGTTACTCCATTGGTTGATTGTATACATGTTGGTGGATTGTAAATTTATATTTTTACAAAGATATGCATGTATAGTTATGATAGTAGTAGAAACAAACCAAAATGTCATTTTTGTCTTTTGGAAAGTGTGAAGGAGAACGAATGTTTTAAAGATAAACATGTTTTGAAAAGGTACATCTGTGTATGTATTGAAAATGGAAGAGAGTATTGGGCTTAGTGAGATTATTTCCTAAGTAATTGTTAATGTTATGAAAGATTGGCAACGGGGGATTAATGAAAGGAAAAAGGAAAGACAAATCGCTTGTAGCGTTGAGTGAAACGGTTGTTTTCGAGAAAAGTCATACATATATATGTTTTGTATAAATTGTCACATTAGTATTCTAGTATGAGAATGAGTGTTCATGATCATAGCTATCTGTAAGTTGTTATTGTTGAGGATCATGTTGAGTTCCCTACTGGACTATATGTTCATCCCACGTTGTTTAATCTTTTTCAGGTATTAAGCAGGTTGAGCTGCAAGATTTGGATCTACTTATTTACTGGCCATGGGGCCTCTGTTATGTTGGCGGAATGCCATTGTTGTGAAAGGGTTACACCCTTATTCTTGTACCTTAAGTAATGTAAGCCCAAGGGCAATTCATTAAGTATGTTCATGTAATATTTACTTTGCATACGAATGAGAGTACACTTCTACGGATTGAATGTATGAGTTTATTTCCGCATGTTATCTCTGAAAATGAATTAAGTTAATGAATTTGGTAATGACTTCGAGTAATAAAAAGTGGGGCGTGACAAAAAACTATATAGTTCAATCATTAAAAAAAAATTTAAGTTAAACTCAAGTTGCTTGGGTTGAGCCCACCTAAGTTTGCAATTTTAGAAAGGGAGGTTGAAAGTCACATGATTAAATTTGTGACAAATTAAAAAAATAATAAATAAATTGTGATAAAATTGTGAGATTTAAATTGTAAATTTCAATCTTCTTTGTGTTCCAAATTTGTATAAAAAAATTTAACTATTTATGTTATTTTGTATAAAAATATATTATTAACTTTTTTACATGCCGTGCGTAGCACGGGTTACCACTAATTTTTTTTATTATAGAAAATTATAAATTTACTAACCTCAGTGAGTCAATTTCAATCAATATTCAGTGATTATTTTCATTTAAAAACATTAATGACATTATCAATGGATCAAATTGACACAAAATTTAAAATTAAGGATCAAAATTGAGCTAATTGAAACTATAGGGATCAAAATGACACAAAAAACAAAGTATAGGAACCACCTGTGTAATTTGCCCTTTAGATAAATTTAAAAAGTACAAAATTTATGAAAACACTATAAAAAAATTCACTACATACAAAAAAATATAAAAATTTAGTACATTGTCATTTTTTTATTGAATTTTATTTTTCATAAATATTTTACCTTTTAAGTATATTTAAATTAAGTGTATCTAAAAAAAACAAATAACTCCAACTTGATTGTTTTTCATATTATTGTTCGCTAGTTTTTGAACCTAATTTTTTTTTGATTTAAATTGTCATAAATTATTTTTAAACGGGTTTTTGTTTGTCGTTGTTGAACTGTTTTCATATTTTAGTTAATTTTTTATTTTTTACTTTTTAGATGTACAACTAAAAAAAAAAAAAATCACTAAGGCTTGCAATTAATTTAAAAATCATTTTCAAAAAATAAAACCAAATAAAATTGAAAGGCTGAGAAGTTAGACCCATTATAGACCAAAAAAAACTTCCTCACAATCAATACATATCTAAAGGCTGACAAGTTGAAAGGCTGTGATCTTTAAGACCATCAAACTTCTTCTACTCTTTCTCTGGTGTGCTTACTGTTGCAACCCACGGCTGAGGGATCGGCTCTTTGCTGAAGCATTCTTCCACGATCTAACTAGAAGGGACTCTCATGGTACACATGTATCCCTCACTCTCTTCCTTCCCATTAGGAACAATCAATACATATTTGTATGACCTTCCAATAAGACGTATGTATGTGTGGGTTTGATCAACTGATTATCGTCACTGAAAATTTATTCCACAACTCTGGAATTTTATTTATTTATTTATTTATTTATTTATTTTTTTGCGTGGTTGTTTTGAATCTGCGAGCGAGAGCTGTAAATCATGCTCTGGCGATGGAGATATGAACAGATAAAATTAGCAAACTAGTGTTAGCACCTGTAATTATAGTTAATTTTATTAAGCTTTGATCCCTAATTTACCTCCAAATCCTTGTTTTGAAGGTTCTGTGGGTTGTTCATAATTCATTTTTGTTCATTGTTCACCATTGTAGAGTTTGTATGTTTTTGGTCTATCAACATGTACAATGAATATGCAATCTTGTTTTTTCATTCTGCTTGATATCTATTTCAACTTCATAGTTTGTCTCTCTATTTGCTGTAGAAGCCACAATGTTGCATTTCTGATGTATTTTGAGGCAAACTAAAGTGTAGGATTATTATAATATAATTGATCAAAATAAAATTATAGAAACTTAAAAAGTGAAATTTCATGGAAACAACAATATCATTTCATTACTGATAAAATGGGACTTGAACCAAAGAATTTTTTCCTGTCAAACTTTAATTTTCAAGTCATCAACATACAGAAAAACCATGAATAAACACCAAAAAATATATATATTTGTGAATTTTATAAAATTATTTTCATCCCCAAATATATATATATAATGAGTTTTAATCTTTTTTTTACCAAACTAATTTTTGAATTTTTTTTTACAAACATGTTATGAAAACTTAACCAACTATTAGGCTTGACATACTGAATCACACTTTGCCATATGGTGTCGTCAGAGAGCAAATGCCACATAGAGTATCACAAATTCAATTATTTTTAAAGATCACATGTAGTGTTGACAATTTTTATTGTGCTCAACCACTACATTACCCTCACCGACAAAATAAATAGAAAAATTTACATAAATTAATTACGAAATTGAACACAAATATTTTAAGCCCTCATTTGGCATGTTGAGTTAGGATGCTAAAGGTTAAAATAGATACAAAATAATAAAATAGGTTAAAAAGTCAACAAGACAAAATGTCACAAAATCATTTTACTTTTTCTCTTACAAAAGTTAAAAAAATAAAAAATTTCAACCAAAATGATAAAATAGTTATTTTGCAGTTTCTATATGAACATTATTCTTAATTAATGTAGTTGAATTTCAGTTGTGGGGTTCATCCACTGTTATGTAGGTTTATCGTTGTTTGGTCATATTATGTGTCTGATGGCTTTATAATTAATTTGTTCTATGATATGTAAAGGGTAAAAGCAAAAATCATCCATCTCACTCTAGCCATATTTCAATGATTTAGAGCCTATATGACATATTCACTTGTTGAGATTGTTGTTGCTTTATGCTTTATGTATAGAAATATATAATTATCTTCTCTTTACATCTAATGTTCAATTATGCTTATCCACAAAAAAAATGTTCAATTATGCTTTATAGTTGGGCAAAATGGACACTACAAAAAAACAGTTGACCAAACCAAGTACCGCAACTAAGAAGGTAACGAACTATGAGAAACAAAGAATGAAGACAGTTAATAAAAATCGTGAGAGAATGAATGCTCTAGGAGTGAAAAATATAATAACTTGTTTGAAGGTTTCGGTTCAACATAAGAAATTGAGGAAGGAAAAACAAATACTAATTGAGGAAAATGACAATGATTATCGACCGTCAGAGGCTGACGATGGCAGTGACACTGAATCCTATGATTCGTTTGAGCATGAGGTACTATACATTTATGCATTGTGAAATATATTCTTTCTTGTTACCTTCAATTCATACACACATAGACAAGTATATCTTTGTACATATATTCATATTTTGTTATGTTATTCTGCTGTTAGAGATACCATCGAGAGCCCATTCACAATCTTATCTTGAGGCATTGACCCACGCATCAGAAGAGGGGGATACCTCTTCACGTCCTGAGGTGGCTAGCCATCCGCCACCACCTCTCAATGTGGACCCTCAACTTGAGGTGGCTGCTGGTAATACTATTGGTAAGACACTCTTTATTTACATTGATTTGAGATCTTAATTAAATTTGTTCACATACTATTTCAATATTATGGCTTCACAATATCAGTTGCTAAGCGTGTTCATGGCCCGACTTGAGGCAAAGAGGTTCAAGGCCTTGTTGATAGAGATGGAAAGCTTAACGTGCCTATCCCTCTAGAATTTCATGCACCGGTAGGGGACTATGCCTCAAAACTAGCCTCAAAGATTGGTGTGGAAGTGCAAACATGTTTACTAGATCCACGTGTTCGTAGGTAGAAGTATGTTGATGCCTTTATTAAGGACACAACGTTTCAATGCTTGAATGCAAGTTCGTTGTCTACTCTACTATAGGACATTTTACTCATTTTTATAATAGGTTAGAAATCTTAAATATTTATTGTAATTATTTTATTTTTTATAGGAATTATCTATGACTTATCTTTTTTTTGCAGGATCACTTTGATTTACAAGGAGACCCTATTGATATAGAGAAGGCAATGAACACAAAATTTGGTCAGAGATTGAGTAACCATACCTATAGGCTGCACAAACAATTCATGGAGCTGAAGGAGGCTAAAGGGGAGGAGTATGCAAGAAACCACCCACCGAAGGATGTTGATCCTACCAAGTGGATAGATCTTATTGATAAAAAGTGGAACACTAAAGAATTTCTAGTAATATTTTCATCTTTTTTATTATATCAGCGAAGAAAGAATTTGTTTAGAATATGGAGAGATTCCAAAAAAACTAAAAAGAACACAATCAATTTGCTATGAAATTCCATATGTGTTCTTTTTCCTTTATCTTCTGGGCATGTAAGTGGAACATAATAAAAACCAAATAAGTGGCAAAATAAGAAAGGGAAACTATTAAAAATTGATTGGAAGGCTCACATAATAGGAGATTAATTTATGGTTCCTTATATAGAATAAAGAACTAAGATTTTAGTTTCTATGATTGTATTTTCTGTTTGTTCTTGAGTTTGGTCTGAAGTTTCATGATAATGGTAAGCAACTAGCTGAGTAACTAATACAGGGTATTAAGACAGAACTTTAGATTTGATAGAGTTGTGGAAGAAAGAAAGGGTTATGAGTTTGGTATCAGTAATTGTTCCATATCTTATGAAATGTAAATGAATTTTTTCACAATCTATCTTGCCCATGCTTATATGCCCCCTATTTGTGAATGGTGTAAATTACTTGTTTTTCTTTTTTCACCCAAAAAAACCATCTTATGATGAAATCCCAACAAGTCCTCTAATCTATTTTTCAAAGAATTGAATGAAACTAGTGAATAATTTGAAATATCTTTTAAGTTGAAATGATATATAGGAAAAGGATAGATAGGAAAAATGCAATTTCTTTACTATCAAGCATTAAATTTGTTTTACTAGTGATACATTTCATTGTTATATTGGTTCATTCTTCCTTACAGGAACAATCAAAAGCAAACATATTTGTCTTACTAATGATACATTTCATTGTTATATTGGTCATTCTTCCTTATAGGAACAATCAAAGGCCAACATCGCGAACAGAGAAAGGATATATACAAAACATAGGTGTGGTTTTAGGTCAATCCCTGTTAAAGTAGAAAAATTGGTACGTATCCTTGCACTTTAAGAATTATATTGGATTCTTAGCTTTATTTATTGAATATTTGGTCTATCAAATTAGGCACGAGAAAAGAAGATGCTACTTGATCTAGCAGAGTTTTATAAGGAAACTCATGATAATGAGAAAACAAATGAGTGGATCTCGTCTAAAGCCCAGTGTAATTATGTGAGTATATATTGCAATTTTTATTAACAAAATTTTAGAATACTATTTGTTATAATTTTATTTAATTTTCTAATAATTATTTAATTTTTTAATATTTGATAGAAAAATATGATACAGACATAGGCTGATCACCTCTCACAGCCGGGATCAACCCCTTTGACTGCAGAAGAGTTGTCAATCAAAGTCCTAAAGCTACGGTCTGGCTATGTGAAGGGACTTGGCATGAGACCTTCATCCTCTATTAAGAGGACCACTACCATATATGCTGAAACAAATGATTATGTGAAGTGCCGTGAGATGCAAATAAAGACACAGAAGGAACAAATACAAATGCAGAACAATAAAATAGAAGATCTTGAAGAGGGTAGGAAGAAGCAAGAGGAGATAATGGTTGATGTTGTCAACTTTTTGAAGACCAAAGGATTCACTAGACACTTTGGAAGTGGAGGGGACTCATCCACAAGTGGACATACTTCTTGGTAAAGTATATTAATTTTAATATAACAAATTTTATAAAAGAATATATGTTTGAAGAATTAGAAAATAATGGAAACATGCATAGGACATCCAATTTGTACAGGTGCACGAGATGTATAAATTGTGAATTAGTCTAAAAAAAATTTCTTTTTCTCTATACTTAAAGCTTCAAAAAAGGCCATCGAAAGGCTAAATTATCACAGAACCACAGATTTGTACAGGAACCAACATAAACACCGTAGAAGGGACCAATATAAGTTGTATGAACTTACGGCACATTAATGGGATGCACCATTTGTGAATTAGCCTTAAAATTAATTTTTTGTTCTCATAATCTCGAAAAAAGGTCTGTTAGAGGGATAAATTATATAATTGATCTAATTGTAAATTGATGAGTTACTAATGTTTTTAATCTTTTGTATAATTAATTATTTACTGAAGCTTTTAATTTATTTTTTTGTAGACTGGATTGGGGTGGCATTTTCGACATGCAACAATGATGTAATTAGCTTGAATGTTCATTTTTGTTTGATAAGGATACACATACTTTGTGGAGTTGCATTAGTTATTGTTGGATGTTTGGTGGAATTGCACAAATTATAACTTTTGGATATTTTGTGGATATTGCACTATTTTATTGTATTATGATGAAATTATTTGTAATGATGAATGGATATTTTCATTTTGTTAATTCGTAAATGTGTTGATGACATGTTAAGTTAAGTTGTGATGGAATTGTTATATTCAACAGGTTTCAACATGAACAGGGTTATATTTGTTGAACTAAAATTTAGATATTCATAAAATAGGTATATAATGTGGAAAAAAATATTATGGAATTAGTGACAAAATTTTCCATCCCTAAAAAAGGTTTTTTCGTCTCTTATTTGGCTTAGGTGGAAGATTAATTTTGTCATGAATTCTTTATTTCGTCGCTAAATGAATTTGTCATGACGAAAAATATTGTTATATTTTGTCACTATTACCCTCAATGTGTGATGAAATTTTTTTGACATTATTTCATCATTTTTAATGATGAATTTGTTTTTGTCTCTATTGGTAGCTTCTTTGACAAAAATTTTTCATCTTCGTTTATATTAAACGTGACAAAATTATTTCGTCTCTATTTTTTATATTTATGACAAAATACTTTTGTCTCTAATTTTTTCCTTTAATGACAAAATATTTTGTCTCTAATTATTTACAAGTATGTTCCCAACAGAGTGTATTAGAGACAAAAAAAATTGTCAAAAATTTATTATTTTCAATGACGAATTTTTTTTTCCATCTCTAAGACCCTTTAGCAACGACGGTTTGGCGACAAAACGGGTGACGAAAAATTTTCATCATAATTAGTTTGAGTGATGAAATATATACATTTTGGGACAAATTTGTTTCGTCTTTAAATCCCAAATTTGTTGTAGTGGAAGTTTCAGAAGATAATTCTTTCATGTTTGCCACTTCGCTAACTATGACGGGAATCGAGTTGCCCGGTCAGCTCGTGGGGGTCCAGGGGCAGCGCCCTTTGGCAGGTTCGAGGTAACCCCACGATGGGGTTGAGAAGCAGTGCCCTTGAAGCAGAATGCAAAAATGCATTCGAAGTTGCTTGTCTGCTCGAGCAGATATTCCCCCGCTTGAGCGAAAAATGTTTGGTTCCAGAAGTTTGACTTGTTTGCAAAATATACTAAGTGGTGTGTTTTTACGCTCAAGCGTGGGTTCTTACACTCGAGCGTTAAGCTTGAGCGTGAACCCTAGTTTGGAACACGCGATATAGAGTCCCTGCTTGAGCGTCTATTCTCACGTTTGAGCGGACCTCGCGATCTCAGCTTCTATAAAACCTCAAGTTGCTCCAAATCTAGGGTTACGGCTTCCAGATCTTCTTCATGGATATTAGGGTTTATATCTGGGGCTATTTGGCTTGGTTTCTTTGATGTTAAATTGAGTATTCAACTCATGGTTTAAGTAGTATACATCAAAGGATTGTTTATTTATTCAATACAAACAAGAGTATTGTTTTTCGGTGGATTCCATGGAATTCGGGCCTGAAGCTTTGGTGGATTCCGGAGTGGCTCATCGTCGTGATTCGACATCAGTGTTGTGGATTCAATGTTGGGCAAGACAATTCTAAGGTGAAGACGGGGCTGGAAGGGGCACATAGGGGTCATTTCAATTCGGGCATAGATTCGCTAGGTAATTTAGAGTACACTTATATCTTCTTAGTGGATTGTTTTGTGGCTGTTGGCCGTGGTTTTTTTTATCACAATTGGAGGCGCTTCAATTGTAGTTTTTCCACGTTAAAATCGTTGTGTCGATTTGTCTTGATTGTTTGATTGGGATTGTTTTACTGCTTAAAATTGATACATAATTACAAATCAATATTTAGGGGACTTCTTGATTTTTCAGAATCAACCAAGGCATCATCAAAGTAGAAGCCACCACTTCACCAGAAATACCACCTCTTCATCATCCAACACCAAACCCACCCAAATTCATGTCATAGGAACCCAAGTTGTTGCAGACCCTTTCACTGGAACCACCCAAAATACCCAAACCACCCGTGCCTAAAGAACATTCTTCACATGTCCTTCTTTAAAGCTATGCAAATCCTCATAGACAATGGGCACCTCAAATTTGTAGGCCCTAGGACTTTTTTAGATCTCATACCCGCAAGCCATGATCCCACAAAATACTGTGCCTTCAACTAACAAGTGGGCCATGAAACTGACTGATGTGTTTGACTCTGCTATGAGATTTGATTGACAACAAGATCATAGCATCCTCGCAAAAGCCAAATGTGACAACCAACCCTTTACTTGAACACAACAAAACCGTCCTTCCACCTACGAATGTCACTGTCATACAAACCACTCTAATTGTCATGACCAGAACCCTCTCTTAGAGGTTTGGATTGTAACTGGCTAGTAATCATAAGCTTACCTACGACCTTAGACATAAATTAAAAATATATTTAATTATATAGGGCCTAAAGCGGAAACAGATAAATAAAGGAATAATAAATATGTCCAATGAGCTGTGCATAAATGGCGTAAACAAAAATCTCATATGTTAATAACCTATTTCCAAAACATATATAAATACTTATACATGGAGGAAAATTCTTTGTCTTACAAAAACTCAAAACTAATATACAAAATGTGGTCAAACAAGACCAAAAAAAAAGAAGAAGTAAAAGCCTCAACATAGAGGCATTCTTCGATTGACTTCACAAAAGCACAGGTGATCTTCCAAACAAACTCTAAAGCTAGACATCCTATAACTGACCTGTAATATATATATATATATATATAGGGGAAGGGGGTGAGCTAAAGCGCAGTTAATAACATCAAAGTAAAGGGTTTAATGAATGAGTTTCAATGCTTAAATATAGACATTTAGATTAGATTCAAATTCACTTTTGTATCAGATTCAAAACACAAACATATCTTATAGAAATTCATAGAACCTTTCAGAGGTATCAAATGTTGGTTGCACCCAATAATACATGACAGATATACAGAACAAAGAACATATATTAATAGAACGACTTTGGGCCCGATTCATTACAGTTGTGTCAGATCATTACAATGACCATTTGGTCAAACACATTTCAGATATACAATTGGCTGACCTTTTAGTCTAGCACATAACTGATATTTCAAACTTATCAAATATGTAGAATGGTCTTGGGGCCATCATACACATTTACACTTCACCAATTACATTTCCAGATAGCATATCATTTAAATGGATGGAAAACTCATTCATATTCAAGAAATCACAAGTTAAAGAAAGCTTACCATAGTAGAATATTCAAAAAATAGATTATACGAAAATATCTTTACTAAGATATTACTCACAACGATTAGATTGATTGACACTCCTGCATGGATTAACCTACACATAACACATGAACATACACACATTGTAACAGATAACTAAATCGAATCATTTTTTTCTATTCAATTTCTTTAAGTCCATTTTTATCTTATTAAATCATACATTAAGCTTAATTCATGCCTAAAAATGCTCAGAGAGACATGAAAACGAAAATATGGATAGAATGCAACTTTTTAAAATATGTTGGAACATGGTTATTCGCTCGAACTAACCTTTGGTCGCTTGAATAGTCTGCAAAGTTTGCAAAAGTACTGGATGGTCTCAATGTAGGCTTGAGCACAGACTTGATCGCTCGAGCGAAACGCTCGAAATAACTGATTTTGGTCAAGCTAACTATTGGCGGCTCAAGGGGTATGCAAAACTTTGCAAAATTATTGGTTAATAAAAATGTATGCTCGAGTGACAACTTCATCGCTCAAGCGATGAGGTTGAATTTTGGTTCAAAACTGAATGAAAAATGGTCCAAAAGTGAATTCAAACTCAAGGGTCTTGCATGACTTGCTCAAAATCAAGTAAACATTTTAGAAAACTCATATACATGATCATTCATAATTCTATTGCTCAAAACTTCATCAATTTAACAAATTTGAAATAAAAAAATCCAACATGTAAGATTTTCCAACTCTTTTCTTTTTGTTTTTCAAACTATGACCTTGACTCATAAATTCATGAAGTAAAGCATTCAAAACTTTAAAAATCAATGATGCATGTGCAATTTATCTTTCAAATTCAACAAAGATGATAGCAATGATGTTCAAAATGATGAAACCTCACAAAAATAGCCATGCATGAACATCTAGTTCAATTTTTATCAACTTTAAACTAATTTCTTTCAAATTACTTGTAATTGATCTCAAATACTTCATGAATACATTAGTTAGATGGATTAATTACATGAATTAAAGGTCAAAGCCTTACCTAGAGTCTTGAATTTAGCTTGTTCTTGAAAATCCTTGATCTTCTCTTCTTAATTCTTCAATTCTGTGGCTTCTCTCTCTCTAGAATGAAAGCTCACTCTCTCTCTAGAAACTCCTCTTGCACAAATATGATTATGAACTCTCCTAGTCTCCTATCTTATGTTATATATATACTAGATTGGCTTACACACTTAATTTAACATTAGGCTAATTAATTAAGACTTAAGACTAATTAAACTAATCTTAATTTTAGTAAACTGAATCAAATTTTAATTAAACTTCCCAAAAGGCTCTAAATATCATATCAAACTAATTAAACTCGCTAATTTGGATATCTAAACTTATCTAGGCTTTCAATTTCAAATTCAAAATAGAATTCCTAACAGATACTTCACAAATTAGACATACATATACAAATTAAACAAAAAAACACATAATTAAAATTCAAATTCCACATAATTAAATAAATGCAATTATGATATGCATGGTGTGGTTATCACACTAACCACCTTTAACCCTGGTTAATATATCACATCAGATAGCCTACCCAAGCCAACAGTGCTTGTGCCCGAAGAAATATGGGTAGATCTTATCTGGAAGGAGCTAAAAGTAAATGAGCTTGACCCATACAGGACCCTCATGATGCAAACAAAACCAATGTGGGACCTCGTGATGCAAACAAAAATGCTAGTTATACTAGAATATGAACTTAACTAGCCATGATTACCAAAGGAAAGGGAAGGCCTTATCAAAGATGAGTGGTTGGATTTTGTGTTTGGCAAAGTCGAACCAGCCAAAAGAATGCCAACAAAAGAGTAAAAACAATCCATGAAGACATATGATTCCAGCAAGTACATTGTGCCCGTTACTGAGTCAAAATCAGAAGTGGTGCTCCCTAAATCTTTAGATATAGATTTCTTAGATAATCCTCTGAGCCAACTCGAAAATTTTGGCGTGTATCAATATGTTGAGAATCAAGGGTGGGGGAGTGATTCGAGGAAAAAGAAAGTGATAGTGACAGTAAAAAACTAAAGATAAGGGTGAACAGAGAGAAAATCAAACAAGGGCTGAGGAAGGAGAGTACTAAGACTTAGAGGAATATGAGGCAAGGCTAGTTAGGATAAGGATTGGAAAGACATGGATTAGCAAGACGCACAAGCTATATGTGCACGATGAGGTTGCCATGCAACATTGGTATGAAGCTAAAGAGAATGAAATTCACTACACCCTTCTGTTCATAGCTATGTAGTACTACAGGAAGGCTCAAGAAAAGAAAAACGGACATAAATCGACAAGGACTGGTTTTTGAGAGCCTTGTTCGAAGAAGAAGAGTAAAAAGGGAAAGAGAGGGCAAAGCAAATGTGACATGGGCTGATTTTGAAAATGGCTTAATTACTAAGACTAACCGCTATAGCTTTTTTTTTTTTTTGGGGGGGGGGGGAAGGGGGGACTTACAATCTGAGATGATGATGAAAAGGAGCTCTCAAATGAGGATGCCACCAAGAACATAGTGGATGCAATGAGATGTAAAATTAATGAATCTGTCTATTGTAAATTTGTTTTACTCGTGGATCTAATATTAATAAAATAGGTCAAAAAGAGTTGCATGAGCCAGAAATCTGGCTTGTTAGATTCTGACACGTCAGCCTTATCAAAGTAGTCAAGTTGAGTCTTTTCTTCTTTTGCTTTTGATCTGTCTGTTTTATTTGGAGTCAAAGTCGAATGTTGGGATCCCTCCCCCTCCTCGGGTTCTTATCAACAATAAAGCTAGTGATTCTAGATACCTTACAATGCCAAAAGGTTGATTATGCTAAATCCTAAGATTTCTAAGAAAAAAAAATGATGATGATTTTTCAAAGTTTCAAAAAGATCTAATTGAATGAGAAAAGGAAAGATGAGCCAAACTTGAAATGAATGAAACAACATTAATAAACTTGAGTAATAAAGGGAAATCCTCCTCTAGTCTCAAATGAATCCATATTGTCTTTTCGGAACATAAGCGCTTAGTCACCCTTTAAAAAACAAAAAAAGAATTCAAAGAAACATCTTTTTCATAATCTTATAAAGGCATGCTCGAAATTGATCCAAAGTCCTTGCAATGTGAAGGCTCTCTTAGACCCTAAAACGAAACCCATAGCCAGAGTGTCAAGCATTGATCAAACTGGGACAATTTTCCATTCCCCAACACAAAGTAAAGGTCTCACTTCCATTATAAGAAGTGAAAGCATGCGGCTGGCACCATTCCAAGAATGTGATTCAAGAAAGATGTTCGATTCAGGCAGAAGCTAAGCCATCATGATAGGGAAGAACCATCGATACCAACAAATTTAGATGGGATGAAATTCACACAATTTATTGACCCTGTGAGAGCTTGTGAGGTCAAGAACCTTAAAAAATGTGACCTAAGCAAAATTTAGAGAAGAAAGAAAAGAAAAAAAAAGAAAAAAGAAAAAATATATATATAAGAAAGCTCGCAAGATTGAAAACTTGAAAATAGTGATCTTGGCAAAAGTTAGAGCATAAAAAGAGTATTAATACCCGAGTGAACCTGATCCTGAACTATGAATGGCTTGATTCACACCCTTGAGATACGTAGGAAACTTCATGTCGAAGTTCGGCTCCATCCTATTTAGATTTCATCATCAACCAGGCACCTGTTAGTACTTAAATGTCCAACTTTTAAAAGAAAGGGTGTAGTTGTGCAATTTATTGGATTCCACTATAGAATTGCTCGATTAGTAAGCTTGTTAGAGTTGTCATTTGGATTGTTTTCAATGAGAAGATTAGGCGATTTGTGTTCTCTTCAAATAGACCAAGTTCACAAACACTTTTCAAAATAAAAGGTATGAACTTCATGGCCCTATTTTATTAATGATAATTTCAAACTTGATAAATGAAGGCAAAAGCTAACCAATTCTCTTTCAAGGAAGGTCTTTAGAAGCTAGAAACAAAAGGAAAAAGAAATGGGATTTAAACTCTAAACTAAAGGTATCATGAGCCAAGTCAAAATCGCTCGGTCCTTGTCCTCTTAAATGGCCTTTCCTTGTTTGTCTCAACCCACTAGATCTTGTGCTCGAGCCATTGAACAAATGCTTGCGATAGTATGTAATTGAAGCCTTCCTTGGCAGTCATGAGAACTTTGTTTTGCCAGGTCGTGGTGGTAGGTCGTTTGCACACCAAAATATTATATTTAAAACCAATGACTACTATTTCGAAGTATAGCAGTTAAGACCAGGTGTCGATCCTTAGTAACTAATCGAGTTATGTTGACTCAAAATTAAGAATTAAAGTAATTTAAAGAAGATTGGTTTTGAAAATAATAAAACTAAAATTAATAAATAAAATAAAATAAGAAATATCTTAGTGTTTTGAATCCACCACTAATCTTATAATTAGGGAGTTATTGATATATAGTTTTTAGAAAATCGTTGATTTGGACACTGTAAGATGTAAGTTGATTAGAAACACATCATCAGGAAGATTTGTATATTAAAACTAGAAAGTCACAAATTATCTTTGCTTAGCACGAATCGTCACCACTAAACTGCAGTTGATGCACGACCTGTCCTACTAGGTATGACTCATCTAGTAATTCTAATATATAGTAGTGAAAACCATTGTATAACATGTACTCAATGCCTTGAATACATAATTTGAATAAAAATGTTTATTGCACAAATAATCTCAGTTGTACAACTATATCCAAATCAAATCAAAACTAAAAATAACAAATACAATAAAAACCCAATTACTTGGTCATGGTTTCATCTCTACCCTAAGAAATGAAAATATTAGTTCCACATAATTGTGGACACTCTACTCTAAATTGGTCCTATCTCTTTTCTCTTCTTTGGCCTTCTGCTTTAGGTAGAAGCCCTCTACTTCTCTCCCCACTCTCCCTTTAGCTCCCCATTTCTTTGTCTATCTTATTCTCCTTTATAGAACCTACAAAACAAAAGAAAATAATAAAATAAAAATAAAAATAATAATTAGATGAAAGTTGGTAGACTAACTTTCTTTCTCCTTTTTCTTTTCTTTTTATTATTATGTATATAATGATGATGTTGGATGGATATGATGATAACGGTGGGATTCTCCCACCGAAAGATTTATTATTATTATTATTTATTCTATTTTATATTATAATATAATATTAAAATATATTATTTATAACAAGTTATGTACACACACTCAAAATACGTACAAACACACAAAATCACACAAAACTATAAAATAATATAAATAAATAGACCAATAAAGTGTATATTAGCGGTTCAAATGTGTAACATTTAGGCATCGATCACTTGGCATTTGCCTTCGAGTGAGAAGCTCTGAAAGCAAGGGAAGGAGGGTATGAAGGAGAACCTAAATGAATCACTTGCTCACGTTCTAACTGCCGAAGAATCCAATGAGGAAAATAATGGACCATATGGATACTTAGGAATGGGGGCATCTCTCAAGTCATGATAAGAAGTGCTAACCAAGAGGAGCACCAAGCTATGTCTCTGTGAGTTTGGGACCTCATACAGCCATGTAGCTCGACTTTTCGTGCCCCCTTTCGGAAGACGAATAAGCCTTACAGTATCGGACTCCTGAGGTTCTGAATCTGATCTGACAAATGAAATGTGAAATAGATAAACAACAAAGAGTCCAAATCTGGCAAATTTTTTGAAAAATCAATTTTGAATCAAATTCCCAAAAATGGATTGCTTTGTCAAATACAGAGTCGCTACCTAAATATTTTTGGAAAATTTAGAAAACCCATGACTCGTGCCAAAGGCCATGTATCCGTTATCACCAAGATTGTCTCGGCTTGGGAACTTGGATATGTGAGGGAAAGGTCATGAATTGAGCACTCCCGCTAGCCTGATCAAAGATCGACCTCTACTAATCATGATGTGAATCTTATTTACATTATATGCTCTTGTTCCGATTTATTAGACTAACTTACTATGTGATGCGCACACAAGTATAGATTAATTTGCAAGAATTGGAACACTTTGATTCATGTTTGTTTTGAAAATTGTTTCAACTACGTACCACTTGAAGAAGTGATCGCATATGTACATTACTCAAGTTATTCCAATTCAAGCAATTAGTCTTTATCCACAGGCATTCAAGTAGATATAGCAATTAAGCAATTAGCCTCATAGCAAGCATGTTAAACATGGAAACAATCACATTCGTGCAATTTGCTAAAACAAATAAAAGCTCACCTAGCACTCCCAGGCAAGCCAAAAAAGATAAACGAGTTAGAAAAAAATGCATGATCCTAACTAATGCAATATGACTAATGCAACACATGTGATATGCAATTACTAGGCTCGGCTACTAATATGACATATGAATCAATTTGATAGCATGCGGTCTAAGCATGTATTCAAAGAAGTATTTAACTAACAATGCAAGTTAGAATAATGCGCCAAGCTCAATGAATACAAAACAATGGATGCAAGGCATGAGAGATGCGAAACGAAACATGATGCCCTAAACTAACCACCATAAGCAAGTAAATAAAAAGGAGAAAGACGTAGGGTTGGAAGACATACACATTATTACAACATTTGCGCCCTCACATAGGAGGGTTCGAATAAACTAACTAACTAAGCTAATTACTACGAATTAACTAACTATTACAAAATGAAATGAATAAATTAGCTAAGCTACTTAACTAATTATTACAACAACAAATTAATAAACTATTCTAGCTAATTAACTAATTATTTATAACACAAAATTAACTAGTTACAACTAATTAATTACAACAAATAACTAAGCTAAGTAATTAGATTAAACAACCCCAGGAGGCGAGGAGTGCTCATTCATGCGCTCGGATTTCCATTCAAAAAAGCCACTGTTCTGTTGCTAAGAAGCCTCTGTTGCACAGTTAGAACACTTGCATTGTTTTTTTTACCTCAAAACCAACTTTGTTTCATTTCAAAAAGCCATTATCGAGTTTTGCAAAAGTGGCCGGTAGGCTAGAAGTGGTGGCCTGTCGGCCACAAATGATGGTCTGTAGTCCACAAAAGATGGCCTGTCGGCCATTGATGCTTGGTTCTTCTTGCTGCAACAGAAAGCAAACCGAGCAAGAGCAGGGTATTCTCAAGGGTTATTTGCACAACTTACCCCTCCTTATCATCAAATAGCTCAAAGGAATGGTAAACTTGATTCACAAACCATCAATCAATGCAATTTCATTTCATAATGGCCCATGAACCAAAGTGTGCAGTTTCCATAAATGCAACAAATAAAGACTCTTAAACCCCCTTCCTATCATGGATGATCAAGGGAAATGGTTGACAATGACTCTTGAATTGTTTACATAACTAACAAGTATGAAACGAGTCAAGACCCAAGGGTTCAATTAACATCCGATTGAACCCTAACCAAGTTATTATCTTGCATCATTTTTAGCCCTCAATTTTATTACTCCATTTTAATTACCAACCATTCCTTAGTAAATTAAGTCCAAATGTGAGCTTTAAGTCCTCTAATGGAAAGAAGCATTAAACCAAGAGTTGTTTTAGGCATGAGAGAAGTGTTATGCCATTGGTAATGAACCCCCAAAGGGATTAAACTATTAAACACAAGACCTCAATCTCATGCTTTAAACAAGCAATTAGTTTGAACCATCTTTCAAAGCAAAGCAAAAGCCAAGAAATGAGGGAGGTTTCAGAAGTGATTAGGGGTGAAAACAAGTATGGAAAGCCATAAACAAATGCTATCAACTCAAATAAGATGGTGTATAAGGCTTAAACCACCAAGCCTATGAGGACAATTACACTACAAGCATACAATACAAGGCTCAAATCCAATGAACCACTAAAAAAAGTCCTAAAAAAGTGCTAAA
This sequence comes from Camellia lanceoleosa, assembly GCA_025200525.1. Lineage (NCBI taxonomy): Eukaryota > Viridiplantae > Streptophyta > Magnoliopsida > Ericales > Theaceae > Camellia > Camellia lanceoleosa. The sequence goes on from CM045770.1 coordinate 139,943,525, forward strand.
TTAGTCCTAAAACATACTGGAATTAAGACAAAAATAGCTAGAACAATAAGCTAAAACATGGAGCATGTTAAGCTAGTAAACAAGACACAAGGAGAGGAAGCTAACCCCTCCAATTTTGGACTTCAAAACATGTTTTTAGCCACTAAAAAACCTCTGAAATTCAATTTTTAAAAGCTCAAAAAAAGATGGTGTAAAGGTGGAAAACACAAGGGCAAAGGCTAGAAAAGCAAGGTGGAAAGAAAGGTGAACCACCCTTCCACCCTTTAAGGCCTTAAATCACAAGTTTCAACCCAAAATTACAGAGTTTATACAGCCCAAAAATAGTAGAAAAATAGTAGGAAAAATAACAAATAAAGCAAGGAAACAAATCAAGCTTTGTACCTCTTAGAGATGAGAGCACTTCTAAGCAACAATTCAACACATACACACCCTCAAGAGCTCAAAGTGGGCTCAAAAGTACCTTAGCTCAAAGATGGCAAGGTTTGGTTTAGAGTGTATAAGCAAAGGTTCAAGAAATTTGCAAGAGATAGAGAGAGAGAGAGAATTGTAGAGAGAGAGAAAATAATTTGCTCCAAAATTTTCTAACCTTGAAAGCAAGAGTAGAGGTCCTTTATATAGAGACAAACATCAAACTCCCTCAGAAATATCAATACATACACGTGTAAGCAAGTGCATGCATCTGTGACAACTGTTGGCACAACTGGCAGAAAATATCTACAAAACACACTTGTGGTCGGTAGGCCACTAATTTTGGCCAAGATGGGCCACTAAAGTAACCAGCCTACTAAAGATGGGGCCAACTGATCAAGGGTCGATACCAAAGGTGGTGGCCGGCAAGTTCCAAGGGTTTTCAAGCTTGAAGATCTATGGTTGTGGTCCAAAACAAGGCAAGAAGGACTTTTGGACTTGCTGCTTCCCTTTTGCCCACTACTTGCTGGAGCAGCCTCCGCATCCTGAATGTCTTCCGACTTTAGCAATTTTACTCCTGCAACTTTGCCAATCCTTGGGGTTTCATCTGTCGACAGTTCAATAAAGAAGACTGCATCAGAATAGTGTTCCCATCTACTCCAAATGGTTTTTCAAATGCATTTATGGTCATTGTTCTCTTTCCCAATTTTTACTTTACACATTGGTGATAACTCGATGGGATAGCCCCATATCAGTGCATCCAAGCTCTGCCAAGTATCATATAGTAATTTGTATTTGCTTCAATCACATGGAACTTCATTGCGGAGCGGATCTTGCCAATTGCTAAGTCCAGTAAAACATAGCCCTTAGTAACTTGTTTCTCACCATCAAAGCCTGTTGTAGTAATGGGTTGGCAAACCATCCTGGACTCTTGAATACTAGCTTTTGCAAAGGTGTTGGTAGTGATGATATTATGGATGCTCTGCCATCAAGGAAATCACACTTGAACTCTACATCATTGATGTAAGCTGTGATGAAAATAGAACGGTTATAGGGGAATGAATATGCTTTGTCTGCTTCTGAAAAAGTAATAGACCCACAGTCTTCCTAGATATGCCGAGGGACATACTCCTTAGCCTCAGCAACTTTAGCATGATGCACTTCAAAGATGTTGATGAGGGCTTTTGTTGCCTTCAACCTGGCAGCTTGGCTCAGCCCTAACTAGTTAAAGAAGGTATGAAACTTAACAGAGTTTTTTAAGGCACGGGCATGGGAATCCTCTATGAGTTTTTCCTCCGCAAGTACAGTTTTCGAAAGTTGGCCCACTGTAATTTCTTGTAACTGATCATAGTAGGATGCCATGTGCACTTGATCGTGCACAGGCCCAAGATACCCAATCATATGTACATTCTTGCCCTTTTCCTTATGGTTAGGATAAGGGTCTTTTCTTACATCACAGTTACCCTCATATTTGAATTTCAACTCATTTGCAGCAACTTTCTTCTTGAACATACTTTTCAAAGTCCAACAGTCCCTAGTGGGATTTTTGGTGGTTCTATGATAGATGTAATCATCTGAGCTTTCTTTATCCTTTTTGGTTGGTGTACATCAATCGGCGGTAAAGTGAGTTCACCGTCGGTTACCAATTCTCTAACAAATGCTATGACATTCTCAAGGCTGCAAGGGTATGGCTTTCTATCTTCGTAACTCTTCATTTTTCGAGTGGACGACACCTCTCCTTGCAAGTGGCTCTCTCCTATGGAGGCTAATGCAACAACTCTGCTACTGCGAAGGTAGTGGTGACTTTTGAGAGATCGATACAAGGGGTTTGTGGTACTAAGGTTTCCAGCTGCTTCAATCAAGGTTGAAAATGTGGGTAGATTATGGTTTACCAAAAAGATTTTGTAGTCGCATATGGCACCCTCCACACATATGCTAACTAAGTAGGCCTCATCCACTGGTTCATGACAGTCAATGGCCTTATCCTGGAACCGTTTGACATAGTCCATTATATCTTCACCTTCTTTTTGGACATCTTGCCCAAGTATGAGGGTTGTGACTTTTTCTTAGATTTGAAAGAACTTCGTGTGAAACTTGTACACCATCTCTTCCCAACTCTTGATTGAGCTGGGGCCCAAGTTCACGTCCCAATTATAAGCCCTTTTCAGTGAATGATTTGGAAAACTCCCTGAGGCAAAGAGGGTGGTCGCTACCATGGACACCATGGGTCTCAATGAACCTTACCACGTGTTCTCTAGCATTACCTTGCTTGCCATCAAACTTCACAAACTTGGGTACTCTATACCCAGTTGAATATGCCATGGCTAGTATCTCTTGAGGATATGAGGGCTTCACATCCAGATTTGGGAGAAACGGTAGTTGCTTCTTGCTACGGTCTTGCTTAAGCATAGCTTGGACATCGGCTATAGTAACGAAGTGAGTCAGTTGGTAAGGGCATGTTAGCTTCTGGATAACTAAACCAGCAGCTATACCGTTCACCTAAGGTGCCGCCAGAGGCATCTGGATCAGAGCTTGATTCTCAGAGAGCGTGTTAAGAGATGGGTTTGGGATTGCTACAGGCAGAGGCACTTTGTAGACACCCCATTTTTGACCGTTCTCAAGACTTGGATGTCATTGTTTGAACACTGGATGATCATCCATGTTCGTGTTCATTTTGAGTTTCGGGAGGTCTTGGCTGTGCGCCATGCCTCAAGATCTCTCAACTTGTCTGTTTTGTGCTTGGTTGTAGACCAAGGACTTGTGTTTTTGCTTCTGAGGGAAGAGGGTGGCTTGTTGGCCATCCCCTCAACCCATCGGCCAAGGCATGAAGCCATCGGCCTTGTTTTCTTGCCATCGGCCAAAAGTGTTGGCCGATCGGCACTTTTTTTGGTCGATCGGCACTTATGTTGGTCGATCGGCCATATTTTCTGGCCGAGCCCTATTCATCTGCTTTATGCAGATATTTTATGCCAGCTGTCAAAGTTAGCATGCACAATTCACATCCTCCATACACGTGTATAGAGGGATTTGATTCAAGTGCTTAGCTTGCTCAACAAGCTTAGGAATTGAACTTCTATAAAGAGGGAGCTCCTCCTCCCTTTCCAGAGGTTCAAAAAATTAGGGTTAGAGTGATAGATATAGTTTTGTATCTATCTTGCCTTGATTCTTCATTTTGTGCTTCAAAAGTGTCATTTTGTCTTACTATTGTACACAAACACACACTAGAACACCATCCTCTTGGAGCTGAGGTCCCTTGAGGTTGATTTTAGTGTTCTTGGGTTGGTTTTGATCAGAGAAGGCTGCTGGAGTAGTGTTCTTGAAGGTGGTCTTTAAGGGTGAGTTCCTTGCTTTTAAACCCCCATTCTTGTTTTAGGTTTTAGACCTACTTGCTTATTGTTTTAAGCTTAACTCTTAATTGATAAAAGTTCTATTTTTACATGCTTTAAATCTTTGGTTAATGTCACTTTTTGGTTGGGGGTCATCTCCTCCCTCCAAGGCCTTGTTAGGCCTTGTTTTAGGTTTTACATGACCTTTCTACCACTGAAATCTAGAGGATTTTTAGTGGTGGAAAGGTGGTTTTGGAGTCCTAAATAGGAGAGGGTCATCCCATCTCCTTGTTGTTTTGTATGCTTGCATAAGCGGCTTATATTGGTAGCATGTTGGCTTAGCTTGTTTTAGCTTCATTTCAGTATGTATTAGGCTTTGTTTTGCCATGATACGACACTGTTTTTGCTTGGTTTTGTCACTCCATGCATGCCTAATACACTTGTAGTGTAAATCACACAAACTAGTCTTATATGCTTCATGTTTGGGCATGTCTTTCTAGCTTATGTTGACTCCATTTCAGTGGGTTTTTGGTGTTGCTTTAGCATGCCATGACTCTGTTTTGTGTGGGTTTAGTTGGCTCTTACATGCTTCATGTACTTGTCATGCAATCTTTTCATTTGCCTTAACATGCATCTTGTGTTTAGACTACCATTTTTGCATGTTTTGGCTCAACTCTAAGAAGCTTTTAGCCTTGTTTTACCATGCTTGAGCTCTGTTTTGTGTTGTTTTGATCATATATGCCACGCTTTGTATAGCCATAAGGCATTCTAGCTTGTTAGCTTTGAGTATCCAAGTCACTAGCATGCTTTATTTGGACTATTATCATGATTTGGCATCATTTGAAATGTTATTTCAGTTCATGTTTCATGCCCATATACTTGCACTTATCACTCCTTTAATGTTATAAAGAGTTGATGTCTTATGCCTCATGAATGGACCATTGTGTATGCCTCTATGCTTAGGTCTTTAGGATGCCATCTAAGTGGGTTTTTGGGCCTATTTTGATATGACATAACTCTGTTTTTCATTGGATAATTCATGCCATGTTTTGTTTTGATAGGTGTAGTGTAACACCCCTTTGTAGCCTTGCATGCCTCATGCCTTTTGGAGTTGTATTCTAGCTTGTGTCGGCTAGTTTCGAGAATGTTTTTGGTCTTGTCTTGACCAGCCTTGGGACTGTTTTGGATGCCCTTGGCCCTTTGGGGCTTGATTCTTGTGGCCATGGTTTGAGTCCCTTGGCTAGCCTTAAGCTTTGGGCTTTCTTGTATGCTTTGTGTGCTTTGTTTAGTTTGTTTGACACTTTTCCATGCATGATTTCAGAGCTTACAATGTTTGTCACATGTCCATATTTGTCCCCTTTTAAGTGCTTTTGAAAGTTTCCCTCCTATATGTAGGTGTTGGACCATTTACATGTGCATGTTTGTTTTGCATTTTCATGCTTCCAATTCATAACTTTGGCCACTGATTTTGGACATGGCTGAGGTCTGTCCATCTTTAGTTTAAGTCCATTTACCATGTTGTTCAAAGTTGCTACTTTACATCATGCTTACATGCTTGTTGCATGCTTGTCATATTGCATGTTGTCAAATGCTTGCTAATTGACATGTTGTTGCATGCTCATCCATCTTGCCTTGCATGTTGTCGCATGCTTGTTACATATTTAGTACATTATATGTTGTTGCATATTAATTCCATTGCATGTTGTTGCATGCTTAGGTTGCATTACATTGTGTGTGCATTGCTTTGCCTCTTGATCAAACATGATAGAGGTTAAGGTCCCTTATGTGTTTTGTGCATTTCATTTGATATTGAATTGCACACTTGACTCTTTTAGCCATTATGCATTAAAATGCGCGATTAATGGTTCGAGGGTCGAGAACTACACTCCTTTGAGTCTCAAACATGATAAGGGGTGTAGCTACAAACATTGTCTTGTGAATGCATTGCCATGCTCTGTTTGTCCTCTGTTGCAGCAAAAGAGCATTTTACAGGAAGGGATGGCCGATCGGCCATCTTTAGTGCCGGTCAGCTACAAGTGTTTGGCCGATGGCTTCATATTTGGTTGATGACCTGTTTATCTTAGCCGATGACCATGATTTTTGGCCGATGGCCTCCCACAGTGGCCATGGGGTGAATCAGAAGTGTGTTGGGAATTTTCACACTTTGCAGAGGTACAAAGCAGTGCAAACAGAGGCAACATGAGGCATGGCAACGGATTTCCGAGCGAAGCCGACTGAGTATGCATTTGTCTCTCTTCTCGAGGCCTCTTTACTGTTTTTCGTAGCTTAATTAATTTATTAATTATTTAAGTGTTGTAATAATTAGTTGTAACTAGTTATTCATTTGATTGTGTAATAATTAATTAGCTTGTTAGTTAGTTAATTAGATGGTTTGTATTATTCTTTCGGACCCTTCGTTGAGAGGGCCAATTATTGTAATAAGCGTACGTGTGTGTAATGCATGTCTTCCAACCCCCATTCCTTTCTCTCTTTTACTTAACCGCTTACGATGGTTAGTTTTAGGGCATATTTCATTTAGCATCCTTATGCTCGCATGTTTGCATCCATTCATCTGTATTGCATGCACCAGGCTCAGCGCATCATACTAACTGCATTGTATTTCAATCCCTACTTGAATACATGTATCGAATTTTCGCATCTCATATGCCATCTTAGAATAGTCGAGCCTATTCTAGTTGCATTTTGCCTTTGTTGCATTACTCATCTTGACATGAATTAGGATCATGCATTGATTACTAACTAGTTCTTTGTTTTGGCTCAGAGTACACTGTGAATGTTTATGCTTTAGCATCTTGCATGCGTGTGAGTGTTAACATGACAGCATACTTGCCATGAGGCTAATTGCTTATGTGATATAACTGCCTGAATGCCTGTAGGTGAAGGTTGGATTACTTGAATTGGAACGATTCATTGAAATCCGTGTTTTAGCCTACTTACGAGTAACAAACTTTAAACCATTTTCAAACAAACGGATATGCGATGTTTTGTTCCAAATTAGGCGATCTAGTCTATACTTGTGTGCTGTGCGCATCACATAGTAATTCTGGCTAATTAACCGAAATAAGAACGCATGCGTTTTCAAAAACAAGATATCATACTTAGTACAAGCCAATCTTTGATCGGGCGAGCGGGGGTGCTCATTGCATGACTTTCCCCTCTCTTAGTACAAGCCAATCTTTGATCGGGCGAGCGGGGGTGCTCATTGCATGACTTTCCCCTCTCGTACCCAAGTTCCCGAGTCGAGGTAACTTTGGTGATGACAGACACGTAGCCTTAGGCACGAGTCAGGGTTTCCTAAATTCCCCCAAAATAAAATATTTAGGCGGCGACTCTGGCAAAGCAGTCCATGTTTGGCACTTTTTTCTTAAAAATCAGTTTTCCAAAACGATTTGCCGGATTTGGACTCTTTGGTGATTTATCGGTCTTGCATCACACTTTGCGAGATTAGATTCAGAACCGTGACATTGAGTCCGAACTGTAGTAGCTAGAGAACAAAACGAGATTTTCTCGGGAGTTCTCCAGGTGCGTCCACACACTTGTAGTAGAGCTGGTCTGCATAGCCATAATGGCCTTGGTGAGAGTTTGGAAAGCTATCAAGATCTCCCTCTGTGTGTCCTAAAGTGATTAGACTGCCTCGACTACAACATTGTGGTCATGATCTTCAACATGTGCAGCTTTACCATTAGAAGAACCTTCTTATCGTGGGTGCTGTTGAACTTTATTGTCTGCCATATTTTTCAGTGAAGTATGAAAGCCACTGTGAGTAAGGACCATCAACAAAGTAGCCTCCCCAATGGAGTCGCCAGAAATATAGGGAGGTTCAGTGTGAGCAGTGATTAAGAGAATAATTAGAGAGGCAAAACTATGTCAATGGTTCAATAATGATAGGATGACTAGAGAATGAGCAACTAGGTGAAGATGAAACAAGTGACTCAAGAAGAAAGGAATGGCAGTCCACAAACGGGCAGTATCTCCCCTCAAATTCCTAGAAATACCCCTTGGGACCTTGAAAAAAAGTTCTTATTTATAGGCTTTCCTTCGCACCAAGAGTATACGATGTGGCCAAATAAAGTGAGGACATGTGTACCTAAGAATTACATGGAATATTCTACCTTGAGCTATTAGACTGAAAGTGCCACGCATCCCTCTATATGTACTATGTACTATCTGTTTGGCACAGATGCCTCAGCAAGTGCACTTGTAGCAGGAGTGTTTGCTGTTGCAACTTGTCTTCTTGGCCTGAACCTCAACAAGTGCACTTGCAACAGTAATGTTTGTAGCTACACTTGCCTTCTCAGTTCAGTTTAGCCAAGACATGCATTCTTAGGACTTCATAGCTTGCTATCAACCATGTTTTTGTGTTCACCTTAGTGAAGCCTCCACCTTTAGCCACCTAACCACGAACTCCCTAGCTTCAAAGCCACAGCCAAGCCTGCTATTAGCCATGACGTGCCTTAGTACCAAACCTAAGGGGGCTTCTTTGGTCCTACCTGTGGAGGAAGACAAGTCTAGGACCTGGGCGGATGGAAAGGGAGTCCCTTGCACTTGCGCTACCCTGCTCTCATCTTCGCGAGGTCATTGCGGTATACTAGTGTCTCTGGTCCTGCTATCAGCTCCAAGTAGTAAGCTTTGGGGCCTGCTATCAGCACTAGGCTAGTAATTCTTTAGGGCATGCTATTAGCACCAAGCATTAGCCTTTTCTTGTAGAGAGAAGCTCTTTCCAAAGGTTGCTATCACTGTGGTGGGGTTTTTCCTCTGCAAGTTTGTTGCGATGGTTGTAGTTGTCATGGCAGCTGTAATTGCTACGGTAGCCATTTCCAGTGACAAGCTCAAATGGTAGTGCCGATAATACTAGAGATGGCGGCGCTGATAAAGTACCTCTGTAACTTGGCCACTGCAAGTGTTGCCTCTGTGACTCAGTTGTTCTGGTTTTCTCTTTCCCTTAGCAACTTCAAATGACGACGGCATCGATAATACTCAAAATGGCGGCGCTGAAACAAAGTGCCTCAGTAACTTGACCACTGCAAGTAATGCCTCTGCAACTTGACTTAGACATTTTCTCCTTATAGAGTCTGTTCGAACCCTTAGCGAGTCGAACCTACTTCGGCTCACTGTTGACCTACTTCCCTTGGGCTTTAGTCCATGCTCCTTTGGTCATTCCTAGTCATCTAATAAAGACAACCTTTGCACTTAGGTCCATACTTAATTTGGACTTAAGTTTCTGACCCTCTACAGTAACAAACCACACCTGAACATCTCGGCTAAGCCTTTCTAGTTCTTAACTGACCTCTTGGGAAACTTTAGGAACTGGTTCGACGCTATCTCTCCCAATGTTGATTGGAATACCTTACACAATAACGGATTGTTCCCGCTCCACAATGACATAGCGTTCAAATACAAGCCAACATGAAAATTGGGATCAAACTTACCGTAGTATATCTGGAACCTTGTCATTGAGAATCTCTTCAGTGCCTCAAAAGTGTCTAACTCCACTAAGAACGATGACTTCGGCTTTGTGGTGGAGATGACGTCGGCTCTGTTCCTCTTTCTTTGAAGGTAATTACGTAGATCCTCCTTTGATCTTCCGGCCACCCTATTGTCGACCGATCTCAGCCTCTTTAGTGCACTACTCCCTGTGCATGGGTGCGTTCTCTTTGACTTCTCGATATCTGCTGTCTTCTCCGTATGGTGCTCCTATCTGTTCGTTTGTTAAGACCCTCTGATCTACAACCCTCATATTCTCTATTGCTCTATTCTCTATGGCTATACTCTTCCGACGTGTTAACGTCAGGGAGAGTTCGCAATTCTTCTTCCTTGATTCCACGCCGCGACCTGTCCTCCTTGTTGGGTGCCCACATCTGAAGTAGCTAGGGACATTGTTGGCAATAGCAATGGCATCATAAAGTTCACCATCATCTGTAGGTCCGTCAATTTAGCCGCCAAGTCTTTTACCTCGCCATCTTTTTACATGCATCAGTCTTTCTAAACCTAGAGATCATTTTTGTGATAATATTCTTCCTGGGTATGATTTTTTCTACCCTCGTTTGGTGGCATTATTCATTTTTGGATTCACTTCCTGTAACTCGTCACCATCACACTCTCCTCCACCGATTGGATCGACATGCTCCCCATCCTCATTGTACAAGTCATCTCCAACTCTTTCCCCTTGTCTGGCATTGGCCATCTATTCCTACTAAGTTCCCATAGACGCTGCCAAATTGTGGCTATTGATTTCCAACTTCACAACCAAACTAGATCTCTAGGCCGAGATCTAAGGAACTTAACCATAGAGCATGGGGAAGAGTAGAAGAACCCAACACCTGTACACAAGAAGACAACAAATACCACGGTGGCTCGTCGACTAAGGACCACTCTGACGATCAAGTCAGTTGCTTATCTCACAAAGATATCAGCACAAGTAAATCACTCATAATTGAAAGTGTACCTTAAAACCACGGGAGTGCCTTACTTTTATAGCCTACAACGCCCACGTCCTTGTTGATACCCCATTTTGACGGATATTAAGACTTGGGCACTCTTTTTCGAATACCCGATAATGAAAGTTGGAATGTGCTATCTGATGAATTCCTCAACACGAGAGCTAGGTTCAAGCTTTAATCCTAACTTTACACCCGCTTTGGCCAAACTATTTTAGACCCTTTTTAAATCTTTTTCAAAATGTTTTTTCTCGTATGGATCCCAACATTTCTACAAAGTTTCGATGCTCACATTTTTAAAATTCAAGTGTTATATTTGTTTAGTAAATTGAGTAAGGACAAAGTAGATATAAGTGGAAAGAATGAGAATTTTCTTCAAAAAAACTCTGTTTTCCCTTTTAAAAAAAATGTCTGGCCAAACGATTTTTTGTTTTGGTTGGACAATTTTTTGTCCGGCTAGATAATTTGTCTAGGTAACAAAGTAGTTTTGAAAAATTCATCATTTTTTTTGAATTTTACACAAATATCTTAGATATTTGCCTTTGAACTTCCTCTACAAGTTTCTCATATATATATATATATTGCCTCAAAACTCTATAAATACACCCCTCCTACTTCATTTTAAAGGGTTACAAAATATTTCTAAAAGCTAAGAGACTTGTTTGAGAGTCCACCTCCTATACTTCAACTTCTATTTCTCATATACCAACCATCGAAACTCCATTAAAGCTTGACTCCAAGTTTCTTGCTAAGGATCCTAAGAACTCTAAGACATATCTAAAGGACCTTGAGGGTACTATGAGAAAGTTTGTGAACAAGAAAGCTTAGCCTCTCTTCAAGAGGTGAACTGTTGCAATTTTTCTTACTTTCACTCTTTCTTTCTTCATCTCTAAGTTATGTATTTCATTATTAGCTTGTTGTAATCATGTGATGGGTCATCATGAATGTGGAGGGAACTAGGATATAGCCACTTATCCATTGAATTGATTGTTCTCTTTATTTTCTTGTGCTTTTGCACACTTTTCTTGCTTTCTAGTGATATAATTCATTGTTGTTGTACATAGATGTGTTAATTGAAATCTCATGGATGTAGAGGAAACTAAGATATAGTCACCCATCCATTGAGTTGATTGTTCTCCTTATTTTTCTTATGCTTTTGCATACTTTTCTTGTTTTCAAGTGCTATAATTTCATTGTTGTTGCATATAAATGTGTTAATGGGAACCATGTGGATGTGGAGGGAATAAAAAGTAGCCACCCATCCACAAGTCTGATTATGTAATTTAATTTCTTTCATTTTTATATACTTTCTCAACATCTATCTCATTATCCAAACATGTTGGCTCATTTTCTTCAATATATGCTCAATTCTAATGAGTGGTGGTGGTTGTTGTTGTATGGTGCTACTTGGATGATTCTTGGGATTTGATATTGAGAGGGTTGTGGTTTCTCTTTCATTAACTTTTTTGGAAGTAAAGTAAGGGATTTTATGTCAAAAGTATTGAAATCTCGCTTCTCAATCATTTGTGAATATGGAAAGGGATAGAAACATCTTTGTTCCATGAATAGAAGATGAGTTCTCAATAGTTTTGATGAATCCCTTACTTTAGAAGCAAAGCTTCCACTAAGAAATGGTGTGCACTAATTTACTCTCTCCAATTAATAGCATCGATTTGGATATTAACTTGCCCTTATTGACAAAGAGATGATGTAGGTTCCCATCTATTTCTTAGGTTTGAATTTGTTCTTACTTTAATTTAATTTAATTTGATAAATTATTATAAACATCATGTTATATATAGCTCCTTGTGTTGTTAAATAAGGGTAGAGGTCTATCTACCTCTTTCTTGGTTTTTTTTTTTTTTTTTCCAAGAGGGAGAGGTAGAAGGGATGAGCACCCCATAGAAGATGTATTTTGCTTTTGTTTTGGACTTTTTGCACCAATCAAGTTTCCCCGGAGGTTATGATTGGCCGAACATCTTTTCAACTAGCCGGACAAATTTGTCTATGGCCGGATGAATTTTCTAGAGCAGAATAGGATAGTTTTGGGGGAATGTTCTCTTGGGTGTTTCTAGAGGTGCTGTTTAAATTCGTTTATTTATCTGGTGTGATTTGTTGGATTCAACAATAATTTGGCTAAATTTATTCATTGTTGTAATAGTCTCTTCACCCCCACATCTCTTCTTTTTATTATTTATTCAGTTATTGTAATAATTTCTCTCCTCTTTCTCATTTGAATTATTGTAATAATCTTCCAATCCCACATCTTTTTATCCATTTTATTTATATGCTTTTTGTATATAAATAGCATCATGTTTTATTAATCATGTCCATGCTTTGTATCCATCTTTCATGCATTAAGATTCAGCTAATTCGTATATGTGGATTTATCAATTCGTATGTACCTTTGTGCGCTAATACATGCCTTGAGATGATTCATGTATAAAAATGTTAGTAATCGGATCATGCATTCTTATGTATGTATTGTGTTAGTATTTTTCATATAGGATCACTCATATTTTACTGCTTTTTCTTCCATCTTCATAGTCGGATGTGAGTAAATACTAGGTGAGTATTTATAGTTTTAACATCTCGTCTGTGAATGATTTTTCTTACTATGTTGAAAGCATCTTACCATGCGGCTATTTGCTTAGTTGATATATCTTTATGAATGACATAGTTTATACTTGATTGCTTCAAATAGTAATTTGTAGCAATAATAAATAATCAGAACATGAGCACATAATGTTTATAAAACTTATATCATGGTTTAGTAGATGTCGATCTTTTGATCGGGTGAGCGTGTGTACTCAATTCATGACCTTCCCCCTCATACTTAAGGTTCCGAACTGAGACATCATTGGTTATGACGAACAGTGGCCTTTGGTACGAGTCACAGATTTCCTAATTTCTCTAAAAGATTAGGTAGCAATTCTGAGATCTGGTGATGTAGTCATTTCCTGACATATTTTGTAATAAATGAAATTTCTATAAAAGTTTCCAAATTTGGATTCTCATTTTCTATTTCAGATTGCGCTAATGATATTAGATCAGAAATCAGGAAGAATGAATTGTTGGGCATGTTTGGGTACCCCCGAGACTCCTCCAGTCTCACTTTATAGGACTCTATCTTTTACAATGATAATATTTATCATGGACTCCTCCAATTCATATTTAGAATGAACTCCTTTAATAGTCTCATCTCTATTCAAACAGAAAGCCTCAAACCATCTAGGACTATGATCCTCTATCTGAATATCTCAGATTCCGATATTATAGCGTCACATCTCAACACTTCGGTTCACCTACGTAGCATCTCGGCAACGAGACCTCTCCACGTGGCACCCCGACAACAAACCCTGGCCACGTGGACAACACCAAAAAATATCTCCTCACAAAATGATTGTAAGGAAAAAATAATAATTAATTAACGAGTAGAATGTGATATTTTGACTTTTTTAACTTTTTGATTTTTTAAAATTTTTAAAACTATTTTAACTGAAAAAAAAAAAATTGCCCCAGGGGCATTTCAGATTAGGGAAGGTGAGAGATTATAGAGCATTAGCCACAAAGTCATGGTCCTTTTTTTTCTTCTCTCTTTTCATGAAATATGAAAATTGTTCAATAATTTCTAAACATCCCATTAAATTGGATCATGATTAAATATGATCAATTAAAGCTTTTTTTTAAAAAAATTCGAGTTATGACATTTCTTCTATCTTCTGAAGTGAGTTTTTGCAAAATGACAGTCCGAATTCTATTTTTTTTACTCAAATCAATCATAAATAATTAAGATAAAAATTAATGTAGTGATTCAAGAGCATCCAATAAAGGACCTTTCTGTGTCATAACAAAGGTGAGGTGTTGGACACAGGACACTAGGGCCTTAGAGGTCATTTGGTAGAATCTGAGCAATGCTTTGTATTTTTTCTCTCTAAAGCTATACAATAATAACAAGTCTTACTATTTCAATTAATAAAAATTAGTTAAGGCATGTTATGAATTTGTCCCAACAACATAATAGTTTTGGATAAATTATACTAACTTTTCTCGAGATTTGAAGGAGAAAAAAAAAAAGAAATTTCATAATTTTGATATAATTATATTGACATTTTTTTAAGCACTATTAAATGAACCGAAATTAATATAGATGGTGTCAAAATACAAACATAAATACAATAACGTAAAGATCTCAAAAATTTTATTAATTTTTTTACTAAATGTCTCACATGGGTGTGAGACACACTATAGGTCTCACACTCATATGAGACATTTGATAGAAAATTTAATAAAATTTTTAAAATTTCTAACATTGGTCAAATAAATAATGTCAAATATACATTTTGTATAAAATAAATAATAATGTTATTTTTTTTTATCCATATAATTAATAAATTATTAATAAAAATTATTTTAAATATTTTATGAATTAAAATCTGTAAATATCTCAATGTATTTATATTAAAAATATAAAACTTATTGTATTCTGTCACAGTTCACACTAACAACTGATCTTAGTCACTGTAAGATGTACTTGGTAGTACTGTAACCATTAAAGGAAAGACAACAAACTGCCAAGCCAACCCCTCACTGCTCCTAAAAGTAATAATAGAGTTGGAAGAAAGTAGCAGATTTGTTGGGTTGCTGAATTAGTAAATTTTTTTCGACAGTGTTACAGAATTCTAGGTGTAGCTTTAAATTCGGCTCTATAGAGCTAGTTGGGGACTAAAAAAATATAAAAAAGTCATAATGAAAAGAAAGATAAATTAGAGAATTATTTTAGAACTTTTATTTTAGAGTTCGAGAACATTTTGGATTTTTTTTTTTTTTTTGGTGGTAATTCTAAGGGGAGCCCATCCCTGTTTATGGCACTGGAAGCTAGATGACAGCAAACACTCAGAAAGGTTAGATGACAGCACACGAGATATCAATCAATCATATACCCTCCAACCCAACATTGTCATAAAATTTGGTTGGTGAAGTTAGGGTTGTTTTTTTTTTTTTTTTTAAAAAAATTTATTTTGTATGGGTGGTCATGAAAATACCATTAAAAAGATTAGAAAAATCGAATAAGTTTCCAAATGAATTTTACTCATTTTTTCATTTCTTGTGTCAATTCGTATTCATACAATGAATTATGTGTAAATGTAAAATTCATCATAACTAAAAAGTAAAAGGCTTATCATTAATTTTTTTATGTTAAAATACACTTTTAGTCCTTATATAATATGCATTATGTGTCACTTTGATTCTCTAAATTTTAATTTTATTAATTTTGTCCAATAAATTTTTAGATTGGATTAACTTGATCTATTTCCATATGGTTGTCTGAAGCATCAACTAAATAATTATAAAAATAGAATAATTACAAAACTCATCCATGATCCCTAAAATATGGATATGTCACTTTTGTCCTCAAAGTTCCTAAAAAATGTTGTGTATGCTTTGATTTTCTTCATCAATGTTTACGGAATAATACGATAAAATTGAAAAGACTTAGAACTAAAGTAACTTGAAATACATACTTTTAGGATCACGAGAATATTTAGTATTGATAATGTCGTAACTCCGACGTGAGATGGGCCAAGCAGATCCACACTTCCAACGGCCTTGTTGGTCTTGACGTCTACAGAATGTTCCTGCAAAAAGGTCCGAAGGGGGAGGTAAATCCCCTGCGAACCCTCCGAAATCTAGTTAGAACGAGATAGGTTGATTGTGTAGAAAGGGAAAATGGGGACCAAGAAAACTGACCTGTAATGCGTCTTGGAAACTTCCTTATATCCTTTGCTAATCATTTCCTTATCTACTCCAGACTGTCGTGTTGGCCGAAAGTCTTTGTTCTAGCTTACATCATTCGTGGTGAGTCTATATATTCCGATGTGAAGCGGTTGTCATATTTAATGTTGTGAGAGCCTCATTAATGGTAGATATATAGATGCAATAACTTTGTAGGATCTTTGTCTACTTATACGGCTAGACCCTTGCTTGATGGCTATTTTAATGCTATTGGTCCTCGTCCATCATTGATTTCTCAAGATTACTGGGCCTTGATATCTGGTCCATGAGCTGGGTCCTGAGTCGTAGGCTGAACCCTTTTCGTAGGCCGGACCCTTTTGTGGGCCCAACGAAGGGAATAAGTAAGGAGCAAGCCAGGAAGAGGGTTGACCGTGAAGGGAGCCGAGCAGGTGAAGAGAGACCGAGTGGGATGACCGATCGTAAGGAGGGCCGGCTGCGAAGGGGGGACCGAGCTGGATGACCGATCATGAGGAGGGACGACCATTAAGGGGGGGCAAAGTGAGATGACTGATCATGAGGAGGGCCGACCACGAAGGAGGAGCCGAGCAAGATGATCGATCGTGAAGAGGGATGACCGCAAATAGAGGCCAAGTGGGATGACCGATCGTGAGGAGGGCCGACCGCGAAGGGGGGCCAAACAGGATAACCAATTGTAAGGAGGGATGACCGCAAGGGGGGCTGAGCAGGATGACGGATTGTGAGGATGGCCGAAAAGGCAGTGGCGGCGTATGGGGTTCGAGGAGCGCAAAACACGTGATAATATGAAGTGGAATAGACAAGGAAGAGAAAGAGGGAGATATGAGTTGATGGACGAATCGTGGCCGTACACATGGGGGAATTGGGGGCAGTGGTGGGGGATGTGATGCGTTAGTAGGAAGTGAAAGGTTAGTATAGGACGTGGAAAAGGCAGGGGTTTTAATTTGGGAAAATTTTCAAACTAACGAATTTTAACCGCAATCCTTGGGAGATAAGGTAAACCCTAGGCCTTTGGAGTAATATGCTTTACTTACCTTATTGTGAAAAATCACTGTATTCCAGACTTAAGTTCCTTTGTCGTAGTGGACTGTCCTCTCTTGCAAATCGCAGAATTCTTAAAGCCCACAACCGAAACGATTGTCAGAAACGTGGAACAGATGGCCCAAGACAAAGCAGCTGCTGTGGGGTTAGAATCGTTAGGAGAGAATGATGCAGTACAATTGGCAGAGCAGTATACGGTGGGAAGGGGTGGGGAGCGGCCGGCTGGGTCTGTGTCAACGACAATGATGTTTAACAGTGCAACCTATTGGCCAAGTGGCGCCTGACCATTGGTACACGAAGGCGGACAAATTTGTGTTAAAAGCAGAATATCTTGAGGAGATTCGGAGTAGATATTAGATTCTAGAGGAGGTGGAGTTGACAGTGCTGACAGCGAAGGAGAGGGCGTCGGATGCATGACCGATGGAGTTCACCTTATACGAAGAGGCATTGCATGGAGGCCTGAGATTGCCCCTTTCGCAGTTAGTTGTGGATGTGCTCAACCATCTAGAGATGGCACCAGGGCAATTGATACCAAACGCATAGAAGATAATATTCGCCTGAGCAATCGCATGGCCATGGGCGACTGGTGGAAAAGCAATGACTGTGGATGAATTTTTTTCATGCTACAAAGCCTTAAGGTAGCAGGAGACTTGGGTGACACTGCAGGTGGTGGTGGGGAGAGGGTTGGTGGCGGGGTTACCCTCGTCGGTGAAGGGTTGCAGGCTGAAAAGGTTTTATGTGTCAGCGAATGGCAGGAGGGGGGTGCGTATGGGTTAGAAGGTTCCTTCGAAGTCGCTGGAGACGAAGTTGGGGGCAGTGGCGGAGAGTGAGGTGAAACAAGCGAATGAGTGGAGGGAAAAGGAAGGACTGAAGTAAAACGATCTCGTCCAACCTTCGGCCCTACCTTGAACCTGGGGCCCAAACCAAACGAAGGAGACCACTAGAAGACGTAGAGAAGAGGAGAAAGAAGCAGGAGGCAGAGGACAAGTGTGCGTTTGCGAAGGCTGAAAAATACAAGGAGCTGCAATTGGGGCTAGCGCCAAAGTTGGTTGTGAAGAGACCTGTCCGACCACGGCCAAAGCCCTTAGGCGAGAAGGAATTAACCGACTTCATGCCTTTGCAAGCGCCAGTGGACCCGTTGAAAAAGAGAAGTGATAAAGAGGTGAAGTTGTTGAAGAGGAAGATGAGGAAAGTGATAGAAGACAAGCTGGTGACAGACCTACCATCAAAGGATGTGCCCTACAAAGAAGTGCCGCCAAGACAGGAGGGGGGTGTAAAGTGGTCGGGCAAAGCAGATGGGGGGTTCCACGTTGAATACCGTCACGCATCATGTTCGTGCAATGGTTGGCTGCCTAGGAGATGATGAGGGCAAAACAAAGGTGACCACAGACCGCCTGTTGGGGGCTATGGAAAATACGGCGGTGTGAAGTCTGGAGTGATTCACAAAGGTCGATCTCCTCAAAGGATTCTGCTCAACGCAAATAGAAGCGGCGACATTAGCTGTAGCCCTTTTAGGCAAGGTGGTAGGAGCAAAAGTGGAAGTGGAGCCGCTGAAAGCCGAACTAGAAGATGCAAGGGCGCAAGTTGAAAGCTTGAGAGGGGGAGGTAGCTGGCTGAAGAAAAGCGGCGCGAAGCACCTATGCGAAAGGTCTACCCTACGTGCAGAGGGCCAAGAAGATGGAGGTGCTGGCGGTGGTACAGGGTTATCCGACCAAGCGCACCAAGATGAGTCAAGGTAAGGTTGCGTCGCAGCTGTCAGCCGCTAGGTTTGAGCTAGAAGTGGTACGCCATAGGGTGATATCACTAGAGTTTGAGCTGGCAAGCAAGCAGAAGAGAACTAACGAGGTTCAATAAGCCTGTGCCACCGCCAATGAGAGGTTAGAGGAGGCCCTTGTAAATAATGAGGAGCTGCGTGATTCGGTCGTAAAAGATAAGGAGGATGCGAATGCACACATCGCTGATTTGGAGAGAGGCTTAGAAGAAGAGAAGGCCAAGACAGCAGAATTGGCTAGAATGATGGAATCTGAGAAGGCTGCTTATCCAAATTTGTGTACGATAGCAGTGGAGCAGTTTTAGTTACCCTCAGAATTCCAAATGGCTATGGATGCAGCAGTGGTGAAAAGCTTAGCCAGAGAGGGAGATGGTGGGGTTGGACCGTTGAACTTTATTGCTATGAAGCTGGTGGAGGGGGAAACCAAAGAAGAGATAATTCGACGGTTTCAGCAGTCGAATTATTACAAACATGAGATGAGCGTGTATTGGGATAGCAACTGGACAAGCTTTAAGTATAAAGCGAAGGAGCTCTTCCCAGGCACAGATTTTAGCAAGGTGGAACCAGGAGAGGAAGACATTTCCCAGACCCCGCTAGATGAGGGCGTTGGAGAAGAAGACTTAGTATCCAGCGAGGGTGAGGAAATGTGAGCCTAGATCTGAGGGTGGTTTTTGTTTTGTTATTATATTTTTGTTGTTATTTGTTTTGTTTTGTTTTGTTTTGTTTTTTTTTTTGTTTTTTTGATTTTTTTGTTTTGGTGTAGAGATGTAATTTCTACAATGAGATGTGTGGTTTTGCAAGATGTTCATAAATAAAGATTGGAATATATTTTGTTTTTTGTTTTTAGTTTTGGTGTTTATATTGTGTGAGAATGATAAATAGTAAAATTGTATAAATAATTTAACTTGGGGTAAAAATGGCCTTGGATAGAAATGAACCTAAATTTAACTAAGTGTTGGAAATTTTGGCTGGTAGCTTGAATGGACATGTGGATAGCACCAAGCATTGTATGGTTTAACTCAGTCTATTTGAGACCTTCGTGTTCAGTCTGACTGAGGCTTTGGAGGGCTCAGTCTGGCTGAGCTCTTCATGCTCAGTCTGGTTGAGGCTTTGGAGGGTTCAGTCTGGCTGAGCTCTTCATGCCCAGTCTGGATGAGGCTTTGAAGGGCTTAGTGTGGTTGAGCTCTAGTCTGGCTGAGCTCTTCATGCTCAACCTGGCTGAGGCTTTGGAGGGCTCGGTTTGGTTGAGGTTTTGTTTACTGTATGGGTTAAGGCACAACATAGATAATGGGAATCTTAAATTGTTGTCATTGTCCTGTGATCATAAATACATGCATGGCATGGCAAGAGCCAAAATGGACAAGTGTTCCGAACACCAAAATGAAACATACAACAATTTAAATAAAAGAACTGCCACTTTACTAGAAGTAACATTTCAAGTGTTCGGCATTTCATAGATGGGGAAGGTCTTTGCCCTCCATGTCTTGGAGACGGTATGTGCCTAGGCAGGGTCTTGGTTTGACAATATAAAGGCCTTCCCACTTAGCTGTTAGCTTGCCCTTGGTTGGATTTTTGGTGGCGAGAGTGGTTTCATGTAAGACGAGGTCTCTTATTGCGAATGCCCTCAGTTGAACTCTATGGTTATAGTGCTTCCTGACTTTCTGTTGATATGAGGCCAGTCGAACAGCGACCGTTTTTCGTAATTCCTCAATAAGGTCCAGGTCGGCTCTCCAAAGGTCTTTATTCAGGTGTGGATTGAGGTGGATGATTCTAGGCGTTGGTAGGCCGACTTCCACAGGGATAATCCCTTCAGCACCGTATGTTAGGCGAAATAGGGTCTCCCTAGTTGGAGTCCGGGCGATCATTCGATAGGCCCAGAGGACATTGGGCAACTCCTCTGCCCAGAGGCCCTGGAGGGCGGCCTCCAACTTGGTCTTGATGATTTTCAGCAAAGAGTGGTTGGTACCCTCTACCTGACCATTGGCTTGAGAATGGCCTGGGGAGGAAAAACAAGTCTTGATGTTGAGTTCCGTCCAGAATTCCTTGAATTTGGCGCTGTCAAATTATTTGTCATTATCAGAGATGATGGCTTAGGGAATCCCAAAACGACACACAATGGACTGCCAGATGAACCTAGTGGTATTTCGCTCAATAATATTGGCAAGAGGTTCTGCTTCGACCCATTTGGTGAAGTAATCGATGGCTACAACGACAAACTTTACTTGACCCTTGTCAGTCGGTAAGGGACCCATGAGATTGATTCCCCATTTAGTGAAAGGACAAGGGCTGTTGAGCATGATCAACTCCATTGGAGGGGCGTAAGGGGTGTTAGCAAAACGCTGGCATTCATCGCATTTTGTCCCAAAATCAGCGGCGTCCTGACTGAGTGTGGGCCAAAAGTAACCTATTCAAAGAATTTTATGGGCCAGAGATTGTCCCCTAGAGTGATTCCCACAAACTCCCTCATGTATTTCTCTCATGACATAAGTTGTTTGGTCATTATTGAGACATATGAGATATGGTCGTGTGAATTCCCTTTTATACAAGGTAATGATGAATGTTCCCTGCTCAAGGAATGTAATGATGTCCTAGGCCCATAGGATAGGTTCATCCTAGAGCAGGTGAATTGCTCGTTGATCTGGTGAAAATGCTGGATGCGTCAGGTATTCGACCCAAACGCCATGGCAGAGGTCTGATTGGTCTACTGAGGCCAACTATGCCATTTCATCTACTTGGGAGTTTTCTGACCTGGGGACATGTCGGATGCAAAAACTATTAAAGAGGCGGGTCAGAGGAAGAGCAATGTCCCTATATGATCGCATGGCTTCTTCCTTGGCATCAAACTCAGTTGTTATTTGGCCAACTACCAACCGAGAGTCGCTAAGCACTTGGAGATGATTGACTCTGATATCTTTGGCCAGTCGAAGACTTACTATTAGAGCTTCATATTCGGCTTAGTTGTTGCTTGCTGCAAATAGGAATCAGAGGGCGCATTTAAAGTATTCTTCTTCGGGGGTGGTAAGGATTAGACCGGCGTCGCTACCCTCTTTGTGGAATGAACCGTCAATACAAAGAGTCCAAGAATGAGAATCTTCCTCTTCGATAGTGTCGTGTGTTGGCGAAGTAGGCGTCGGCGGGTTCAGATTTGTGAATTCCAGGATAAAGTCGGCAACAGCTTGGCCTTTGATGGCTATTTATGGTTAGTAAGAGATGTCGTATTGGCTTAGTTCAACAGACCATTGCATGAGCTAACCTGATGATTCTGGTTGTTGCATGATCTTTTTCAAAGGCTGGTTAGTGAGGATCACAATGGAATGAGCTTGGCAATAAGGTTAGAGGTGCCTAAAGGCGATGACCAAAGCAAGAGCCATTTTTTCTAATAGAGGGTAGTTCTGTTCGGCTCCCTTGACTGCGTAGTTGATGTAGTAAACTGGGTGCTGCACTGAGTCGTCCTCCCTGATAAAGACAGCACTAACAGCGATGTTGGACACAACTAAGAGAGGAAGAGGGTTTTTTCTATCAATGCTTGAGGATGAGAGGGAGGTTGGCCATGCATTGTTTCAGTTGCTGGAAGGCCTCCTCAGACTCAGTGTTCCATTCAAAGGTCTACCGAAGGACTTTGAAGAATAGAAGGCATTTGTCAGTCGCTTGCGAAATGAAGCGATTGAGGGCGCAACTCTACTTGTTAGCCGCTGAACCTCCTTGATCTTTCTGGGAGATCGCATTTTTATCAGGGCCTTGATCTTTTCTAGGTTGGCCTCAATGCCTTTTTGGCTGACCATGAACCCTAAAAACTTACCAGACCCAACACCGAAGAAGTACTTTTCCGGATTCAGCTTCATCTGATACTGTCACAAGGTTTGAAAAGTCTTGCGCAGGCCTGCCAAGTGGTCAGAGGAGAGTTTGCTCTTGATGAGCATGTCGTCAACGTAGACTTCCATGTTCTAACTTATCTACTATTGGAAAACGACATTAACCAGGCGTTGATAAGTTGCCCCAGCATTCTTCAAACCGAACGGCATGACTCGGTATTAATAAGTCCTCCTGTCAGTGATGAAAAAGGTGTGCTCCTGGTCTACGTGCATGAAAATCTGATAATAGCCGGAGAAAACATCCATGAAGCTGAGCATCTGATGTCCCGCAGTTGCGTCGACCAACAGATCTATCCTGGGAAGGGGGTGGTTATCTTTGGGGTAGGTTGAGTTAAGGTCCGAATAGTTGATGCAGAGTTGCCATTTGCCGTTGTTTTTGCGGACCAAGACCACGTTGGAAAACCATCTGGGATAGTTTACATTTTTTATGAACTGTGTCTGTAGCAGCTTGTCCACCTCAGCGGAAATGAGGTTGTTGCGTTCGGATGAAAAATGTGTTACTTTTGGATACCTGGCATGTCTGAATGGGTCTAAGCAAGGACATCGTTGTGCTCGGCTAGGAGAGCCATGAGGTCGGCCTCGGCCTTGGCCTGAGAGGATAGTTGGCTACCAATCTTAGCCATTTTCATTGGATCGGTGGGGTCGACAGGTACTTCGACAAGTTCCTCTACTGGTTCCCCTCTAACTAACTCTTCCTCGTCTCTAACATCAAGGCCTTCAATGATCATAGCTTCTTTCATTTTGAATTCCTTCAATGAGGCGACATAGCACTCCCGAGCGATCGTCTGTTCACCCCTCACAGTGCCAACCCTCTGGTCAGTGGGAAACTTTATGGCCAAATGCTACGTGGACGTTACAGCTTGAAGGACATTAAGGGCGATGCGCCCTGATATGATATTGTAAGTAGAAGGACAGTTGACGACGAGGAAAGTAAGGAGTTTGGTGGACTGCCGTGGATACTCGTTGATGGTAATGGGGAGGTCGATGGAGGCCATGGATGTGACTTGATTGTCGGTGAATCCAACCAGAGGGGTTTGTAGAGGTGACAACTTCTTTTTTCCAACCTTTAGTTGATGGTAGGCGTTGAGGAAGATGATGTTTAAGGAGCTACCGTTATCGATCAGGACTCCCCTGACTTTGTAGTTTGATAAGAGAGCAGAGATGACCAGGGGGTCATCATGGGGATAGCGAACACCTGTGCAATCTGCCGCCGTAAAGGTGACCGACTCGGCCCATTGCATGGGTTGCTTGTAAGGTCGGTCCACCGTGGCCACTTCTCTGTCAGTTCCTCGTCGAATTTTTTGGAGCTCAGCTCGCTATGTCGATCGTGACGATCCGCCGCACGCGAGGCCGCCAGCAATGACCCGTATTTCACCTAGCAGGGGGAAAGGGTCACCGTGAGCTCGGGGTTGGTGTTGGGGTTGGTCATTATTCCATTCGGGTTGTGCTGGTCATCGGGGGAGAGTGTGCTGACGGTTACGGTTTAGGGGGCCAGTTCTAGACCTCTGGATTGATCCTGTCGGTTGGAAGGGGATCTGGATAGTTGAGGCCATGTTGAATTTGGTTCAAAATTTGCTCTATGGGTGAATTGAGAGGGGTGTACCGCTCGAACCGACCAGGTAACCGGGTAGGTGCCGGTCGGTCCAAGCATGTAGGCCGATCTAGGTGTGGTGGGGGGTCGATATGTATATTGCGTGGGTCAGGGTTTGGGCTCTTTTCTTTTGGCCTTAGAGGTCGGGGCCTTGGATGTGGAGTCTTGGCGAGTTGCCAGAGAGTCTTCGACGTTCATGTATTTTTGGGCTTTAGCGAGAAGAAAAGCTATGGTGGTTGGGGGATTTTTGAAGAGGAAGAATAGGAAATCGGATGGGCGTAGACTGACCATGAAGGCTGTGAGAATGACCTTGTCATCGTTTTTCCTCCACTTGTAGGGCTTCGTTGTTAAAACGGGTGACATAGCTGCATAACGATTCTCCTTCGGTTCGTTAGATGTTTAATAGTTGGGTGGCTAGATGTCACTGTGCTGAGCACCAATAAAATGGCTTAAGAAGGATTCGTTGAGGTGGCGAAATGAAGTGACTGAGTTTAGGGGAAGCTAACTGAACCAAAGGCGCGCCAACCTCTTCAACGTGACAGGGAAAGCGTGGCACATGATTTCGTCTGGAAAGGCATGTAAGATCATGAGCGTCTGATATGCTTCTACATGGTCAATGGAGTCGGAGTTCCATCGAAGGTGCCAATCGATGGCATTTTGAACTTAGGAGGGAGAGCTTTATCCCGGATGGACACGGCAAAAGAAGAGTTGATGGTGGAGAAAGTCTTGTGTTGTATGTTCTGCATGACCCCTTGTAGCTGAAGCTTCATGGCCCGCAGTTCTTCATTCCAGACGGGAGCATTATCCCCACAAACAGGGATCGGGGCCTGGACACTGTTAGCCTCACCTTCATGGGTGACTGCATGGTGTGGTAAATGAGGTTTATAGAAAGGTAGTGGCATATGTGGATGAGGCTGCGAGCTTGATAGGGAAGGGTGCAGACTGTCAAGATCCGACGGTTGGGGCTGCGGGGCGAATGGTGGAAATGTTTCTTGAGGGATGTGTGGTGGGAATTGATGGTGATGGAGGGCTTGTTCCTGGTGCGGGCGAATTGTTGGTTATGGTGGAAGCCGGATAAGTAGATCACGCTAGAGTAAGGCATTGACCAGGGTTTGGTCTGCTCAGTCAATCAGTTAATACTGTTGGTGAGTTCTGCGAAATATGGAGACGGGTTATTGGGGTTGGAGGACTCAGCTTCAGGATTACCAGCGCTATGTTGGGAAGCCATGGATCTAGTTGTGACCATCCACGCGAATATAGGGGGTAGGTGATTACGAGGTTTCTTCTGGGGACAGTGAACACAACTGTCTTTTCCGAAATGGTCTTCCCACAGACGGCGCCAACTGATAATGTCGTAATTCTGACGTGAGATGGGTCAAGCAGATCCATACTTCCAACGGCCTTGTTGGCCTTGACGTCTACAGAACATTCCTATTAAAAGGTTTGAAGGGAAAGGTCAATCCCCAGGTGAACCCTCCGACGATCTAGTTAGAACGGGATAGGTTGATTGTGTAGAGAGGGAAAATGGGGACCAAGAAAACTGATCTGTAATGCATCTTGGAAACTTCTTTATATCCTTTGCTCATCATTTCCTTGTCTACTCCATACTGTCGTGTTGGCCGAAAGCCTATGTTCTAGCTTGCATTATTCGTGGTGAGTCTGTATATTCTGACGTGAAGGGGTAGTCGCATTTAATGTTGTGAGAGCCTCATTAATGGTAGATATATGGGTGCAATAACTTTGCAGGATTTTTGTCTGCTTATGTGCCTAGGCCTCTACTTGACGGGTGTTTTAATGCTATTGGTCCTGGTCTATCATTGATTTCTCAAGATTACTGGGCCTTATATCTAGTCCGTAGGCTGGGTCCTGAGTCATGGGCCGGACCCTTTTGTGGGCTCATCAATATCAATTATTATTTTGCAAACGATTTTGATAATATGTTCGAAATTAGACAAATTTAAATCAAATTGAAAATTTTAAGAATGAAATTAGCAAAATTAAAACTTAAATACTCAAAAATAAGACAAAACACATACCTTAAAAATCATGTGTATTTTATCATTTTTTTTATTTTTTTTATTTTTTTGATATGTTGAATATTAGATACAATTTCAAAATAACACAACTAAAATGTAACTTATTCTAATAGTTGAACTTAATTCTCATTAAGTCCTATCGATTTATTACTGAAAGTTGGCCCTAGCAAAAATGCCATTAAAAATACTTTTTGTGACAATTTTTTAAATATGTCGCTAAAAATTGCAATTAGTAATGTTTTTCGGTGACGGTTTTTTCAAACTATTTCTAACACTTACAATTAGTGACTTTTTTTGTGACGAATTTTTTAAAGTATCGCTAAAAACTGACAACTAGTGGCACGTGTAATAAAAAATGCCACTAATTATTATAGAACCTATTAGACAATAAATTTACCTATTGAGACCTACACATAAGTCCCCTAACAAAAACCACCTCATCAAATTTGGCCACATTCTCTATTCCCCATCAAACTTTGTTGGCATATAAACTTCTCTCTCCCTTGATTAAACTTCCTATATAAAAAATATATCTAGGATAAATTATACTAACCTAATTTAAAGTTTGAAAAAATATAATAAGTCTAACAATATAAATTTTTCTTATTTATAAGGTTGAAGGGATTGAATTTAATACAAATAGTTTGAAGACATAAAGATAAATGAAGTAAAATATATATTTCAGTTAAAAGAAATGACAAAATTATTCATATGACTAATGAATTTCTGATAAAAATTGCACCAAGTATTATATGATTAAATTCTTAAGCGAGTCCAATATAATAATGCCAAACTTATGGAGCTTATTATATTTTCTTTCAACTCCCATACGAACTTGGTATAATTTACCCAAATATATAGGAAAATGTTTGAAATTAAACCCCTAAAAAATTTACCATAATCACGTGGCATAATAGATGTCAACATTTGAGTTGTTACACACTCTATCATATTAAATGAAACTTTCTTGACACATCATTATAAGTGGATTTGTGAATCTAAAATTACAAGTCTAATATTTCTCAATATATATATTCCATTAAATTTAGAGAATAAAAGTGCCTCAAAGCATGCATTTTTATGTGATCTTATAAAGAAAGTACAAGAAATTTGTAGTCTAGAATGTTATAACATCACCTCCTTTTAATTGTATTTGCTATTGATTTCCTGTGTTGAGACAACTGTATTTTGTCTCATTTCAAACAGTACAATACTTAGTAATTCAGAAGTAGTAGAGGTGTCAATTTGGCCCGAGCCGAGGGTCACGCGGCCTCCTACTAAAATTTGGAACAGGATGGGACGGTTTACGGATCAAAAAATTACGCCCAAACCTAAGGGCTATTTGAGCCTTAGGTGGGCTAGAGGGCCGGGTTGGTGGGCTTGGCCTTGGCCTTGGCCTCGGATTAGGCCGAGGCGGGCCTGATTAATATTTTTATATTTTTTCCACAAACAATGATACTAAGCCTTGAGTGGGCCGAGTCTCGGGTAGAGCTTTAATTGGGTTTTGAACGGGCCGATGGGTCGCGCCACAGGTCAGTCCAAGCAGAGCGGGCTTCAAAATGACAACTTGAGCCTAAGCTTAGGGTCCCAAACTAGGTTCGGACTCGGATTTAATTGGGTTGGGCCCATCCTGAAACGTTCATGAGCCACACATCATTTTTACATCCCTAGCCAGGGTTACAAGCTATCTTTCCTGCCTTCTCATCCTTGAATGTTATAACATCACCTGCTTTTAATTGTACTTGCTGTTGATTTCTTGTATGAGACAACTGTATTATGTCTCATTTTAAACAGTACAATACTTTGATGCAAACAGTAGTAACTCGAGGCAACAAGCTATCCTTCACATGTCCACATAAAAATCCCACAAAAGATAGCCACAAACTTCATTCCAAGAACAATATATACATGGTACAGGCTACAAGGTACAGCTTCCACTGCATGCCACACATGTTCGAAGGAAAACGTCCACGTTTTTTTCAACCCCCATTTCTGATATACATAAATGTTTTACAAATATATATATATATATTTTATATATATAAAGCGTTCTCATTTTTTTTTCCCTTTTAAGATAAAAACACGCACCATTAAATTAAATAATTTTAAAGTAAATTTCACTTTACACTTTTTAGTTTGGTTTATGCGTAGATTATCTCCTCTTATTTGAAAATGAAACAGAAATGCATTGTTATGTCAGTTAATGATTTAATACAAAAAAAAATTAACATATATCTTTGTATATTAGTAATCTAAGTGTACGAATTACAAATATTTTTATAATTTGTTTAGGAGACAAAAAACACTTTAACCATTTTACTTCCTCAAAATTTAAAAATAAATATATAACTCCCTTATATATGATATGTGTTTCATATTTACTGTTAAATTAGACGGAATATTTAATATCGCACTTCAACGAAATATTTAGTGAGTGTTTGGAAAGTGAGTTTTTATGTAGATTTTTTTAGTTGTAGGATATTATTGGAGAAATTTTTTTTGTGTTTGGGAAGATAATTGGGTTTTTTTGCGGTTGGATGTGATGTCTATGAGAAAAAAAGTAAAATGATTATAGGGTTGGATGTGATATTTTGTTTGGATATTTTTTTTTTTTTTTGATTTTGCAAAAAATTTGTCTTTTTGTAAAAAAAAAAAAAAAAAAACCCAATTTCAAGACTTCCCAAACACCACCTTAATAATGCATTTCAGCTTATAAATCACATGTAAAAGTAAAAGTGAGAGGACAAGAATCCATGGGCCAAAGTAAAAGTGATTAAAGTAAAATTTGGCCATATCAATCTTTAAAAAGAAAAATAAATAAATAAATAAAAAAGAATAAAATTTGGCCATAATTTTAAAATTATTAACGCTACATTATTTATGAATAAAAAAAATTAATATAAAAACTATATTTGTGAATATTTTCAATATTATATATATATCAAAGACTCCTCAATACCCATCATTAATTGTAAGATCTGCACCTTTCATTTTTTTTCCTCAGTAATTTATGTAGCTGATTCTAATTTTGATCGAAGTTTTTATTTTTGTCATTGTAACGTTAATTTCATTAATTTAAATTTTGTACTTTTAATTTTATTTAAATATAATTTCTTTATTAATTGTAATTATCATTTTGAATAAAAAATATATTGCTTACAACTCTAGTGAAAATTTTAGTAATTCTAGTAAAAAAACAAAAATAAATAAATTTTATTGATGGTTCTTAATTTATTATTTTTTTTAATTCTAGTTTAGTCTTTCTTATTTCGCAGGTATTGTTTATTAGTTCAAAATGCTAAATAATATAGTGAATTAAAATTAAAATTATAAGAGTCAAAATAAAATAATAGAATTAAAATTATAAGAGTCAAAATAAAATTTTAAACAAACTAAAAAGAATTAATAATATAATTTATCCTTCTATTTTTGTGACAGGCTGTTCACGCGGGACAAATTTTGAAGTACATATAATTTTCATCTTACCCATGCCACACAATTGTGTGGGCACAAGTTCTTTGGAATTTCTGCACACTGTCTTCTGTCCTTGTTATGTTAGCTAACGACAATCGAAAAGTGGAAAAGAGTTAAAAGTTATTAAGCCTCCGTTTAAGAAGTGGGTTGATTTTTTAATTTTTTAGTTATTTCGTTTATTTTAGTCTGAACTATTTTAGTTTGGTTTGGAAAGAACTTTTTGATTTTTTGATTTTTTTGATTTTTTTTGTGAGAGAGGATTGTAATGATTATGGGTTGAATTTGATGTTTTATTTTTTGTGACTAAAATAGCTTATTTTATTTTTTGTGACTATTTTAATCAAAAAAATCTAATTTTTTTCTTCTCAAACGGAGCCTAACTAACTGTTGAAATTCTTGGTAAAAGAAAAAGTATATATATTCACTACTTTTGAAATTTAAAATATATATATATATAGTATTTAATTTCACATTTTTAATATAGTTTTTTTTTTTTTTTAAAGTATAGTTAAAACGAATGTCAATAGTAGATAGACATTAAAATATGTGAAGATAAATATATGTATTAGTATAAAAGATATAGTAATATTATTTTTTTCATTCATACGACTAATGAATTATCCATGAAAAGTGATTCAAATGTCATGTGAATTAAAACTAGGAGGATGGTCACTGCAATTATGTCAAAATTATGGAGCTAATTGTATTTTTTTTTTAAAACTTTATTGCAAGTGAGTGTAATTTATCCAATACATCCCCTAAGGTATGAAGACAATACAAGTAGCCTCACAGTTTTCGCATAATTATATAACATCCCTTCTAATTAGGAATGTTCAAATTACCTAGTGAATCAAAGAATCAAACTAACCTTTTTGGGTTAGGTTGGGTTGGGTTGATTTTTTGGTGCATTGTTTGGTTTTAGGTCTTCATATCATCAAACTGATAGGATTATGTTAGGTCTTGGTTTAGGCTTTGCCTAAATCGAATCAATCCGAGAACTGAACATATTTATATGTATTTTTAAAATTTTATTTAGATTGGCATGTCTTTACATAATTGATCTAGTACAATGAACTTGATTATACCTAATAATTTTTCACATATAAAAATTATCAGGTGAATGAAGGAAATACTAGAAGCTTGAATTGGATTTCGCAGTTGATTTAATTTGTATCGGTTGTATTAATAGATTTAATTTATATCTGTTATGTTTAAGCTTGAGTTAAATTTAATTTGTCTTGACTTGTATTAACAATAGTTTACTTTTTATTAGTCATGTTTAAATGTTAAAGGCTTGTTGTAGGTATTTGGGAGTTACTGGAGCTCATCTGATAGTTCAGATTCTCGATCTCTTGATCTGTATTCATTAGTGCAATGTGAAACGAAAAAAGAGAGTCTAGATCTGGTAACTTTATAGAAACAAAAATCTATTTATTGCAAAATATGTCAAAAATGGACTACATCACCATATCTCAAAATCACCACCTATTCTTTTGGGAAAACTAAAAAACCTGTGACTCGTGCCAAAAGCCACTGTGCATCTAACTAGAAATGTCTCGATTCAGGACCTTAGATATGAAAAGGAAATGTCATGAATTAAGAACCCCACTTACCCAATCAAAGGATCGACCTCTACTAACCATAATATGAGTTTTATAAACAATATATGCTTATATTCAGATTATTATTAATACTAAGATTACTATGTGAGGTGAACAAGTGTAGATCATGTCACTTATTTTGGTATACTTTGATTTCATACATTTTGAAAGATCTTTTGAAATATGTACAACTCAAGAGAAATTGAGCTCACATGCATAGCAATTAGTATCATTCCAACCTTAAGCAACACAACCTTCATCCACTGGCAGTCATGGAGATATTCCAGATAAGCAAGTTGCTACATGGTATATTGCCAGACATACTAAGAATAACATACACAATCGAGATGTTAAAACTAGAAATGCTCACCTAGTACTCATCCGTGCTAAGCCAAAAAACAATATATTCAAAACATATGCATGATCCTATATGAAAATAGCTAATGCAACACATATAAAAGATGCAACTAAAGATCTGACTACTAATATCTGACATGTGAATCATCTCAAGGTATGAGATAGTGCACAGAATCATGTTTCAAATAATAAATCTCACAGATGCAGATGAGCCGAATTTGAATGCATGAAACATGTATGCAAGGCATGGATATGATAAAAAGAAAACGTGATGCTATGAAGTATAGAAAAATGGAAATAAAATAGGGAGAGAGAGAGAGAGAGAGAGAGAGAGAGAGAGAGCGAAATCGTGATTGGAAAACATATACAACAAAGGGATAGAAAGAAATAGAGGTTGGAAGTTATTACAACAGGCCTTTACAATGAAAGGAATAAAAGATGTGGGGTTGGAAGTTGATACATCAATGAATGAATAGAAAGGCATGGGGTTGGAAGCTATGTACAACAATGAATTGGCTCAGCCAACTATAGGCTGAATCTAATAAATCATGATGTTAATCTAAGATAATTTAAAAGAGATGGTGGAAGCCAAAGGTTTAGGAGATCATACCTCAAAAATTGCCCTATTATGCTCTGTTCTGTCGGGAAAAAGTCATCTGGCTGTATGAATAAATTATTTGGCTAGATGAAAACATAGTCGGCCAGACCAGTTATTCATCTAGTCATACAAGAAAAAAAAGGGAACAACCCTGCTTTATGCAGTAAGTCCAAAACAAAGGCAAACAGAGCATTTCTAGAGGATGTTCATTCTTGCTACTTCTTGCTATCACAAAGGATGTTCCAAGTAAGAGGTGGATAAGCTTCACCCATCTTCTCATAACACGAGAAGTTATATGATATTTACAACAGCTATGACATGGAATGATTAACAAGTATAGAAATTGAGGCTGGAAGAAAAGTCAAGCCAAATAAATAGATGGAAATATACATTTATCTTTTTGTGGATAAGAGTAAATGAATACCCATATCTATGTTATTAATTGGCAAGAGTAGATTGCTACCATTTCTAAGTAGAAGCATTGCTTGGAAAATAAGAGATTCATCAAAGGTAATTGGAAACTCCTCTTCCTACTCATGGAATAGGGTTACATCCCTTTCCATGCTAAAAAATGGATTGAGAAGGGAGTTTTCAACACTTTTGGACCAAGGCTTCAAAGAAAATACGAGCAAAATGAAGGCAAACCACCTTCTCAGCACCAAACCCCAAGAATCATCCAATTAGCTCCTTGTAACAATTACAACTACTCATTAGAGTCGAGTATAGATGAAACACATGAACCAATATACTTGGATAATGAGAAAAGTGATTAGACAGTGAATGAAAATGAAACAAAAAACTACATTACATAATCAAACTTGTGGATGGGCTAATTTCTAACTTCCTCCACATCCACAAGGTTCCAAACATGTGATTACAACACAATAGTAATGAAATACAAAGCTTGATAATAGAGAGAGAGAGAGAGAGAGAGAGAGAGAGAGAGAAGGTGAGGAAAAGTTCAAAAATTCATCTCTTGAAGAGAGAATGAACTTTTTAGTTGTCAAACTCTATTCTACCACCCTCAAAGTTATTTAGTATAGCCTAAAATTCTTAGCAATAAGCTTAGTTCAAGCTTCAATGGTGTTGGGGTATGGTGTATGGAGGAAGAGAGAGTTAAAGTTTGAAGAAAGATTGAAGTTTGGAGGTGGTCTTAGCACTTATAAGTCTTTAGCTCTTGGGAAAATTTGTTAACCCTAAGAAATGAACCAGAGACGTGTAGATATAGAATTTTGGACAAAAATATCTAAGATATTTGTGTAAAACTTGCAGAGGAAGATGAATTTCCCGAAAATGCTTTGTACACGGACAATTCAGCCGATCGTATGATTATTCATCTAACCAGCCACATTTTTCATCTGGCCATAAGTTGTTATACGACAAGTGAGAAAAATGTACCGTTAAATCAATAGTGCAAGACTAGCATAATTTGAAAGGAAAAATAGGTATTTTCAGATAATTTCATCCCTTCCATTCACTTTAACTTTGTCCTTTGCTCGGTCTATTGGAAAAGATAATATTTGGAGTTTGAAAATACGAGCTTCAAAATATTACAAAGATGGAACTACACAACCAAAACATTTTGAAAAAGGCTTTTAAGGGGGTCAAAAATAGCTTGGCCAAAATGGGCATTAGGTTGGGCTAGTTGGGATTAAAGCTTAAAATTTGGCTTTCCTGCTGAGCAATTCAAGAAATTGCACATTGTGACTTTCATCATCGGGTGTTCGGAATAAAGCATCCAAGTCTTAAGACTGGTCAAAATAAGACATCTATACTTGTTTATTTTAATTATTTCTTATCAATTGATTCACTTCTTTTTAATATAGTGGAACAGTAGTTCCAATTCAAACCAACTTGAGCTACATTGGGTTGGGTTGGGTTGGGTTGGTTCTGGGTACAAAAACTTGAAACCGATCATGATTTGATTAATTCTAAATTAGTGCCAAATCGACCCATGAACAATCCAACAATTGAAACTAATACAAATAGTTGAAATCACAATAATAAATAAATAAAAATATTCATGTAAGTGTAAAAAAATGACATCATTATTTTTTCATTCATATAACTAAAAAATTATTAATGAAAATGTGACCAAGTGTTATGTGAATTAAAATATGAAGAGAACTTAATATAATCACGACAAAATTATTAAACTTGCTTTCTTTTTTTCAATCATGAGGAGAGATCAGTGCAATTAACCTTTATTTTTTGGTTAGCAAATAAGTTGAAAGTTAACTAGCGCATTTGGCTTAATGGTTGTGTAACACTCTTTATATTATGAGGTCTTGAGTTCAACTCCTATGAAGAGGAGGTTGATACTCTTTATGGTGATTTATCTCTCCCCCATTATGGGGGCTATGTACTTAGTGGTGGTTGTATTGGGCTTGGGCTGGTTGGTTTATTGGTTGTTAAACTTTGTTGACTTTCTAGCTATTGTGGGCTAGTGGTCAATTCAATGATGTAAATATTTCTCATATTTGTAATCACTCTCTTATCTATTGACAAAAATAAAAATAAAAAAAAGTTGAAAGCTAGGTGTTAGCAAAAATTTGGTTTAAGCCTAATTGACAGACTCAAATAAATTTTAAACAAACACAAACAAAAATCAGGCTCTATGGTTGAGTTCTACGCTTTAAACAGATTAAGGACTTTCCTAGAGGTTGTCAAGTAAAGAAGAGATAGAACATAACAGAATATGTATTTATTCAAATAGATTGTCACTTGCTACTAGTTACAAGAACTTAAACAAGAACAAAGAATTGTAAAAATACAGTAATCAACAGAAGAAAAGAAATGGGGGCTGGAAAAACTACCACTTAATCTGCTCCTAAAAACTACTAATTTATCTACTCCTAAATAGATATCACGATTTGTGAGTGGTTGTGGATTGATCGTTTTCTTTGTATCTCTCTTGGCTTATTATAAGCTCAGCCACATGAGAGAGAGAGAGAGAGAGAGAGAGAGAGAGAGAGTGTGTGTGTGTGTGTGTGTGTGTGTGTGTGTGACAATTTGTTTCCAGGTCCATTCAAGCGAGGAAACCACCGCTCAAGCATAGAATTGTTACTCCCAGTATCTTGTTTTGTTGCAGGCGTGTTCGCTTGAGTGTGGAAAATTCCGCTCAAGCGTGAAATGCTAGGCCCCAATAATTCCACTGTAGCACTGTAAAACCTCTGAGACCCCTCTTTCTCCGCTCAAGCGGGTAAGTCGTTGCTCGAGCGGGCTTTCTTGATTGTGCCTGGACGCTCGAGCGTGGGAAGTTACGCTCGAGTGGGGAACGCGATAGTGGGGAACGCGATGACAGCTTTTTAAACACAGCAGCCTTAGATCATTTTGACAATTTTCTTTTTCTATTCTTGATTTCCCCTTTTCCGCTCTCTCAGAAACCCTAGATCTTCATCTTCAAATAGCTTCCATCCCATTGAAATCCACCCAAATTTGTTGGTTGGGGGACGAAGAACACTTGAAGGATAGCTTTTCCTTCCGATTGGATTGGGGATTTGCGATAGATTTGTGAAGGAGTTCAAATTTGGGCTTGATAGTTCAGGTAGGGGTATTTTTATTCTTGTATCTCTTCTCTCTTGAAGAAATTTCATGGTATTATGTGTGATTGAAACCCTAATTGAAGTTTTGTTGAGTAAAACCCTCTTTCCAGGTAATCACTCTTTCACTCAACATTTTGTTTGACACTCCTAAATTTCACTCTCTAATAAAGGTGAAGACTTAGTTAAAGAACTAGATTTGTGACTAGGGGAAGAAACCCCCAAAATTTAGAGAAACCCTATGTTCCCAATTGGTTAGAAAATTGCCTAGCTAGTGAAATACTCAATTAATTCAGGACTTTGGTGAGGAGATAACATGTGGGCATTAATGTAATTAAGGCAATGATAACTTGAATGCTATTGGCCTTCAAGTTTTATGTGGCGTTTATATGTGATGATGATACATGACATTGATTGTGGGGTTGAAATGTGTTTTAATGTTTAAGCTTCCATGCGTCTATGTATGGGTTGGTAGTGTGTAAAGGTGGTGTTGTGTTGTACCCGTGCAGGGAGTTTTAAAAGGTGGCCCATTGCCCTATCTAGGCTTATCGATGGACGAATGCGGGAAAACGTTTTTGGGTGCCCACATAGTCCCGCCGTATAATAGCCGGCAAAAGTGGAAAAACGGATGATTTTCTTGGGTGCCCACTTCCCGCCGTATAGTAGCCAGCAAATGTGGGGGTTGTGTATAAAAAGTAATGGTTGTTCTCAATTGGGTTCATGTGATGGAATGCATGTGAATTGATTTCTTAAGTTATGAATGTTTCCTTCTTTGACTAGATACCTTTATTTAAATTTATCTGAATTAGAGTACAAAGGTCCTCGTGAGTTATGAATTATATGTATATGTGTTTAATTGCCAGACACTCTTGTTATATTGTTATTTCACATGGATGCTATAATTTTGTTCAAGGAATTAGATACCTGGATAAATGTATTCCTACAGGGCATCTGGCTCAACCCTAACTTATTTTTTAGGAATTGAGGAAGCTCAACCTCGATGAAGCATTGGTTCAAATGCTAGATCTAGCATCTTTTGGGAAGTTAATTGAGATCAATAGCATCTAATTATCTGTGTGTATTTTTGAGGATTTTGTAATGAAACTTTTGTATGTACTTTTGTAAAAAAATTGTATGCCTTGAGGGCTCATATTTTGTTAGGTCATCTAGGTCATCAAACTAGGACAGGACTTTGAACATCGTTGAAATGTAATTTTTGAATTGTAATCACTTAAGTCTCAGTTCAATGGAAAAGATGACTCACTCTGGGATTTTATGATTATGTTACCAATGTGAATAGCAGGGTTAATTTTCAGGGCATTACACAGAGAGAGAGAGAGAGAGAGAGAGAGAATCTAAGCCCATGATTTCCTCAATAAGCCTATGATTTCATCAATCAGCTATGATTTCCTCAACATCATCCATATCCCATATTTGAAAGTAGCCACTTTGCAGATTTGGTGCTAACTTGGTCTTGGTTCCTTGATCTCAACAACTAATTTTCAACTGACTACAATGCCTAGCTTTCTAGCCCTCTATTTAACATATCATCATGCCACATCATGTCACGTGCTTGACACATCTGTCATGCCACGTCAGCATGCCTGTCGACAGAAATAATAATAATAACAAATGTGGCCAAGGTTGTTCTTTAAAAATAGTCTATGATTTCAATTGGAAGACCATAATTAATAGGCCACAATCGATAGAAAAAATAAAATGTGGTGCCAACAATGCCCCTCTCATTTAAATGGATCGAAGATTGAAATCCAATTAAATGATTTATAATGCGGTTTACCACAATCGACATAAAATATTTTATGTGTAAACAATTCGAATTCTTAAAGCCAAAAATTATTTAGCCAATTGCAAATATTTTTTGGAGGGCCAGAAAGTTAGCCATTGCAGCCATTTGAAAATTAGTTACTGAGATTAAGGAGCCAAGACCAAGTCAAATACCAAATCTACAAAATGGTTACTATCAAACATGGGATATGAATAATGTTGAGGAAATCATGGCCTATTGAGGACATCATGGACTTGTTGAGGATATTGTGGCATAGATTCTCTCTCTCTTTCTCTCTCTCTCTCTCTCTCTCTCTCTCTCTCTCTCTCATGTGTTTGAGTCTATAAATAGGCCAAGAGAAATACAAAGAAAATGATCAATCCAGAACCAATCACAAATTGTGATATCTATTTAGGAGTAGTTAAATTAGCAATCTTTAGGAGTAGATTAAGTGGTAGCTTTTCCAACCACCATTTCTTTTCTTCTGTTGATTGTTGTATTTTTTTCAATTCTTTGTTCTTGTTTAAGTTCTTATAACTAGTAGCAAGTGACAATCTATTTGAATAAATACATATTATGTTCTATCTCTTCTTTACTTGATAACCTCTAGGAAAGTCTTTAATCTATTTAAGGCATAGAACTCAACTACAAAGCTTGATTTTTGTTTATGTTTATTTAAAATTTATTTAAGTCAAATAATGATAATAATAACAAATGTGGCCAAAGTTATTTTTTAAAAATAGGCTATGATTTCAATTGACATACCAATTTGACCATAATTAATAAGCCACGATTGATAGAAAAATAAAATGTGGTGCCAACAATGCTTCCCTCATTTAAATGGATTGAAGAATGAAATCCAATTAAATAATTTATAAGGCGGTTTACCACAATTGACCGAAAATATTTTATGGTGCAAACTACTCAAATTCTTAAAGAGTTATATTACACCCATAGTAATTTTTAATATATCGCTTTTGATTGGCAAATACCCTATCTTTGGCTTTGTCAAGTGGCATAGCAGAGAGCCACATTCCTTATTTTTATAATAAAATAATTCCCTATTAGCCACATTTTGGCTAATTAAAGAGAAGTCACTACATATAATATTCTTCAACCATTGTTATTTTTCAAACCATGTCATGAAAATTATTTTTTGGTGTGATCCACAAATCCAAAGTGGATGTTGAATTCCAAAACTAACATAATTAAATGTCATAAAAAAATTCATAAATTTTGAGACTTTGAACAATGTCAAAAAATTCACACTCAACAAACTTGGGTTGTTCATAATTTTCAATCATTTTTTATTTAAAATCATGCTCTCCAAGTTCATAATTTCTAGTCACATTTGGCTTAAAATCATGCCTATCAAGTGAATTTTCATCATCATTTTGTGATGAA
Organism: Camellia lanceoleosa; assembly: GCA_025200525.1. Taxonomy (NCBI): domain Eukaryota; kingdom Viridiplantae; phylum Streptophyta; class Magnoliopsida; order Ericales; family Theaceae; genus Camellia; species Camellia lanceoleosa. Next base: position 139,982,562 of record CM045770.1, read on the forward strand.
TTTTTAACATTTTTCGAGAGAAATGGTTGTTCTTCTTTTTTTAGCCATTAATGGCTTGTCACTTTTTGCCACATTTGGCAAAACATCATGCCCCAAATGAACCTTTATCATCAGAATTCTCAATATTTTTTTTAAGAGAATGGGTTGTTTTTTATTTTTAGCCATTAAAGGTCTATGAAAATTGTCCAAAGTCATATTATCTTCATGACTTAGTATGCTAACCCTTCGAGCCACATACATTGGCTCTTTATGAATGATTGACTCTTGAAAAATTTGTGTATTAACTCTATAAGCTATATTATTTCCATATCTTAAATTTTCATTGGCCATTATGCCTTCTAATTTTTGTTTCCAATTGTTAGGTTTTTATTCTTGGCAACCCCGTTTGACAAAACTCCTTTCCGATGTATTTATTTTCGCACTTTTATTTCAGTGAGGCTATGAGTTTATTAGATGCGAATCCAAATCCGAATCGAGCCATGCAGAGAAGTTTGTGATGTTAATGCTTTCAAGATTGCCACTTCGCTGATTATTACGGGGGTCGAGTTCAAATTTGCATTCAAAATTGCATGTCGCTTTCGCCTGGAGCCAAGAATGCTCGCTCGAGCGAAGGATTGCGTCCATACAAAAACCTGAAAGAAGTGATTGGTCGCTCGAGCCAAGGCACTAGTAGAAATCATGAAAATTACTCTCCTCGCCGAGCAGAGCTTCGCTCGGCGAGCCTCGAATCTGGATTTCACAAGGAGTTTGTTTGCTTCAGAATCTTGGATTACTTCTGATTCTCTATAAATACTTGGTTTTCTCCTAACTAAGTAATTTGATTGAAGTCCTCCAGATCTTCTTTTTGGTTCTTAAAGGTTTATATCTGGGGATATTTTGTTATTTTTCTTTGATGTTTTATTGAGTATTTAACTCATGGTTTAAAGAGAGTACATCAAAGGTTTGTTTGTTATACACAAAAGAGAGAGTTGTTCTTTAGTTGTGGATTCAAGAATTCGAGCACAAGCTTTGGAGGAATCCGAGTGGCTCATCGAAGACAATTCCGTCTTTGAAGATGGGATTGGAAGAGGCACATAGAGGTTGGTTCAATTAGGCGTTGTGAATTCGCTAGATAATTGAGAGTGATACCTATGTAATTCCTTTATATCTTCTTAGTGGATTGTTCTTGTGGCTGTTGCCCGTGGTTTTTTAATCACAATTGGAAGGTGTCCAATTGTGGTTTTTCCATGTAAAATCTTTGTATCTCTTTCTCTTGATTGTTTGATTGGGATTGTTATATTTTGCTTAAAATTGGTACATATTCACAAATCATCTAGGGTTTCTAGATTTTTCACCAATATCGAATTTCTTCATCAATTAGAAAACTTTACCCTTTAACTCAATGAATTTTTCCATCACAATAATTTAAATCTCTTTACATCAAATAATACAGAGATGGTAAAATTATTTGAAATCTTTGCCTATAAAGAAAATTATTTTTTTTCTTTTAGGGCCAAAATTTCACTTTCACACCAATAAATTTCATCATCACAATGCCAAATCATTCTTTTCATATCATTTGTCATGCCATTATGTTGGCAATAAGCGGTAGAACCACCGCCATAACACAAACAATTTTCATAATATGAGGCATTCTACTGGTAATCTATATCCATGGGAACACTGCTACTCCATTGGCAGTTTCTATCCATGGTTTCACAAGATGTAAACATGCCACTTGAAGGTATAATTTCATACGCATTAGTATGCTTCTTCATTGCCATTAGTCCAAGTTAAAATGGTCCAACCAGGTGTGCCAATTTATGTTAGAAAAATTTTAGTTTAAGCCTAATCGATAGTAATTAATCAACAAACTTAAATAAATTTTAAATAAACACAAACAAAAAATTAGGCTTTGTGGTTGAGTTCTACACTTCAAACAAATTAAGGACTTTCTTGGAGGTTATCAAGTAAAGAAGAGATAGAACATAACATAATATGTATTTATTCAAACAGATTGTCACATGCTACCAGCTACAGAACTTAAACAAGAACAGAGAATCAAAAAATACAGCAATCAACAGAAGAAAAAAATGGGGATTGGAAAAGCTACCACTTAATCTACTCCTAAAAAACCGCTAATTTAACCACTCCTAAATAGATTTCACAATTTGTAAATGATTAGGCATTGATCATTTTCTATATATCTCTCTTGGCCTATTTATAGGCTCAACCACATGAGAGGGAGAGAGAGAGAAAGAGAGAGAGAGAGAGAATCTAAGCCCACGATTTCCTCAATAGGCCATGATTTCCTTAACATCATCCATATCCCATGTTTGAGTAACCACTTTGCAAATTTGGTGCTTGACTTGATCTTGGCTCCTTAATCTCAACAACCAATTTTCAAATGGCTACAATGGCTAACTTTATGGCCCTCTATTTAACATGTCATCATGCCATGTCATGTCACGTCCTTAACACATCTGTCATGCCACGTTAGCATGCCTATGATTTCAATCAACAAATGTGGCCAAGGCTATTCTTAAAAAATAGTCTATGATTTCAATCAACAAACCATAATCGAATTTGACCTTAATTAATAGGCCACAATTGACCAAAAAAAAAAATTGTACTACCAACACTAGGCCTCATGAAATATAACAAAATTCAAAGACCCACAATTTTTATTCCTAAATTCATCTATAATAATGTGTAAGGAAGGAGTGTTTGATAATATGATTCAAGATTAAAACCCGAATGTGTTATGCGATAATTAATTAAACCTATTTGATTAACATAATTGATATCACTTCAAATTTAAGTGCCTCTTAAAATGTAAATTAAAATTTTAAGTCATATGAAACTTACTTAATTCTAACTAAATTTATAAAAACTAAACATAAGTATCGATATACACTATTATAAACTCATCTCCGCCACCACCACCACCACTATCATGTCATCGCTACCACTGCCACCACCATCACTACCGCTATCGCTACACGCTACGCCACTACCACCACCATCATGCCACCAATGCTACTACCACATACCACTGCTACTACTACCATTACCATTACTACTACTACTACCAGCACCACAACCACCACCATCATGCCATGGCCACCGCTACCACTACTATTACAACCACCACCATCACTACAACCACCATCACCGCCACCATCATTACTACCACCACCTTCATCACAATTGTCATTGTTGCTATAAGTACTACCATCATTTTACTATCACTACCATCACAACCATTATCACAATGTAGAAATCAAAATATTCAATTTGAAAGTAATAAATGTTAAATTTGATCTTACACATGTCAAGCAATTTATTTTTAATTCAACACTTAAATTATTATCAAGCAACTTTTCAGGTTAAAAAATTCAGCATTCAGTTTTTAATACTTAATTTTAGTTTTCAGCTTTATCAAACACCACTAGAGTTAGATTTTATATAATTTAATTTGTGATAAATTAAAATTTGACATGCAACATGTAACATCCCCAAATTGTTAGTAATAAAACATTACTCACAATATAAGTAATTTTAAAGCATTCATCACCAACCAACAACATTAATCCAACACTCTCTTTCTCATTGAACTGTAACCTCAAAATACAAATTTCCATGTTTAATTCTTAGTTACATCAACATTAGCATGGTTCAAAAAGTTATAGGAGATGATACAAAAATACCTTATTGGCTTACAAATATCAATGTCATGCCTTGTTACAACAAAATGGACTCATAATCCCAAAACAAGTATGCTTGAAGCTTCCACAAAATACATCCATGAGCTTTCGTGCTCCAACCAACACAAAACTTCCACCTCCTTCTCATTGGGGTGGTAGCACATCACCAAGTCCTGAAATGTTTAATAGAAGTGAGCTAGATACCCAGTAAAAAAACTTTTAACAAAATATCTAGTAATTTAAAGATTGATATGGTATCATCACAACCCAAAACATATTTAATTCAACTCTTAATATTATTTTAAAAGAGAAAGCAAGAGCCCATAGTTTTCACAAAATTGATAAATTCAACATCGGGGGTAAATAGGCCATGAAATCCCTAAGAAGAGTCCCAATACATATATACACATGGGTTCATAACAAAAAATATCCCCACATTTGCTGGCTATGAATACGGCGGGAAATGGGCACCCAAAATCATCCATTTTTCATTTTTACCAACTAGGATATGGCAGGACCAGTGGACACCCAAAAACAATTTTCCACATTCGTCCGACGATAAGCTGAAGACAAAGCAATTAAGCACCTAGACCTCCTCGTGTGGGTACCAACATAATACACAATCCTTGTCCCAAAAATAGACTTTCTACCCGAACTCACATGCTATTTACCTCTCCCTTAACAATCTTTCCAAAGTCTCTGCCTATTCAGATATTCATAAACAAAATAATCTTTCACCATCCAAGCAATTAGAACAGATGTAAAATGACAATATCCAACTGTACTAATCAAACCACAGGAACATCCCAAGTTCACCATTCTCCATTCAAATATTACGTTATTGTCACAGACCAATCATCAATTTAAAGAATTAAGGGTCAATTTCATTTTATTTACATTACTTCTAAAACTTCAAATTTAGGATTTTTATAAAAATTGCAGCTTTTTCCCCTCTAACATATATAATATTAATTTTTATCAAAAACTTCTATAATCCATGGTTAAAAGTAGAAATTTTAAGAAAAATTGTAATAGAATACTATTTTTGTAAGAAAACTTCAATCTATAACTTCAACCATTCGTCAACTCATCAATGTCATGGCAACACCACATAATTATCTTCAAATCAAAGAGATGCAAGATTGAAAGTAGTCCTACCTTAAGAATCAAGATAAAGAAGCTAGGTTTTTGAAGAGCTCTTAGTAATATCAAAATCCAATTTGTAGAATCCGAGATCTCCAAGTGAACTTTACTTTTTGCAAGAGATTTTAGCTTGAATCTTAGTGTAATGAGAGATTCCTAAAGAGAAATAGCTAGGGTTTTTGGAGCTAGAGAGAGAAAAGAAGAGAGAAAAGAAAGAGTAAAGGAAATAATCTAAAAGTCACTTTTTAAGTGGCTGATATCGTGCAGACTACTTGAGCAGTGAATGAAACCTCTCCGTATTTCTGCCTACAAAATGAAATACAAGGAACCTCCACATCTTCGCTCAAGTGACCACCAGTTCACTCGAGCGGTCCCTCGACCTGCAAAACAAACTACTAGAAGCACCTTATCTCTGCTCGAGCAGTCTTTCCATCGCTCAAGTGGTCACCTGAGATGAATTGTCTCAATCTCTCCCCCTTAAGGAATTTTGCCCTCGAAATAATGCCAATCCTCAACACAATATCAATGATATGATATCAACACAATAATCATCAATTCCCAACAATCCCTAAATAGTGAACGAACAATTTCTAATAGGAATATAAAGGAAAATGTAGGAGGAAATATACATTACATCCTATTGTAGCTTGACTTTTCGTGCCCCCTTTCGGAAGATGAAGAAGCCCTACAGTATCGGACTCCTACTGTTCTGAATCCGACAAATTGTAAACACCAAAGAGTGCAATGTGAAATAAATAAACACCAAAGAATCCAAATCCGACAAATTTTTTGGAAAATCGATTTTGAATCAAATTGCCAAAAATTGACTGCTTTGCCAGATACAGAGTCACTACCTAAATATTTTTGAAACATTTAAGAAACCCATGACTCGTGCCAAAGGCCAAGTATTTGTCATCACCAAGATTGTCTCGGCTTAAGAACTTAGGTACGAGAGCGGAAGGTCATGAATTGAGCACCCCCGCTCGCCCGATGAAAGATTGGCCTCTACTAATCACGATGTGATTCTTATCTACATTATATGCTCTTGTTCCGATTTATTAGGCTAACTTACTATGTGATGCACACACAAGTATAGACTGATTTGCAAAAATTGGAACACTTGATTTCATGTTTATTTTGAAAATTGTTTCGAATATGCACCACTTGAAAAAGTGATTGCATATGAACATTACTCAAATTATTCCAATTCAAGCAATTAGCCTTCATTCACAGGCATTTAGGCAATTTATCACTTAAGCATTTAACCTGATAGTAAGCATGCTAGACATGGAAACAATCACACGCATGCGATATGCTAAAGCACAAAAATGCTCACCTCGTATTCCAAGGCAAGCCAAAAGAAACAAAAGAGTTAGAAAACATGCATGCCCCTAACTAATACAACATGACTAATGCAACATATGCAATAATGCAACTAATAGACTAGGCTACTAATTATGTCATGTGAGTAAATTTGATAGCATGCGGTTTAAACACGTATTCCACGAAATATTTAAACGACAATGCATTGTTAAAATGATGAATCGAGCCTTGATGCATGCAATACAAGTGGATGAACGAAATGTGATGCTTCTAAACTAACCATCATAAGCTGGTAAATAAAAGGAAAAAAGACGTGGGGTTGGAAGACATACATGTTAATACAACATTTGTGCCCTCACGAAGGAGAGTTCAAATGAACTAACTAGCTAACTAATTAAAGTTAAACTAATTAATTAACTATTACAAACTCGAATGAATAATTTAGCTAAACTACTTAACTAATTAATTAATTAATCTAGCTAATTAAAATGATTACAACACGAGACGAATTAGCTATTCTAACTAATTAATTACAAAGCCACTACTTTAAGCACAATACTAATATTATTAAAACACGGATCCCGAGAATCGGTGAGGGCTCATGGATGGATGCGGTTTCCACCCGAAAAAGCCACTATTTTTGTTGCCAAATGCCTCTGTCGCATAGTAGAACACTTGCACTGTTTTTCGCCTCCAGACCAATTCTGTTCTGCTTCAAAAGTACACTGCTAGATTTTGCACAAGTGGCCGGCAGATGGTCTGCCGACCACTGATGACTGGATTGTCCTGCTCTTGAAGAAGAATAAACCCTTGAGTCACAAACCACCAATTTCACACTCTCAAGTGCTTCAAGAGCCCAAATTCAAGCTCAAATCATCTCATCAAGAAGCTCTCTGGGTTTGGTCATCACCAAGATTATCTCGGTTTAAGAACTTAGGTATGAGAGCGGAAGGTCATGAATTGAGCACCCTCGCTCGCCCAATGAAAGATTGGCCTCTACTAATCATGATGTGATTCTTATCTACATTATATGCTCTTGTTCCAATTTATTAGGCTAACTTACTATGTGATGCACACACAAGTATAGACTGATTTGCAAAAATTGGAACACTTGATTTCATGTTTGTTTTGAAAATTGTTTCGAATATGCACCACTTGAAAAAGTGATCGCATATGAACATTACTCAAATTATTCCAATTCAAGCAATTAGCCTTCATCCATAGGCATTCAGGCAATTTATCACTTAAGCATTTAACCTCATGGCAAGCATGCTAGACATGGAAACAATCACACGCACGCGATATACTAAAGCACAAAAATGCTCACCTCATATTCCAAGGCAAGCCAAAAGAAACAAAAGAGTTAGAAAACAAACATGCCCCTAATTAATACAACATGACTAATGCAGCACATGCAATAATGCAACTAATAGGCTCGGCTACTAATTATGTCATGTGAGTCAATTTGATAGCATGTAGTTTAAACACGTATTCAATGAAATATTTAAATGACAATGCATTGTTAGAATGATGAACCAAGCCCCGATGCATGCAATACAAGTGGATGAATAAAACATGACGCTTCTAAACTAACCATCATAAGCTGGTTAAAAAAAAGAGAGAAAGACGTAGGGTTGGAAGACATACACGTTATTACAACATTTGCGCCCTCATGAAGGAGAGTCCGAATGAACTAACTAGCTAACTAATTAAAGCTAAACTAATTAATTACCTATTACAAACCCGAATGAATAATTTAACTAAACTACTTAACTAATTATTACAACAAATGAACTAATTAATTAACTAATCTAGCTAATTAAAATGATTTCAACATGAGACGAATTAGTTATTCTAACTAATTAATTACAAAGCCACCACTTTAAGCACAACACTAATATTATTACAACACGAATCCGAGGATCGTGGCGGGCTCATGCATGAATGCGGTTTCCATCCGAAAAAACCACTATTTTTGCTACCAAATGCCTTTGTTGCACAGGAGAACACTTGTATTGTTTTCTGCCTCAAGACCAATTTTGTTCTGCTTCAAAAGTACACTACTAGATTTTGCATAGGTGGCCGGCAGATGGCCTGCCGTCCACTAATGATGAACTATTGTCCTGCTCTTGAAGAGGAATGAACCCTTGAGTCACAAACCACCAATTTCACACTCTCAAGTGCTTCAAGAGCTCAAATTCAAGATCAAATCATCTCAGCAAAAAGCTCTCTGGGTTTGGCTTAGAGTGTTTGGGCAAAGACTATGCAAGTTGCAAGAGAGAGAGAGAGAATTGTAGAGAGAGAAAATATTTTTGTTCCCAAATTTTTTCTAACCTCAAAACCAAGAGGGAAGGTCCTCTATGTATAGAAATATATGAGCTTCAGTTGAAAATATCTATATAGAGACAAATGGAGCAATGTAGGAATAGCTGGCATAAATATCTGTAAAAAAAATGGTTTTTGACACTTGTGGCCATCAGGCCACTACTGGTGGACGGCAAGACACATTAGTGGGACAAAAGGGGCAAAAGTTTCACTATTGGCCGGCAAGCCACAATTTGTGGCCGGCCACAAAAATCTACTTCTAGGTCCGACTTCAAATGGACATATCTCCTTCATTCGAACTCAGTTTTAGGTAATTCTTGAGTCTAAATTGAAGCCCCAGAAGTCTACTTTCCAATGAAGGCAACTTCACATCTAAATTATAAGTGTGTAAAGAGATATGCCTATTTTAGTGAAGGTTGCTCAGTTTTGTCCTAACGGATTGATGCCTAAATTATCCCCCAACTAGTTTTCTTCCCTCCCTTCCTATTTTCTTCAACTCCAAACCTATAAATAAGATGTTTTTGAAGATTTTTCAAAGTGTTCACCTCTCTTCTATTTATCTCCACTTTGTCCTTACTCAGTTTACCGAAAAATGCACTTTTTAATGAAATGCGAGCCTCGAAACATCGTAGAAACATTTTCAAAAATATTTTGAAAGAGAGGGTTTTAAGGTCCAAAATAGTTTTGGTCAAAAATTGGGTGTAAGGTTAGGATTTAGAGCTCTTTCTGCTGAAGAAAGTGAACGTTTGTACAGCATAACTTTCATTATCGAGTGATCAATCTGAGGCGCCCAAGTCTTAAGGGCAGTCAAAATGGGTGTCTACACGCATTTATCAGCAATCCAAGTGTAAACATTACATATTTTGAAATAAATCTGGGTATTTCTCATTGACCCCGACCTCACGCTCCTAAGTTGCTTCGTCAACGCTGTGATGGCGCCACAACACTTTAACCAATGGAATGGTCTTACCCCTTAATACTTGTTCCCGAGTATTTAAGACTTCAACTGGTCTCTCCTCATATGACACATCTGCATCAATCTCAATATCCGTCCAATCTAACACATGGGAAAGATCGAGCTCATACTTACGAAGCATTGACACATGGAACACATTATGCACTCTAGAAAGTTATGGTGAAAAAGCAAGGTGATACACAACTTCTCCTATCCGTTCTATGCTGTCAAAAGGACCGATAAATCAAGGAGATAATTTCCCGCTTCAACCAAACCTCACCTATCCTTTCTTTGGAGAGATTTTCATAAATACATGATCTCCTACCTCAAAGGACAACAGTCTTCGCCTCTAATCAGCTTAACTTTTTTGTCGGCTTTGGGTCATAATTAATCTCTTTTGAATGAGAGCCAGCTTCTCAGTGGTCTCGCAAACCAACTCGGCCACAAGCATAGGTTAATCCCCTTACCTTACCCCAACAAACCAGTGATCTACAAGGACATTTGTAAAGAACTTCGAAAGGTGCCATCTCAATGCTAGCCTAATAGCTATTGTTATAAGCAAACTCAACTAAAGGTAAGAGCCAGCTTCTGAGTGGCCTTGTGAACCAACTCGGCCACAAGCATAAGTTAATCCCCTTACCTTAGCCCAACAAACCAGTGATCTAAAGAGCTTGTTAGGCCAACAAACCAAGGATATCTATAAAGAGCTTCGAAAGGTGCCATCGCAATGCTAGCCTAATAGCTATTGTTATAAGCAAACTCGACTAAAGGTAAATGTTTCTCCAAAGATCCTTTGAAGTCTAACACACAAGCTCTCAACATGTCTTCTAAATTTTGAATGGTGCGCTCGGATTGTCCATCAATCTAAGAGTGGTAGGCAGTACTAAAGTTCAATTGAGTACCTAAGGCACTCTGAAGACTCTACCACAAACGAGCAGTGAAGCGAGGATTTTTATTAGAAACTATGCTCATTTGAACTCTATGGAGTCGAATAATTTCATGGATGTAAAGTTCAGTTAAATATTCATGAATCCCCACACTTATGGCAAGAAAATGGGCTAACTTAGTGAGCCGATCTATAATCACCCATATTACATTATTACCCCTTTGCGTTCTAGGAAGACCAGTGACGAAGTCCATGTTGACATGCTCCCATTTCCACTTGGCAATAGGTAAGGGCTACAATAATCCGACAGGTTTTTGATGTTCGGCCTTGACTTGTTGACAAATTAGAAACTTAAGACACAAATGAGGCTACATCCTTCTTCATACCCCTCCACCAAAACTGACGACTAAGGTCATGGTACATTTTTGTGCCACATAGATGTACCGTGAGGTGAAAAGAGTGGAATTCTCATAGGAGTTAAGTCTCTAATAGGCCCAAGTATAAACAACTTGATTAAGATAATGAACACTTTCGAATCGGCGTAAATGTTCAAACCCTTTTCTTACTCCTTGAGATTCTCTCTCGGATAATCTCCATACGAATCACTCTTTTGTGCTTCCACTACTCGCATGACAAGTGTAGGTGTGGACGCACCCAGAACGTCTCAGGCTCCGCGTGCGAAAATGGCGCGGGATTCCGTTTTGTCCATTGGGCTTACTACAGTTCGGACTCAAATGTCACGGTTCTAAATCTAATCTCATAATGTGCGATGTGAGACCGATAAATCACCAAAGAGTCCAAATCCGGCAAATCATTTTGGAAAACTAATTTTTATTAAGAAGGGCCAAGCATGGATTTGCTTTGCGAATCTGATCGCCACCCAAATATTTTATTTTGGGGGAATTTAGGAAACCTTGACTCGTGCCTAAGGCTACGTGTCTATTATCACCAAAGTTGCCTCAGCTCGGGAACTTGGGTACAAAAGGGGAAGGTCATTTAATGAGCACCCCTGCTCGCCCGATCAAAGATCGGCCTGTACTAAGCATGATATCTTGTTTTGAAAATGCATGTGTTCTTATTCCGGTTAATTAGCTAATCTTACTATGTGATGCGCACAGCAAACAAGTATAGACTAGATTGCCTAATTTGGAACAAAACATTGCAAATTCATTTAAGCAGTTTGAAGTTTGCTACTCGCAAGTAGGCTAAAATGCGGATTTCAATGAATTGTTCCAATTCAAGTAATCTAACCTTCACCCACAGGCATTCAGGCAGTTAATCAACTAAGTAGTTAGTCTCATGGTAAGCATGCTTTCATGGCAACATTAACACACATGCGATATGCTAAAGCATAAACACTCACAGTGTACTACGAGCCAAAACAAAGAACTAGTTAGAAATCAGTGCATGATCCTAGTTGATGTTGAGATGGCTAATGCAACACATACGAAAATGCAACTAAAATAGGCTTGGCTATTCTAGAATGTCATGTGAAATGCAACTTGGTACATGTATTCAAATTGGAATTGAAATTCAATGCAGTTAGTATGATGCGCCGAGCCCGGTGCATGCAAGACAGATGAATGGATGCACGTATGTGAACATAAGGTATGCTAAATGAAATATGCCCTAAAACTAACCATCGTAAGTGGTTAAGTAAAAGGAAGAAAGAAATGGAGGTTGGAAGACATGCATCACACACACGTACGCTTATTACAACAATATGCCCTCTCGAAAGAGGGACCAAATAAGAAGCTAACTAGCTAATCTAAGCTAATTAAACTAATTATTACACAACAAATTAATTAACTAATCCTAGTTAACTAATTATTACAAAAGCAATGAATAGCTAACGCATTAACTAATTAACATACAAACCAAAGCAAAAGCAAGCTATCTAAGCATAATGACTAAGGAAAGCGATAAATCGGGAGCCTCGGAGGAGAGGAATGCATGCAAGCTTAAGCCGTTCGGAAATCATCGATGTCGATTTGCCTCTGTTTTCATCTGTCCTCAGAACTCTGCACCAAGCTCGAGAAAGATGAAACTCCACCTAGGGAAACCTGTGGGAGGGTGGACGACCACTTTTGGTCTCTCCAGACACATGCCGACCACTTTTGGTTGTTGAAAAACCAAAAAAGTGGTCGGCCAGCTAGTTTTTCTAGCTGGCCGGCCAGTTCTTGCTGCTGAACTACAATTTGCTGCAACAGAGAGCAAGAAAGGGCATGGCAATGTATTTGCAAGATATGTGTGCACAACCACCCTCCCTATCATGTTATGAACTCAAAGGGGTGTGGTTCTCGACCCTCGAGCCACCAATCGCGCATTTCAATGCATGATGGCCGAGAGGCGAAGTTACACAATTCAATGTAAAATGAATGCACAAGTAAACACATAAAGCCTAGAACTCTATCATGTATGATTAAGAGCGTCGACGACCGAGAATTGAGGCACGTTTCATCACTTGGAGCATGAAACGTCCCTTGTTCCTCGTGTTTGGACTAACACTTATTCCAAACAACAATGCAACACATAACATGGCATACACAATGCGACTCAAGCATACAAACATGGGAGGGACAAGCATGCAAACATGCAATTAACATACTAGCATACACAATGCGAATGAACTATATGGCATACACAATGCAATGACTAACATGACATACTCAATGCAATATGATCATGGCATACACAATGCGAATCAAGAGCATGGCATGCGCAATGCAAACAACAACATAACATGCACGATGTGATATGACATGGCATACACAATGCTCAATGGGCTTAAACCGAATGTGGGTAGACCTCAGCCATGCCAAAACAGAGGCCATAATGCTAAAATGAAGGCACTGAAAACACATACAAGCATGCATGCCAATTGGCTCACCAATTAAGGCACTAAGGTGCAACTCTCAAGAACACTTAAAGAGTGAAAAACATGGAAGTGTAGCAACACTACATGCACTGAAATGAGGTAAGAAATAATGTCAAATCATTCAAACAACACAAGTATGGCATGCTAGGGTCCTTAAAGCATGAAGCTAGTAAAGAGGACTACAAAGGAGGCATGCAATAGATGGCACAAATGCATGAACTAAGCATGGACAGAGCTCAAGTAGGTCAAAATGAGGACCTAAACATGCTGAGATGAGGCTCAAAGGCCTAGGCATGCAAGCATACAAGCTAAGGCATAAACTAGGCAACAATGCATAACACTCAAAGGCACTTAAAGCATGATTGAGGTAGGAACATGGCAATGCTAAATGCTCTGAAATGTCATGTTAGGTGATGCCAAATCATGTACACAACATAAATGAAGCATGCAATGGTGCTCAAAGCTTGAGGCAAGCAAGAGCATTTGTACTACAAGTATACAAAACATGAAGCATGTGACCAAGGCAACCCAAAACAGTCATAGAACATGTCAAAATGAGTCTAAAGCATGCATGGAAGGAAGCCAAAACAAGCTAGCATGGTGAGCATGAGGCATGATGCATACAAGGCAAATAAGACAGATTATACTACACCTATTATGACCAAGCATGGGATAACTCGACCAATAAAAATCAGAGTTATATCATGGCAAAATAACCCCCAAAACACATTGAAATGATAGCTCGAGAGCTAAGGCATGAAGGCATACGCAATGATTCATGTTAAGGCATAAAAGGGCAAACCCTCCAACGCATTGAATGAGTGACAAATGTGAATGTATGGCCATGAAACATGGACTAAAATCACATAATAAATGATGTCAAATCATTAAAATAGCCCAAATGCTTGTATACTAGTGGACTTGGTGCACAAAGCTAACAAGCTAGAATGAACCAAGGCTATACAAAACATGGCATGCATGACCAAAACAACTAAAATTAGACCTTAAACATGGCAAAACATGAACAAAATCTTCTTTAAGTTAAGCCAAAAGCATGCTAAAAAGACATGTTAAAGCATGATGCATGTTAGGCTATTTCATGGAATTGCATTACAAGTGCATGGAGCATGCAAGACCAACCAAACCAAACCAAAACAGAGTCATGACATGGCAAAACATCACCAAAAACAGGCTGAAATGGAAAGAAAACAAGCTAGAATGACATGCTACTTCATGAAGCATACAAAGCTAGTTTGTGTGATTTACACTACAAGTGTATTAACCATGCATGGGTGACCAAACCAAGCAAAACGTTGATATGCCTCGACAAAATAACCATAAATACAAGCTAAGATATGGCCAACAAAAGCTTAACAAAGATGCTCAAACATGAGGCATATGAAGCAAGTAAACAAAATACAAGGAGAGGGATGACCCTCTCCTATTTAAAATTACAAAACCACCTTTCCACCACTGAAAATCCTCTGAATTTCAGTGGTAGAAAGGTCATGCAAAGGCTTCAACAAGAGCCTAAAGGGATGGCTCAAAATAAGGCCTAAGAGGGGGTAAATCACCCCAAAAGAAAAAGTGACCTTAAACAAAGATCTTAAGCATGCAAAAACAGAACTTTTTCTAGTTAAGAGTTAAGATTAAAAACATATGCAAGAAGGGCTAAAAGCTTAAGAAAGAATGGGGGATTTAAGGGCTAAAGACTCACCCTTGAAGACCTCCTTTATAACTATAACTCCAGCAAGTTTTTTAAGCTCAAGCCAACCCAAGAACACCAAAAACAACTTCAAGAAGCCTCAGCAACACAAGCAAGGTGTTTGAGTGTGTGTTTGTGTACAAAAATGTGACAAATCTACACTTTAAGGCACAAAACAAAAGAGAAATGAAGATGTATAGATATAGATTATGTGTATGGCTCAAGGAAGTTTTTCTGAACCTAGAGGAGGGAAGAGGAGCCTCCCTCTTATAGAAACTAAAAGGCAAAGCTTCTTGGAGAAGCTAAGCTTCAAACAAATCCCTCCATACACGTGTATGGAGGATAGCTCTAATGCCCTCCAGCTGTGCCAGCTGGAGGAAAATATCTCCAAAAAGGTGCCAAAAAGCAGCTAACCACTTGAAGTGGTCGGGCTGCTACTTAAAGTGGTCGGCCGACAACTTCAAGTGGTCTTCGAGCAACAAGCCCCATAGGTGGGAGAGGTCTAGAGCATAAAAGAAGACTAGTGGTGTGGTGGCCGACCAGAAAATGTGGCCCAAGGACCAAGCAAGCCAGTTATCCAACTAGAAAATTGGCTAGCAGAAGGAAAAAGTGGTCTCCAAGGAGAAAAAGTGGTCCCCCACCCTTGTACCACCTTCCAAACAAGGAAAGCAGGGTTTGTACCAAAAACAAACCAAAACGGATACAAGACGAGAGATCGGGAGGCAAAGCCTGGCGGTGAAAGCCCCAAAAACTAGGCAGCGAGCATCAAAAGTGGTATGCAACCACAAAAGTGGTCTCCCAGACACGATGTTCCTCTAAGCGAGAGGTAACAAGGTGTAGTTCAAAAACCATGCCAAAGCGGAGAACGTTAAGCGGTCCGAGACAAAGGCGTGGCCAAAGGCTCCAAAAACCGGAAACTAGTCTCCAAATGGGAAAAGTGGCCTACGACCACAAAAAGTAGTCTACGACCACAAAGAGATAGTCTACAAGACCACTCCCTCCATCCAGGGAGAGAAAACAAGATTCGGTCCACAAACCGAGCCGAAGCACAAAAGAGTTTAGAGGCCTGGAGGCAAGGCTCTCAGCAAAACTCCGGAGACTCGAAACGAGCACAGCATGCACCATCATCGAGCACTCAATTGATGACGTTTGAGTCTTAAGGTCAGTAAAAAATGGGGTGTCTATAGTAGGTTATGCAAAGCGTGAACAAGGTAGCCTGCTCCATGGACTTGCGAAGTTGCAAGACAAACTCACTAATGTCCCACATCATCTTCCATTCCCTTACTGCAAGACTATCCAAAGAACTTATGGATTTTCTACTCAAGGCATCGACTACTATGTTAGCCTTTCTAGGCGGGCAGTGTAGCTCAAAGTTGTAATCCTCTATGAATTCCATCCATCTCTGTTGATGGAAATTCAAATCTTTTTAGGAAAATACATACTTAAGACTCTTATGATCAGAGAATACTTCAAAATTTTCACATACATAAAATGTCTCCAAAGTTTTAAGGCAAAAATGATGGTGGCAAGTTCTAGGTCGTGAGTTGGATAATTTCTCTCATGAGTTTTTAGTTGTGGAGAATCGTATGCCACTACCTTGTCCTCTTGCATCAAAATGCACCCCAACTCTTCCTTAAAAGCATTGCCATACACCATATACCCCAAACCACATTCTGGTATAATGAGAATAGGAGCTATAGTCCATCTAAGCTTCAATTCCTGAAAAAATCTCTCACATGCTTCACTCCAAACGAATTTCACCCCCTTACGAGTCAATCTAGTTGAAGCTGATGCTATAGAAAAGAAATTCCTTACAAAGCGATGGTAATAACCAGCTAGACCTAGGAAACTACAAATTTCAAAGGCATTTTTAGATTGATCCCAATTTTGTATTGCCTCAATTTTGGAAGAGTCAACTGTGACCCCATCCCCAGAAACTACATAACCCAAAAACTTCACTTCTAAGAGCAAAAACTCATTTTTCAAATTTCACGTACAAACGATGTTCCCTAAGAAGTTATAGAACAATACGAAAGTGCCTCTAATGCTCCTCCTCGAAAGTTGAGTATGTGGCGCATAAAATTGAAAAAAAAACCATCTATAATATTAATAACTAACAACGATGTATAACTATAATATTTTTGAAATAAGTATCCTTCCATTTCATATAGTTAAAGTGATAGAAAAGGTAGCATATACAGTTATACATTCACAAGTCCTAACCTTGAATCTATAGCATGTGTTACAAGTTAAAGATATGAAATAAGAGTTAAAACAAATAAGCAATGCCCTAAAGGCTTACAACTTTCCAAGACAATGTTTAGTTACAACAAAAGTGAGTTTTAAACTCAATATAGATAAAGCCCTAGGCTTGTACAAAATAATTACAACAAGTAAACAAAAATGAAACTCTTGTACCAAGTCCTCCCAAGTTATTACCTTGACGGAGGCATATCATCAGCACTTGAAATGGTTTCCTACATAAGGTGAGCCAAAACCTGGTAAAGATACTACAACACAATTTATGAATCTTAACAAAGATATAAGGTGAATGCATATGTAATGCTCATGCCAAAACATTTTCATTTCTCATACCAAAACCGTGCAATGCTAAGTTTATATCTCAAATCATGATATCATTTCATTTACAATAAAATAAAAATAAAAAAATAGGGCAATGAATACAATACTATGACTCTCTAGGACGTGTTTGCAAGTAGGCTACAAGCACTACCAATTTGTCATTTTTACCGATATTAACCGAAAGGCTCAACACCTAACTGCGCGGGTTTATGGTCTTTCACCAAGGGCACACATGCCAACTTAATATCACAACTATACTTCTACCCAGATTCACCAAGGTATTCACCATTTTTCTTAAAACAACAACATTTTCAAATGTGTTAAATATGCAACAATGCTCAATGCAATGGATGATAAAATAGTTTCAATTCTCCTAATTCTCATGCATTTTCTGACAATTATAGATATTCTCCACCAATAGCTCCAGCAGATATCTCTAATTACATAAATTATTTCCATAAAAATAAAGTTCTCAGATTCCATGATGAGAGTGGTAAAACATACCCACTTCTCACATCCTCATCTATATCTTTCCAATTTCATATTTGCAACAGCAATTCCATTCATTTATACAAAATCAACATTTGATATATATATATATATATATTTAGGGCAAAACTCCCTTTTCTTCCGAACTCGATTCCGAGTATCAAAACCAAACATTTTATCATAATTCAACCTCATATCCATTCCATAACTATTTTCAAGAATCCGTTTGAAAACTCCTCCTTTGAGTTTTAACCCAAAACCCTAAATTTGTCCAAAAAATTACCCAAATCATTATATTGTTTTATAAATAACAAATAATTAAGTTAAAAATCATAAGAAAGTGCAGAGAATCCCTACCTCAAGCTTAGAAGACAAGGGAAGGAATGGAGAAACTTCAATAATGCCGAAACCCAATGTAGACGTCCCCGAACGCCCTGGGAGGGTTAAGTCCCGTTCCGTTCATATTGGGGTCACTACAGTTCAAGGACTCAAATGTCACGGTTCTTAATCTTGAACCAAAGAGTCCAAATCCGGCAAATCGTTTTGAGAAAACAGATTTTTGAAAGAAGTGCCAAACATGGACTGCTTTGCCAAATATAGAGTCGCCATCTAAATATTTTTTAATGGGAAATTTAGGAAACCCTGACTCGGTGCCAAAGGCCGCGTATCCGTCATCACCAAAGTTGCCTCGGCTCGGGAACTTGGAATGCGATTGGGAAGGTCGCCGTGAGCACCCGCTCGCCCGGTCAATGACCGGCCTCTACTAACCATGATATCTATTTTTGAAAACATTGTATGTTCTTATTCCGGTTATTAGCCTAGGTTACTATGTGATGTGCACAGTATACAAGTATAAATGGAGTGCTTTGAATTGGAACAAAACATTTCATCTTTGTTTGTTTGAAAATGGTTTGATGGTGCTACCCACAGGTAGGCTAAGACGTGGATTTGCCACCCTCGGGTGGGCTTAGAAAACAATGGTTTTGCCACTATCTAGTGGGCTTAAAACAAACAGTCAATGATTTGTTCCACTTCAAGTAACTCAACCTCCACCCACAGGCATTCAAGGCAGTTATATCACATAAGCACGTAGCCTCATGGTAAGCATGCTATTCATGGCAGTCACTCACACGCATGCAAGGATGCTAAAGCATAAAACTCACCGAGTACTCCAAGCCAAAACAGAAACTCATTAGAAATCATGCATGATCCTAAAGTATACAGAAATGCCTAATGCAACACATGCAAAAATGCAAACTATAGCAGGCTCGGCTATTCTAAACATGGCATATAGAATGCTACAGCTAACATGTATTCAATTTGGAATTGAAGTACAAATGCAGTTTATATGATGCGCCAAGCCCGGTGCGTGCAAAACATATGAATGAATGCAAACATGCTGTCATACTGTATGCTAATTGAAATGTGCCCTATATCTAACCATCATAAGCAGGTAAATAAAAGGGAAGAAAGATGTGGGGTTGGAAGACATACATTACACTCACCCACACTTATTACAATTATGCCTCACGCAGAGGGTCCAAATAAATATCTGATCCGAATGAAAGAATATCTGATCCCAATGATCTGGTCCAAATAATGTACAAATTCCTAATTAATTAACAAATTAACTAAGAAAGTTGTAAAACTGGCATGCAAGCCGCGCCTTGATTACGATGAATGATGTATGCGGGTGCCTTCTTGGCGAAATCACGACAATGCCCGATTAGCCTCTATTTTGCAATTATTCCTTGAAAAGCGCCCAAGTCTCGAAGGCTGGCGATCCTTGATATCTTTGCAGAGAGAAGCGGGAAAGGGGCATAGCAATGTATTTTCACAAATGTATGCATGTCTCGATCCTCGTGCCACCAATCATGCATCGAGCCGAGGAGCCGAATTGCACAACTTGACATAGAATGAATGCATATGAACACTACAACAAAATTAACTCCATCATGGATAATCCGGAGTGTCGGTGACTTGGGAATTGAGACCGTTAAAGTCACTCAGTCTGGAGCGTACCTTGTTTCCGTGCGGGCTAACTCCTATCGAACACGATGCAATATGCATGATATGCGTGAAATGCAACTAAGATACAATCTAACATACACAATGTTATGGAATGGCATACACGCTTCTACGGTGATACACAACCGAGCATACACAATGCTATGGATGAAATGGCATCGCAATGCAATATGGGCTTACACCAACATCGAGAGCCTCAACAACACTCACATAAGAGGCCATGAGATAAAAAGAGATGCCTCGAAATGCGTGCAGCGAACGCATAAATCGAGAAAATGGCATCTGTGATGCAATAAGACTAAAATGGCATCTGATGCAAAATGGACTTATACTAACATGAGTGAGCCTCATACTCACATAAGAGGCCGATGGATGAAAATGAAGTGCCTCGAAATGCGTGCACACGCATGCATAAGCGAGACAATGGCATCTGAGGATGCAAAATGGACTTATACTAACATGAGTGAGCCTCGTACACTCGCATAAGAGTAGAGATGAAAATAAAGTGCCTCGAAATCGTTACTACGAACGCATAACCGAAACAATGGTACTAAAGCATGAAATGGCACTCCAAATGCAAATTGGACTTATACTAACATGAGAGAGCCTCAGCCACACTCACATAAGAGTAGTGAGATGAAAATGAGATGCCTCGAAATCGTGCACACGCACGCATAAACCGAGGCAATAGCCCTAAGGCATGAAATGGCATGGAATATGATATGTAAACATGCAAATAGAATTTCAGCACTGAAATGTGGGGAAAATAGTCGAAACATGGCCAAAGTGCACGAAGCATAGAATGATCAAAATGCGATATTAGTGAAATGGCCTATAGCTATGTAATGCATGCACAATATGGACATGGAATGAAAATACAGTAGCAAGACAGCTCCAAGAAAATCATTTTCAGTCATAAAAAGGGCTAATCAGCAAGCACACATAGGATTAGGCAAGTATGCAAAAATGAAGCCAAGAGGAGTATTGAAGCAAGTGATACATGCGATGCCCAAATGGGAAAATACCCTTCTACAACACTGATGAGGGACTAAAAATATGAACATTTACAGTAGATGACATCCCCCAAATCAGTATGCAAACATGCCAAACATGCCATGCAAGATATAGGCCACAAGAGGGTATAACATGAAGTAGGCCAAAAATTCATCAAACAAGCAAAGACCCTTCATGAAATATATCCAGGGGGTCAAAATATGACCATTTACAGTTCTGATGATGGCCGAAAACAGAATCTAGATAAGACTAAAAAGGCATGCAAAAATGGGAGCCAAAGAGGGGTATAATGGTAGGTACAACATGGAGGCCCCAAACAAGGTCGATCCTTCTACAATGTTTTAGAGGGACACAAAATAAGCTTACTCACAGTTCATTACATGCTCCAAAACAATTTAAATATAGGCCAAACAAATCATGCAAATTCGATAAATAGGAGAGATTATGAAGCAAGTGCAAGATAGGGGCCCAAAAGGGTTGAGCCCTTCTTCAATGTTGAAGAGGGTCTCAAAATAGGTCCTCTTACAGTTTACATTATGCTCAAAACAGATCACTCATAGGCTAGAAATGCTATGCAAAATAGTGGCATAAAGAGGGTAATGAAGAAAGTGCCAAAATGAAGCTTCAAACTGTAATGAACTCTTAATGAAACATGGAATATAGCTCAAAAATTACCTTTTCAGTTTTGGTCAGAGCTTGAAACAATAAGAAAATAGGCCTAGAAATGGAACAAAAATGCAAGAAAAAGGGAAAATGGGACTCACCCTTGTAGAACCAAACTTTAACAACCTTTAAACCAAGAAGAAGAGCTCCTAGCCTCTGGAAATGACCCTCAATCTGCTGGAATGGAGTAAGGAGGAGTGATGCTATGGGTTGTAGTGTAAATGGGTGTAGGAACTTAAGGATTTTGAAGCTTGGAATTATGGAGAGAGAGAGAGAGAGATAATATAGGAGCTCCAAAAAAAATGTCCTAACCCTTTTTACAGACCTGGGATTCTGTATATCTAGGAAAAAAATGTGTAGAAAAGAGGGGGAAAAATGGGGGGGGGGGGAAATGAAATTCAAATTTCCCCCCAAAATGGCCAAAAGGTGAGCTAAAGGGGTAAGTGATAGCTGCGGGTCTCAAATGGCCGAGAGCCCTTCAATAAAGTTGAAGAGGAGCTCAAAATAAGACACTTTTTATTTTACGACCAAGTCCAACACAGCCCACAAGTACACCTAAAGTACCGTGCAAGAAAAGGGGAAAAACGAGGGGTAAAGAACCAAGTGGTATATGGAGATGTCAAACAACAAAAGGTCCTTAATAAAACATGAAAAGAACCTCAAAATATGACTATCTCAAGTTCAGGTCGGAGCCCAAAAATGTAGAATGAAGGTTCGGGAGCCAAAATCGATTCGAGGCCCCGAAAGTGGGTGATAGGCAGAGTGGTGCTCGACCACGAGTTGGTCTCTCGAGACCACAGTGTCCCTCGAAAGGGAGGAAATAAGATGTATGCCAAAACCGGGCAATCGGAGATGGTTAAGCGATCTCGAATCGAGGCACACGGCTGGCAGCTCAAAAGCAAGAACCGGGCTCGAAATGGGAAAAATGGCTGCGACCACGAAATGTAGCCTCTGACCGAGAGATGATCTCTGAGACCTCTCCCTCGCCGGAAGAAAGCAGAGCACTGGTTATAAGCGAGGCAAAAGCACGAAAAGAGTCAATCTGGGAAGGCTTGCGGTGAGACTCTGAAACCTCTGCGAAACACGATATCATCACCAAGCGCTCAATCGGTGGCGTCGAGTCTTAAGGTCGGTCAAAAATGGGGTGTCTACACCCAAATTTGCTCCGATCAAAAGAAACCTCACGGAGTATTCTACCTTTTTATCAAATGGATATGTGCGAAGAAATCAATGGTTTGTGGTGTATTTGTAGAGAGTATGTGAGTTTTAGAGAGAGGCTCTAGATTTAGGGTTTTAGAAAGTTCTGAGAGAAATATGAAAAAGTGAGCCAAAAAGGTGACTTTACGGACTAATATCCGTGCAAACCGCTCAAGCGCAAGAAGTGCTACTCGAGCGACCAGACAAATAAGTGAGACTGTACGAGAGAAGAAGTTTACTGCTCGAGCAAAGAATAAAAACTCGAAGTTTCACGGACAAAGGACCATCGTTCGAGCTCAGAAGGGTCGCTCGAGCCCAAGAATAATGACTCGGCGCAAAATGCCAACTCCTAGAATCTTTGTAGGCCTATAAAAGTGCTGAGAGTTCTCAAAGACCGCTCGAGTGTAGGAATTGTCGCTTGAGCTAAGAAACCTCACTTGAGCTAAGAAACCAAAATCTAGGCAGGAACCATTTTGAAAAACTAACTCCCGACTTGTTCCAAACGCAACCAAGACACTTCAATAGCCAAACTCAATGAGGAATAAGGTGAAATAAGACATAAACAATCGTATAAGAAAATAAAACTCGGATCCAGAATATCAAATGGGTCGGGTCTAAACCAGAATCATTATAACCTTCCCCCCTTAAGGAATTTTGTCACCAAAATTTAAATCAAACAACAAAACAATGTTTAAACCAATTACAACACTGATAGTAAATCAAATTCATCCCCATGACCCATCCACCGGTCATTCATTCTCATCACCATGATAAACACGTGCTCGTTACCGAATATAAATTCACATTTCCTAAACATATACACTGCCTATATTACATTAACATAATAAAATTTCAATACATGTTCAAACATCGATAAATAGGTCTGGATACTTCTCACGGACTTCCAACTCACGCTCCCAAGTTACTTTTTCAATCCTGTGGTGTCTCCATAAACACCTTTACCAAAGGAATTGTCTTGCCACGCAAGACTTGGTCTCAAGTATCTAAAACTCTAACCAGTCTCTCCTCATACGAGGCATCCTCATTTACTTCTAGCTCGGTTCAATCCAACATATGTGATGGATCCAGCTCATATTTTCGAAGTATACAAATATGAAACACGTCATGAACCCTAGAACGATGCGGCAAAATGATAAACTACCTCCTCAATCTGCTCTAGGATCTCAAAAGGTCCAATAAATCTAGGAGACAACTTCACGCTCTCCCCAAACCTCATCAAACCCTGCCTAGGTGGTATTTTCAAAAAGCGTGATCTTCTACCTCCAAATAATAGCGTTCTCCTTCTATGAGTCGGCATAGCTCTTGGCGACTCTAAGGCGTAACCAACCTCTTCTGAATAAGCACAACCTTCTCCGTCATTTCTCGGACTAACTCGGGACCTATCATAGGTACATCACCCCTCGCCCAACACACGGAGATGTACGATTCGACCATACAAGGCCTCAAAAGGTGCCATGTCAATGCCACTTTGAAAGCTAGTGTTATAGGTAAACTCCACTAAGGGTAAATCCCTCTCCATGACCCCTTAAAGTCAAAAACACAATCGAAGCATATCCTCTAGGATTTGAATGGTATGCTCTCATTTGCCCATCGATGCGAGAATGATCTGCAGTGTTAAAGTCAACCTAGTGCCCAAGGCATTATGTAGGCTTTGCCACAACAAAGGCGTGAAATGCGATCTCTATCTGAAACAACGATCCACGAGACCTGTGAAGTTGAACCATGTCCCTAATATATAGGTTGGCAAGAAAATCTACGAATCACTCGTGCGTATAGGTACAAAGTCGTTGACTTAGTTAACAGATCAACTATCACGAAATGGCATCATTACCCCGTTGAGTCCTCGGAAGACCCTAAACAAAATCCATAGTAACATGCTCCTACTTCCACTCGGCTATAGGCAAGGGTTGCAACAAACCCACTGACCTCTAATGCTCAGCCTTCACTTGTTGACAAGTAAGGCACCTTAACACAAACAAGGCTACCTCCTTCTTCATCCCCTTCCACCAAAACTGGCGACTAAGGTCATGATACATTTTTGTACCTCCCGGATGTACTGCAAGGCGCGAATGGTGAAACTCTCGGAGTACATCCTCTCTGCAAGACTCTGGTACAAAAAGTCGGTCGAGGTACCTAACACTCGAGTCAGAAAACACGTTCAAGCCCTTCTCTACCTTCCCACTACAGATCTTCTCCTGGAGGGTTTCTACCTCATGATCACCCATCTGTGCTTCTATAACTTGGCTCACAAGTGCAGGTTGTGCAACTCTGATAAACAAGGTAGCCAACTCTGAGACTCTCCAAGATACAACTCGAACTGTAATACCACCCAACATCTCCCATTCGGGATGGCAATACCGCTACATTGCTAATAGACTTTTTACTCAAGGCATAAACCATTACATTGGCTTTTCTCGGATAATAGTACAACTCAAAATCGTAGTCATCCATAAACTCCATCCATCTCCTTTGTATCAAATTCATATCTTTTTGTGAAAATAGGTGCTTCAAACTCTTGTGATGGGGAATATCTCAAACCTCTCACCATACAAGTAATGCCTCCAAATCTTCAAGGCAAAGATCATTGCTAGCTCTAAGTCATGAGTAGGATAGTTTCTCTCATGTGTTTTCAACTAACGTGAGCCATAAGCTATTATCTTCTCGTCCTACATAAAGACACAACCCAAACCTTCAGGGCGTATCACAATATACTAAATAGCCCAAACCCTCTCGAATAATCAACATTGGAGCGATTGGTAAGTCTAATCTTAAGCTCTTAAAATGACTTCTCACAAGTCTCCTCCACACAAACTTGATTCCCTTCCTCGTCGGTCTAGTCAAAGTGAGGCTAACTTAGAGAAATCCTTCATAAAATAAGCGTTATTATGTGGCTAACCAGAAACTCTGAATCTTAAAGGCATTCTTAAGTTGTTCCCAATCTTGCAGTGTTTCTATCATAGAAGAGTCTCTGATCCTCCCTCTCTGGACACCACATGGCGAAGAACATCACTTCTTTCAGCGAAATTCACACTTCCCGAACTTAGCATACAACTTGTGAACTCTAAGCAACTCAAGCACAACTCACAAGTGTTCCTTGTGCTCCTCATCAAAGGGTGAGTAAATCAAGATGTCATCAACGAAGACAACCACAAAACGGTCTAAGAACTCACGAAAGATCCGATTCATCAAATCCATAAACAAGGCTGATGCATTGGTTAACCTGAAAGGCATCACTAGGAACTCATAATGGTCATACCGCGTACGAAATGCCATTTTCTGGATATCCTCCTCCTTCACTCTCAATTGGTGATAATCCAATCTCAGGTCTATATTAGAAAAGCAACAAGACCCCTTCAACTAGTCAAACAAATTATTTGTACAAGGCATTGGGTATTTGTTCTTAATAGTTACCCGGTTTAATTTCTGATAATCAATACAAAGTCGTAATGTACCATCCTTCTTCTTGGCAAAGAGAGTCAGTGCTCCCCAAGGTGAAGTACTAGGGCGAATAAAACCCTTACCTAACAATTCCTAAAGTTGAAACTTCAACTCACTCAACTCAGCAGGTGCAAATCTATACAGTGCCATGGAAATCGATGTCATACCAAACACTAAATTAATAGAGAACTCTATCACCCGGTGAGGTGGCAAACTAGTGAGATCTTTGGGAAAGACGTCTGGGAATTCACAAACTACCCTCGGCAACTCAACTCGGACCACATCACTCTCAACACCCAAGAATGTAGCAATAAGGAGACTAAGCTCACCCCGACCATGAGGATCACAGACTAGCAACAAGGCTCTATCAACCCAATCCCCCAAGAAATAAAAATAGTCACCACTCGAGGTATATCTGACAACCCTCACGGTAACAACACAATAAGATGACAACCAACCTATACCTAATATAACATCAAAACTCAACATGTCAATCAACACAAAAGTAAAAGGAAGTCAGCGACCGACAACCTCTATTTCACAACCCCAACAGCCCTTGTCCAACATAACCTCACCACTGACGGTGACTCTACCTAAGTGGAGATGCTAATGAGCCACTTCTAACCCCAATGTCAATGCAAATCAGACAAGATAAAGAATGAGATGCACTCATATCAATCAACATATTGGCAATAAAATTACACAATAAGAAGTTACCTTTCACTCAAAGTATTTGGCACAAAATATGGCATGGTAAAGACATACATAAGCTTATAGGTCTCTGCTGTACTGCTCACCCCTCGAAGCATAAGTCGATGCAGTTGAGCGGTGAGGCCTGACTAGCTTTCAAGGCTTGTCTTGACTCTGGTGATGGTTTTGTGTCTATCTCTAACAGAGGCCTTGCAGTTGTCATCCGACGAGGCAAACCTCATCACATCGGTGTTGCCCTGCGATAACAAGTAGGTGTGCCCTCTCCCAACTCTGGCTCTAGAGCGAGCGCGAATGATGTGGCTGTTGCCCTCTTTCCTTCTATGGGAAAACTCTTGACTTGTGACCAGTAGCCACACTTGAAACAAGTGATCCTCCTGACCACCTCTCGGACCGAACTACGTGCGAAAGGTGGACCTAGGCTGTGCTCAATGGAACCGTGGGGTGGAATCCTTTGTCTCTTCTTGTCCCCAAGTCTCCTCCTAAATCTCTTGACCCCTCTTCTTGGAGCCTCTCATCATTTCCTTCTAAGTCTGAATCATGGTTTCTAAGTGGCTCGCCTCCACAAGATGACCGTAATCCTAACCATAGACACGGCCACCTTAAAAGGAATCGGTCCTCAACCTCTTCTCAAACTCTAAACAGCGGCGTTCATGCGTCGCCGAAGCTTAGGTGCAAACCACGATAAATTTGGTAAAAAGTAGTCTCAAACTCAACCTTGATGTGTTCAATTTGAGCTTCAAGAACTACTCCTTAACTTCTTCCTCACGATGGGAGGCAAAAACTTGCACAGAAGGCGTTGACAAAAGGCCTTCTAAGTTACTAGCGAGCCGTACAAACTTCCACCACTGACCTGCATATCTCTTCAACTGGAAGGATGCCAAGGTCACTCTCATCCCACCATTGACCAATTGGTTCGACCACATTGGCCTAACAAACCCCTTCTTCCAGTACCAAAATTTCATCAGGTAATGGCACCTCTTGTCGTCCTAGCCTACCACGCCTACTACCACCACGTCTATGTCTTGACATCCTAATAAAAGGTAAAACGAGAGATTAACACATTTACAAATGTGCCGAAGCTAACTCACTTGCATCCTATTGCGATGGCCAATAATTAATTCACTCCACATAAGCACCTAATCACATAAACATATAGGAATTTCCTTTCTAGATAATGATCATCATGACATTGCGAGTTCTAGTTAGAAATAGTAGTGATCAAGTGCTCTTCTAACAAGACTTCTAGAAACTCATAAACCCGATAAATATATTAGAAATTAAACTCCATACCCATTTAGTCACATAAACATGTTATCACATAGCATACCATAAATACAAATATCTCTATCAAAGATAAACCCATTGTGGTAAGTATTCAAACCGGTATGCTTTGATACCAAGTTGTAACACCGAAGTTAAAGATAATAAACCATCCATAATATTAATAACTAACAACGATGTATAACTATAATATTCTAAAATAAGTATCCTTCCATTTCATATAATTTTGTGATACAAAAGGTAGCACATGTAGTTATACATTCACAAGTCTAACCTTGGATCTATAGCATGTGTTACAAGTTAAAGATATGAAATAATAGTTAAAACACATAAGAAATGCCTAAAGGCTTACAACTTTCCAAGAAAATGATTTCTTACAACAAAAGTGAGTTTTAAACTCAATGAGATAAAGCCCTAGGCTTATACAAAATAATTACAACAAGTAACCAAAAATGAAGCTCTTGCTCCAAGTCCTCAAAGTTATTACCTTGGTATAGGCATATCATCTGACACTTGAAAATGGTTTCCCACATAGGGTGAGCCAAAAGCCCAATCGAGATACTACAACACAATTTATGAATCTTAACAAAGATATAAGGTGAATACATATACAATGCTCGTGCCAAAACATTTTCATTTCTCTTACCAAAGCGTACAATGACAAGTTTATATCTCAAATCATGATATCATTTCATTTACAATAAAATAAAATAAAAAGGGCAATGAATACAATCTTTGTGAATCTCTAGGACATATGCAAGTAGGCTACAAGTATTACCAATTTGTCATTTTACCAATATTAACAGAAGGCTCGACACCTAAGCATGCGGTTTTTGGTCTTTTACCAAGAGCGAGACATGCTAACAATATCACAACTACACTCAAACCCAGATTCACCAAGGTATTTACCAATTTTCTCAAAATAACAACATTTTCAAATGTGTTAAATATGCAATAATGTTCAATGCAATGGATGAGAAAATAGTTTCAATTCTCCTAATTCTCATACATTTTCTACAATAATCATAACTATTCTCCTTGATAGCCTAAAAGCAGATAAATAATTTCCAAAAGATAAACTTCTCAAATTCCAAGATGTGAGTGGTAATACATACCCAACTCTACCATCCTCATCAATATCAATCAATTTCATATTTCCAACATCAATTCCATTCATTTTTCAAATTTGATATATATATATATATATATTTTAGGGCAAAACCCTCATTTTCTTCCAAAATTGAATCAAGTATCAAAACCAACTATTTTATTACAACTCAACCTCCTTTCCAATCCATAACCATTTTCAAGAATCCATTTGAAAACCACTCCTTTGAGTTTAACCCAAAACCTAGATTTGTCAAAAATTACCCAAATCACAATATTGGTTTAGAAATAACAAATAACTAAGTTAAAAATCATAAGAAAGTCTGGAGAATCTCTCCCTCAAGCTTAGAAGACAAGGAATGAATAGAGAAACTTCAACAATGCCGAAGCCCACCTTTGCTTCGATCAAAAGGAAGCTCTCGGGTGTTCTACCTTTTTATCAAAGGGACATTGGTGAAGAAATCAATAGATCTAGGTGTATTTGTAGAGAATGTGAGTTTTTATAGAGGCTCTAGATCTAAGGTTTTTAGAAAGTTTAGAGAGGCAGAGATATGAAAAAAGTGATCCAAAAATATGACTTTACTGATATAGGCATAGACCACTTGGCGCAAGAAGTGTCTCTCGAGCGACTAAACACAATAAGTGAGATCGCTCGGCGAAGAAGTTTATCGCTCGAGTGAAGAATACAAACTCCTAAGTTTTCTGACAGAGGACCATTGCTCGAGGCTTAAGAAGGGCCACTTGAGCATAAGAATGACCTCTCGAGCCAGAATACCAACTCTCGGAATCTTTGCAAGCACTGCAAAAGTATTGAAGGTTCTCAAAGACTACTTTCGATCACAAGAAGTGTCGCTCAAGTGAAAAAAGCCAAAATACGGCGAGGAACCATTTTGAAAACCTAACTCTCGACTGTTTCAAATGCAACAATACACTCAATAGCCAAACTCAATGAAGAATAAGGAGAAATCAGACATGAACAATTGTATAAGGCAGTTAGAACTTGAATCGAGAATATCAAATGGGTGGGTCTAAACCGGAATCATTATAGAGTAGATGAGAATGTCATCCACAAAAGCGACCACAAACTTGTCAAGAAACTCTTGGAAGACTCAATTCATCAAGTCCATGAATGTAGTAGGTGCATTGGTCAAACCAAAAGGCATGACTAGAAACTCATAATAGCGATATCTAGTATGGAAGGC
This sequence comes from Camellia lanceoleosa, assembly GCA_025200525.1. Lineage (NCBI taxonomy): Eukaryota > Viridiplantae > Streptophyta > Magnoliopsida > Ericales > Theaceae > Camellia > Camellia lanceoleosa. Next base: position 140,013,197 of record CM045770.1, read on the forward strand.
CGTTTTGGAACATCCTCATCCGCGACCGCGCGGTGATGATAACTTGACCTCAAATCTATCTTCAAAAAACAACGTAAACCTTTGAGTTGGTCAAAAAAAATCATCTATTCAGGCAATAGATACTTATTCTTAACCTTAACTCTATTCAATTAGTGATAATCTATAAACAATCTCAATGAACCATCTTTATTTTGGAAAAAATGAGAAAGAGCTCTCACGGTGAAGTGCTAGGGTGTATGAAGCCCTTATATAGCAACTCTTGCAATTGTTCCTTGACAATCAACTCGGCAGTCTTGAATCCATATGATGACATGGAGATAGGTGTCGTGCCTGCACTAAATCTATGGAAAACTCAACCTCAATGAGAAATTTGTAATTAAGTGAGATCCTCTGGAAAGACATATAAATACCCGCAAACCACTCTAGGAAACACACCTCGATCCATACCACTTCCATCATCTAAGAAGGTTGTAATGAGGAAGCAAAGTTTGCCTCGACTATGTGGGTCATATGATGGCGACACACAATCTATCAGTTCTATCCCCCAAAGGAGAAACAATCACCACCCAATGTGCAGTAACTCCCCTACAATAGCGGGTCTATGATGGCATAGTGGGTGGACAACCAATCCATGTCGAGGATGACATCAAAACTAGACATATCTAACACACAAAACTAAATAACATTCGACGATCGTGACCTCAATCACAAAACTGTGACATCCCCGATTCAAAACAATCTTACCCCCAACAGGTGACTATACCATAAGCAGAGACTCTTTTAACCCCAACATGGATGCAAATGCATATGCTATGAATGAGTGAGATGTCCAAGTATTTATCAACATATTGGCCTAAGTATTGAAGATAAGAGATGTACCTCTTATAGCAAAGAGTCCTGTAAACTACTCAGATGTGGTGACGGCATACACTCTTCCCTATGGCCTCTGCCCTCCGAGGTCGCCCCTCGGAACACAGGCCTGCTATATAGATTATGCAAATGTGGCCCCGTGCACTGTTCTAGATGACTGACCTAATTGGGCCGACTGATAAGACTGTCTTTGCCCTTGACTTGTCTGGAAACTTCCTGACTGGCGAGATCCAAATACACTAACTGACCTTGCTTACTTTGGGCAAAACTTCTTCTAATGCCCCTGTTGTCCACACTGATAATAAGATAGAGCTTGGCCTTTATTTTGAAGCTAGCTCCGCGAACAAGTTGACTAACTCATGGCCCTCTTCTATCCACACTCTGAAACTTTGTGACCCACCTGGCCACATCGATAACACAAACCACAGGTTTGACCCGTGTTCCCAGAACTTCCATCCATCACAAAACCTGAAGACTTAGTCCGCTATGGTGGTGACTGAAAAGATGACGAACCCCTAGACTTCTTAGAGGACTCCGAATCACCTCGAGATTTTGAGTATCTAACAACACGCCTTGCCTCCTTTACCTTTACCATAATTTTCACATATGTTGCAACCTTCACTAACCTATAATAGTACTTAATCATGTTACCCACCACTTTTATCAAAGTTTTCAGTCTCAATCTCTTCTTGAATTCTAAACACCTGCACTCCTCCGTTGCCACGAGTTCGAGCGTAAAATGGGAAAGACTGGTAAAAATGGCTTTAAACTCAGCCATTGGTGTGTCAAGCCGCAACAGCTCCTCAAACTGCCTCCTCAACCACTCCCTAGAGATGGGAGGAAGGAATTTCTCCTGGAATGCATGTGTAAATGTCTCTCAGGTGTGCTCAATACCATTTTTGACATATTTCCACCATTGCCTAACTTCTCCCTTAATTTGGTAGGCCATGCCATCTGACTCACCCTCACGGATGTCTAAAATGTCAAAGGACTTAACTATTTGCTCAACCACTCATCAACTTTTATAGGATCGGGCCCACCACTAAACTCAACAAGGTTGGAACGAAAAGAATTCACTTCTTTAGGAAAGTAGTTCTAGTCTCTCCTTCTATGGTCCTAGTGTGCTCGGCTCTCAATATGTCCATTGACTCTCTAAGGGCCCCTGCCATCTCTTGGGCCAAAGCCCCCATTGAATCTTAGGCTGGTGGGGCAGCCATGTCATTTTGACATACTCCTTCTTAAAGAGAGATCTCTGTTTGGGCTGGAACATCACAAACGTCCTGACAAAGATGCACTTTCGACCTATACCACACGACATCCTATAATAAGAGAGACAATTAAATTCATGACTTCGGTCCCACATTTAGTCTCACCTATCACACAAGCACTGGCATGAGACCATACATACGCTTAAATCACATTAAGCAACCCACATTGTTATCCTAGGTAAACAACCCAAGAGGAGTGAATTGGGTTATTAAAAATAATTTCACAATATTAAATATAATAATCAAAATATTCAAATTTTAACAATTAAAAAATAGAGCAATAATAATCAATATAAAAAGTGAAAAAGAGATAGGGAAGTAAAATTAAACATAGTGATTTATAGTGGTTCGGCATCAAGTCTCACGTCCACTCCCCAAGTATCATCCTCGAATTTCTCCACTATTCTTAAAATAGTAATACACCACCGATTTCACGGAGTCTTTGGTGAACCTTTATAATATCGATGACGTAATCACACCTAACTTAAGTGATTTTATCTATAAAAATCACTCAAAAAATCTCTCTTTTACAAAAATAATAAGAGTAAAGGATAGAAAACCCTTTTACAATTTTGCTCCAAACTCTCGACAAATTTTCCCGCGAAAATATGCCTTTCCAATGAAACACAATACAATATTTGAAAATATTGCAATATTACATATTTTTTCTCTTCCTTTACTTACCATTAATTTTCTCACACCAAACTACTGCTATATATACCCAAAATATGTATCCATCCGTGGAGGAGAGAGAGGCACTTTCGCTTTTGACTTTGGAGAATCTTTGTGGCAGGCACACTCAATACATCTTGATTCTCTTTCTCAAAAATGGCAAGTGGAAGTTTGAATTAATAGGCCAAAGGGTCACTTCGATAAATAGTAAGCGCCCGCGCTGCATAACTTACTATTTTTTCTTCCAAACCTACGAATTTCAAAATTCTTGAGTAACTTGAATACCGTAACTTTCTATTAAAAATATATGATGCCTGATAAAATCTATTTAAATAATATTTATAACAATTACATCTCTCCTGACATATATATTTTACATGAGATAATATTTTATGTCAAAGAATATAAAGTATATATATTAAAAAATCACAATTTATGCCTTAATATTTTTAGACATCATAAACTCAAAGTATATGATTAACACACATAAGCACCTTGTCACATAGAGCTTTATCGTGAGACCACCCCTCTAAAAATATCAACATGTTCCACGATGCTCAAAAAGATTCCCAAGCAGGAAAGAGCATTGATCAGAGTGCCCTTTCCAAAAGGGCTTCAGCCATGAGTGCAATGAAGACAAGTTGTATCCTAGAAGTTTGACCCCATACCTTATCATAGTCACATAAACACATAATGGAAGTACTTCAAGCTATTGACATCCTTTCCAAACACGGTAACCCATCATGGCACTCAAGCTACTTTTCCCACGAGCTCGAAGATATTCAAACCTTAGTTTAGCTCTAATACCTGATTTGTAATGCCCTCAAATTGTTAATAATAAACTATTTACTCACAATATAAGAGAGAAATTTTATACCATTCATCATAAACCCGACAACGATAATCCAACACCCTCTTTCTCCGTTGAACTATACCTTATCAAAAATACAAATTTATATGTTCAATTCTTAGTTATATCAACTTATTAACGGAGTTCAAGAAGTTAGAAGAGATGATACAAAAAATGCCCTATTGGCTTTACAAATATCAATGCCATGCACTTACATTACAACAAAATGGACTCACAGGTTCTAAAACAAGTATAACTTTCGAAGCACTTCGCAAAATACATACGCGTGAGGCTTTTAGGCGCGCTCCAACGAAACTACAACACTTCTACCTCAAAATTCTCATTGGGGTGGTGGCCGTGACCCGAAATCGTGAGAATGTTAAATAAGGGTAAAGGCTAGATGCCTAATAGAAAAACTTTTAACAAAGTATCTATTTATTCAAAGATCCATATGGCATCATCCTGGCGAACATATTTAATTCAACTGTAATATTATGTTAAAAAGCGAGAGCCCATAGTTTTCACAAAATTCATAAATTCAACCATAAAGTCAAATCGCCATAGAGTCCCTAAAGAGAGGTCAGTACATATATATATAGGTTCATAACAAAAATAATCCTTACATTTGCCGACTGAATATGGTGGGAAATGGGCACCTAAAATCATCCATTTTCACTTTAGCAGAGCTTCGATACGGTAGGACGGTTGACACCAAAAACACTTTCCCCACACATTCGTCAAACCTTAATAAACTCAAGACAAAGGCAATTGGGCGCATGGACACTCTCCGCGCAAATTGCCTTACCCATGATACACAACCATTTTTCCCAAAACCAACTCTCTTGATTCACATCGCTTTTGTTTTACCTCCCCTTAATAATTTCCAAAAGTCTCTATGTATTCATACATTCGCAACAAAATAATCTTTCACCATC